>CM032447.1:70358462-70658462 GCA_019049505.1 Pachyrhynchus sulphureomaculatus | reverse complement strand
TTGGAGAAAACTGACTACAAAAGGTAACTCGATGATTGGGTGCCATATGATTTCACGGTAAAATATTTACTCGCACGAATTTCCATCTGCGAATCTTTACATAAACGAAACGAAATCGAGCTATTTCTAAAGAGCTTGATCACAGGCGATAAAAAGTACGATAATATTGTAAAAAAAAAGAGCATGGTCGGATTGACTCCAAAAAAGGTGATGTTGTCTGTTGATGAAATTGGAAGGGACACGTGCATCATGAGATGCTGCAGCCTGACCAAACGATTAATTCTGTACTCTACTCTCAGCCACTGACAAAATCGAAGCAAGCTATTGAAAAAAATTGGCCAAAACTAGTTAACATAAAGGTCGTGGTCCACCATGACAACGTCAGACTACACACTAGGCAGTTTTAATGCATCCACCGTATAGCACTGAACCCGCTCGAAACGCGAAAAACGACCGTTCTTGGCTGGAAAAAAAATAGCGGATCCAGCTTCGTCCTCCGGTATTGGCGGCATCTGCCTTTTGCCGGTTCCCTGTTATTTTTATCAAGAAAAAACTAAAATTATTGATTTTATATGGTTAAATGATTTTTGGATGTAGCATTTTGGGCCTTATCTGGGCATTCTAGGGCATGAGGGCCGCAAAATCAATGTTAAAGGCTTTTAGTCGACTCACCCGATAGAATGAACAACCAGGTTAGTCGACAGGCCAAAATTTCGGGTCGCCTTCTTAGTCTATTAGTACAGGAATTGAAGCTCAAAAAATGGCAAAAAACCTCGCAATTTTTTCGTCCAGCATCGATTTGTGCAAAAATTTGGGATTAGGCTCATTTCACCCTCTAGTTCATTTTCTATATCGTGCCGTTGTACGCTTTTTGTTTTTTAAGAGTGAAAACTACCCCTAATTGTACAAAATTATAAAATAACATTTTAAACCTTAATATGGGTAAAATTTGGTTTCGATTAGTTAAATAAGGATTGTTTTATGCTTTAGGATACAATTTCATAATGTTTCAACCCTTAAAAATCAAGCCTTGTTAGAGCTTAATATAAAAAAATTATTTATCCTAAAAAAAATGATTTCGTCTTGCATCGATTTGCATAAAAATTTGGGATTAGGCTCATCTCACCCTCTACTTCATATTCTATATCATGCTCATGGGCGTTGATTATTTTTAGGGGTGAAAACTACCCCTTATTGTCAAAAATTATAAAATAACATTGTAAACCTTAATATGGGTAAAATTTGGTTTGGATTGGTTAAATAATGATTGTTTTTATGCTTTAGGATATAATATCATAATATTTCAACCCTTAAAAACCACCCTTAATAACATTGCAATTTTTATAAAGTAATTTAATAGATCTAAAGATAGAAAAAAAAAAAGAAATAGAAATACATAAAAAAAAATTTATTAACACAAAAATACACCGCATATTCACATACATTTACAAACATAGACGACTAAATTTACAAATACAGATACAAATACATATACGTTTTTTAAAAGTCTGTCTCATTGATTCGATCTTCATCGTGGTCGATGTCATCTTCGTCTTCTTCGATTACTGGTGGACTATTATTACAGTCTTTACCCGAGCACCCAGAACAAGTGGAATTACAATACAACCCAACTTTTCTGCACCCGCATAAAACGCCGCACCCTTTTTTGCATTGGCAAAAAATCATTTTTAAAAGTTCATCGGGTGCAGGCGGTTTGTTCATGCGCACGGGGTGTAATAAACCTTTTTTTAAGTACCACCGCCAATCTGTTGCTCGAATGTTTTCATTTCCAAACCACTGTCGAATTTGGTAGTAGCATCTTTTTGTGTGCTCGTCTAAGGCATCAACAGTGGGCAGAAGGGAAGATAGTTTAACCGCACTGTTTTTTTTTTGTTGTGGCTTTGATGAAATATTCATATCGCATCTGCTCGAAAAAAGCTTTCAAATCTTTACAACATTATTGCGCAGTATCTGCCGGCTTCTAAAATTGTGGAACATATAAAGTATTACTGCCAAATATACCGGTTATGTAGATTATTACGCTCCGAAGCGGGCTATTCGAATTTTTCGAAAAAAAATTGATTGGTTTTTTAAACATAGCTCCTTCATTTTTAGTGATAGAAAGTTTCTTCAAAAACGATTTTGTAGGGCTTTTCAAGAGCTATAAGACTATGTAAATTAAATTCCTTAAGATCCCTTAGTTTTTAAATGAGGTGAGTTTAAAGGGCTCGAATAAGGTGGTGTTCGCTCGTAAATAGAGATTTTTAAACGGCTATATCTCGCCAAATATTCATTGTACAGAAAATTTACACACAGGGAAATTTTAGTCATTAAAAAAGCTAAAAATTTGGTACTCTATCATTTTTTTCGTATCTCCAGTATTTTCGGAGATATTTTGAAGAAAAGGGTGAAAAATACGAAATTGCAAAAAATCGTTTTCTCTTTAAACTCCAATTTTTCTAAAATTAGGCATTTTAAATTGGTCAAACTTCTTGGGTGTATTGATAATACATATATAAAGAGAATCACAGAAGGGTGAAGATCAATTTTAATTAGGGGGGTAGTTAGGGGGTTGTTTTCACAGATTTTTTCGTAGAAAAAAGTAGGTACCGACTTTATTTTGATCATAAGTCGCTCAATTTTCATGCTAGAAACTTTTTTTTAAAAGGTCTAATTATATACTTAAAAAAAAATTCTATAAGTTTTCCTCGAAAAATGCAAAGTTTTCCCGTTATTTGGCTTTGAATCTTTCAAATTATGCATTTGACGAAAAAAAGCTAACCATTAACATGCCGTATCTCGGTTCGTATTGGTCGTAGAAAAATTATAAAAAAAGGATTTTGTTTGTTTTTTTAAAAGCAATTTTGCTCTCCAAAGTTTTTTTGATAAAATGCATATTTTTCGAGTTATTCGCAAAGAACCCCCTCGAAAAACTGTTACTTTCAACCGCGAATAACTCGAAAAATATTAGTTTTACGAAGAAAACGTAAAGAACATTTTTTTCTTAGAATTACTTTTTCCATCAATTCCTTTAGTTAAAATGTAATAAAAAATTTCCACCCCCGAGATGGGGTGGCAACCACCCCAAGGTTTTAACGTACAGCGGCATGATATAGAAAATGATCCTTGGGCTATTCCTACCTTCTGTGAAAATTTCAAGTAAATCCATGCTGGACGAAAAAATTGCAAGTCAAAATGCTTCATTTCCTGTACTACTATTAGTGATAGCATGATCAAATCGGATGCTACAAATTATCAACGTATAAAAAGTATATCGCCACCTTGATTGTCATATCCATAAATAGACCAGTATTCTCTCGTGTTTCGCTCAAGTAGACGTAAATTGTAGAAGAGATCTAAGATTACTCTTAGAAAAAGCATGTATAAAAATTGAAAGTTAAGATGATTTGTCTCGGACTGTTTTCACACTTGTATGTAGGAAAAGAAACTTGGACTAAAATTCTGTAAAAAAAGTAAGGAAAAGCGATTATGAAAGGAAGCGAGTATTTTATCTTTGTTGTTTTTGTTATATGTTATAAGTTTGTCACTCTTTTGAAAGAATCAAGGAAACGGTATATGTCAAGAAGTGCCTGGAGAATCTTGTTCCTATTTTCTTTACGATGCTGAATAACATGTAGGCTGAAAAGTTTTTGGTCTAGTTAGTTAAAACACATTTTTTTTTTGCAAAGTTCGACTTTATTCTTCAATCATATAGTCTCCTTCAAGAGCGAAACAATCAGCCCGACATTTCCATACCTTTCGTGTAGAAGGATTTGTTGTTGCTTTCAAAATAAGCCTGAATTTTGGCGATAACTTCTTCATTGGAGTCAAATCTCTTTCCTGCAAGCATTTTTTTGATGTATGCCAATAGATAATAGTCGCTGGGGGGCAAATCTGGAGAATACGGTAGCTGAGGAAGCAATTCGAACTTCAATTCATACAATTTTGCCTTCAAACGCACCAATAACTTTATGTAATATTCGCTATTGATGGTTTTCCCTTCTTAGCATAGTCGATGAAAATTGTTCCATACGCATGCCAAAATACAGATGCCAAAACCTTCCCTTCCGACTGTTGTGTCTTTGGTTGCTTCGGGCGGCTTTTACCAGCTACTGTCCACTCAGCTGCCTGCCGATTTGATTCCGGTGTGTAGTAGTGGATCCATGTTTCATCTATTGTCCCATATCGCATGAAAAAATCCTTTTTATTGCGCTTAAACAGTTCCAAACAGTGTTCAGAATCATCAACACGTCGTTGTTTTTGGTCCACTGTGAGCAAATGCGGTACCCATTTCGAACAGAGCTTTCTCATGCTCAAATGTTCATGCAAAATATGAACAACACGCTCTTTTCATATCTTTAGGATGTCAGCTATCTCACGCAATTTCACTTTGCGGTCATCCAAAACAATTTTGTGGATTTTTTTTATGTTTTTCTGGTGTAACCATTTCATTTGGGCGTCCAAAGCGTTCAACATCATTTGTATCTGTACGACCGCGTTTAAATTCAGCATACCAGTAAATGAGTGATTTTCCAGGGGCAGAGTCCCCATAACACTTATCAAGCCATTGCTTTGCTTGAACGGTATTTTTTCCCATCAAAAAACGGTGTTTAATCAACACACAAAATTCTATTTTTTCCATCGTTTTGAAAATATCAAAAGTAGCTTCACTAAAATCACTGTAACTTGTAAACTAATCGTCGAAATGTCATGAAATTTTGACACGCATCGTTTCAAGGTTGGTACTTCCTAAAAATCACAATCAAAGGGCGACATCTATGTGTTAGCCAAAAACTTTTCAACCTACGTGTTATCTGGCACTAATGGGTAATGAGTATTTTTGTCTTAGTTATGTATTTGTGGTTTATTACAGAATTATTTCAAAATTTGCAGTTCTAGCCGAAAAACAGAAATCTAACGAAATATGTCAACAAGTCAACACTTCTTACTCATTGTGTAAATTTTCTTGTTAAACGTATTTTTAGTGTTCCGTAGGGAACACTTATAAGATCACTTCAGTGCCTGTCCGTCTGTCTGTCTGTCCGCCTGTCTGTCTGTCCGTCTATCTGTCTGTCCGTCTGACTGTCTGTCCATCTGTTATGCCCGATTTTCTCCGAAACTATTTTACATAGAATGTCGAAATTTGGAACTAATATAGGAATTGATGATCTCGTCAGAGCCGTATAGTTCTGAAAGTTAAATTTTGACTTACGGGGTTGGTTTTGGGGAAGTGAAATCGGAAGTGAAAAAAAAATTTTTACCAGCTCATCGAGTGAAAGCTTATAAAAACACGAGTTTGAAAATATAGATAATGTAACACTCGCGCACACTTTTTTTGTATTATTTTTAAAAAATTGCAAAAAATCAGTGTCCCCCCTTATCTCGAAAAGAACTGATCGATCAAAAAAATTTGAAAAAATTCTGGAATATTCTCCACAGGGTGTAGATTGAGCGAAAGTTATCAAGAGTGAATTACCTTTAATAATTTATCTGGTATATAACAAAAACAAAAATTTCAAGGTCTTCAGTTTTCAGTAAAGATCGGAAAAAAAACTTTGTTGAAAACTCATTTGGGATGTGTTTTGTGAAGTCATTGATCATTTTATAGCTTAAAAGCAATCAACGTGCGGAACACTAATTGCGCAAGTCCGACTTGCAGTTGACCGGTTATTTATTATCCTGAATCATTTAATACAAATACTCGTGGTATTTTCTTTTATTCATTTATAACTTTCACAATTAGTTAACATAAATATTTGAATATTGTTATTATGTACTTCCAATGATTTCAAATTTTACTTTTCTCTTTACATCTACACTTTGCATCGCAAAATGTAGATGTAATAAATCCAAAAATGGAACGGACGTGTTACAAAATGCCTCCTTTTTTTGTTCCTTATTTGTACAGATTTCCACCGGCAGCCGCCATGTGGTATTCTCAACAATAAACAATTAGTTCAATATATCAAGGCTAGATGTCGCTCTATAGTATGAGCGCAGAAATAAAAATTGTATTATTATTACTGAAGTAAGACGAAACGATTGATCTACTTCGTGATTTCAATGGCGAGGAGCATGGTAGAGCCTGGTTCACTGGATCAGTTTAGTCCGTGTCTGTACTAACCCAGATCGAGTTTTTTAATGAATGAGTTTATGAAAAAGATGTTTCATTTAAGAGTTGTTGAAGACTAAGTTAACTTCTTGTGGCCATATCGATTTCTTGAGAGCTAAGCAACAGCCTCAGGACTTCCTTTTTGTTGTACATTGCTTACCTCGGATATATTACATTCATTCAATAGAGCTTTTCAGTTCGAATTCAGCCATATAAGGTTGGACGACGGCGACGGAAAATTCACTTTAAGTCAAATATAACCAATAAGTGCAATGTTATTGGTAGGAGTTAGGTTTATTAATTGCAATATTGCATGTTTTATATGTTTATCTTATGGTGTGGTTTTTATTGAAGTTAATCTACTGTTAAATCTAGTTCCATCAAACTCTATATCGCTTAATCAACTAAAAGTTTAATAGGTAGAGATTTAAAATAAATAAATAAATAAAAAAAAAACATATTAATAACCTAAAATTTAATTTTCTTTCCTAAATTTGTCGCAATCTAGATCTATTTTAACCAGTGAGCATTTATGTACAGAAACGGAATATTTCCTTCCTGCTGGAAATGTGCCACAGTTCAGCCGATTCCTAAAAAAGGCAAGAACCTTGCCAAACAACTACCGACCAGTCGCACTGCTTTCAATAATATCGAAAGTCATGGAAAAGGCTGTCAATCAGCATCTTCTAAAATACCTTGAAGGATTCAACATTATTAGCGATCACCAATATGACTTTCGTAAACATAGATCAACAGGAGATCTTCTGACTTATGTAACACATGTTTGGAACAACGCAATTGAACATTTTGGAGAATCTCGAGCGGTTGCTCTTGACATATCCAAGGCATTCGACCGTGTTTGGCACGATGGACTGTTGGCTAAGCTACGCTCTTATGGTATATCTGAAAAGTTCTGTTTGTGGCTCTCATGTTTCCTCAAAGAGCGTTCTTTACGAGTCGCAGTCGACGGATTTCTTTCTAACACCTTTACTGTTAACGCCGGTGTGCCCCAAGGCTCAATACTGTCTCCTACTCTCTTTCTCGTTTACATTAACGATCTGCTGGAAAACACCGAGAATCCAATCTACAGCTTTGCAGATGACAGTACGCTTATCTCTTCATTCACTTTGAACGCTCGGACATCGGCTGCTCAGGCGAATATCCGCAGACAGCAGGAAGTCATTCAACTTAACAAAGACCTGGAAGAAATTCTATCCTGGGGTGACAGTAACCAAGTGGAATTTAAACGCTACAAAAACCCAGGCGACAGTTTTTTCTGAAAAAGTTAACGTTGCTGAACCCGACATAGTTATGTCGGGGCACTCCATTCCCCTAGCATCGTCACTCAATTTGTTGGGCGTTAATTTGGGAGCTTTAGGGACTTCCCTGCAGCACGTGTGCTAGACCCATAAAAAAAAGGTTTGTTGTGAAAATTGTTGGATATATATTTGTTTTTAAATGTAGAAGAGTATAGCGCATGTCAACGAGTATAGTAACGTATTTGACATTTGGTAGTGAAAACTACGCTCGGCGCCGCGTCCCCAAACAACTTTTTTTTCCATCGACATACCTTTTGTAAAACGGTATTAGAAAGCCTTAATTTTTTCCTTAAACTGTTTTTTTTTTCTAATTTGTTTTGCAAAAAGCTTATGCAGCAAAAATCCTTTAAAATATATTTTTTTGGTCATCACGGTTGCCATGCTACGTTTGGCGGTTTTCAAACAATTTATCTACTAGACAGGTGTCATACTTTAATCTGAGAGCTCTTGTTTGCACACCTATTCAATTCAATAGAGTCAAATTAAGTAAACAGTGTGTTAATAGCTTCTGGTAATAAAGTGGTTTCCCACGCTGAAAAAGTAGATATGATTATTTATGGAGAAACAAGAAAAAATTCTCAGGAAGCCGTTAGACTGTATCGAGAAAGTTTCGGTATATCCCGGATCACACTATGATTTGAATGAAAGGTTTAAACGAAGATGGATAAGGGTTCGCATTCCAATTATTCAATGGGCATCTAAGTCACCAGCCCTCACGCCGTTAGATTTTTTATTATGAGGGACTTTTAAAGAGTGCCATTAGATATTGAGCACTTAAAGGCAAAAATATCAGATGCATGCAATAGTATATCTGGAGAAATTATTTACAAAGTCACTCATCAAGCGTTAATGAAAAGAACTTAGTATTTAATTTTATAAATATGTAATAAGTTATGTAATGTTAAAAGTTATATAGTTTTTTATGGTTTTAATAAAAATAATGTATTCTTGTTTTTTATTGTTTTTTTTTTTTATTTTTCAAAGATATTTCACTAAATATTATTAGAGAGTGCCCCATATGTATGGAATAATGATTCCACAGCGTTTTATTAATCAGTATATCAAAAAAATGTTTTAAATTAAAGTTATAGGGTGTTATACGACGCACATGCTAACATTGACAATAAAATGTTTTTTGAACTGTCAGTTCGAAGAAATTACGCCATCTTAATTTTTTAAATGGAAAGCCCTGTATATTATTTTATTTTTGAATCCTACTAAAAATTTTAGATATTATTTGTTTAACATACCACATGTCTAAATTGAACTGTTTTGGAATTATTGTCATTTGAAATTTAAAATAAAAAAAAATACAAAAAAAAACTATTAATAAATACTCTAGGTTTATTTTTAAGGTACCAACTGCTCATAATGTTTACCGTTAACAGTGAGGCAATGACCTAATCTGTCAATAAACAGCCTGAACAAAGTTTTGCAGAGAATCTGGGGTGATCTGTGCTACTTCATATTGAATTTTTTGTTGTAAATCTTCTGCAGTTTCAGGTCGAGTTCAGTAAACTTTGGTCTTCAAATGACCCAATAAAAAAATCGAGTGGCCTAAAATCGGGACTCCTTGCAGGCCATTCTACAGCACCACTTCTGCCTATCCATCGATTAGGAAAGATCGCATCCAAATATCTACGAACATTAATTTCATAGTGAGTAGGTGGTTCGTTCTGTTGATATCACAGATTCCTATTCAAATTATTTTCATCGGGAAAAAGACCTGCACAAGTTGAAATTACTTGGTCTTGGAGTAACTGCGCTGTCCGGTAAGATTTCCATCAATAAAAAAGAGACCAATGATATGACGTCTACAAATCCGTGCCCACACGTTTATCGTTTGTGATCTTTGAGACTGACTGTCGATTATCCAGTGGGGATTCTCAGTAGACCAGTACCAGCAGTTATGCCTGTTAACTCTTTCGTTAAGACAAAATATGCCTTGTCAGAAAAAACAATATTATGAACTAGGTTTGGATCATTATTGATTCGTTCTATCATGACAATACAATGGGTTTGTATGGATGCAATTTGTCTTCATTCAGTATACGACTTAAGGTGCCTTTACTTATGTTGTGGTCTAGGCAAAGCTCACTAGGGGCTGTACGGGGATTTTCAGTAATTTCCAATAAAACATCTAACTTTTTATCATCGCTTGTTTTAACTTTTGGAGGTCCAGATTTGGAACGATCCTTAACATGACCTGATTGTCTAAATTGTCTTAATGTTTTGCTAAATACGAATTGAATAACAAGTTCTCGATTTGGATATTCTGCGTTAAAAAGGTCACACACCTCTTGTTGTGTTCTCCTGTGGTCTCCGTAATTAACCATCATTAACAAAGTGATTTTTTCAGTTTCTGTTAAATGTACTGTTATGATATTACGCTCAAATTGTAGTTTCACAAAATGCAGCAATAAACGTTTTCGTCTATAAATCATTTTTTGACGCGTTAAGTCGTTACCTGACAGTAAATGTTTGACACAAGTCAGCTTAATTTTTAGTGTTCCGTACGGAACACTTATAAGATCACTTCGGTGTCTGTCTGTCTGTCTGTCTGTCTGTCTGTCTGTCTGTCTGTCACACCCGATTTTCTCCCGAAACTATTTGACATAGAAAGGTGAAATTTGGTAATAATATAGGAATTGAGGGCCTCATCAGAGCCATGTAGTTTTGAGAATTAAATTTTGACTTAAGGGGTTAGTTTTGGGGGGTGAAGTCGGAAGTGAAAAAAAAATTTTTTTACTAGGTCATCGAGTGTGGTGTCAAATGAAAGCTTGTGAAAACACTAGTAAAAAAATATATATATATAATATTATACTTGCGCGCACTTTTCTTTGTATTATTTTTAAAAATTCGCGAAAAATCGCTGTCCCGGGCCTTATCTCGAAAAGTACTTATCAAAAAATTTCGAAAAAATTCTGGAATATTCTCCACGGGGTGTAGATTGAACGAAAATTATCACGAGTGCATTACCTTTAATAATTTATATGGTATATAAAAAAAAACAAAAATTTCAAGGTCATCAGATTTCAGTAAAGATTGAAAACAAACTTTGTTGAAAACTCATTTGGGATGTGTTTTGTGAAGTCACTGATCATTTTATACCACCGTAACATAAATTTTGAATTAAGGGGTTCGTTTTGAGGGGTGAAATCGGAAGTTAAAAAAAAATTTTTTACTAGGTCATCGAGTGTGGTGTCAAATGAAAGCTTGTGAAAACACGAGTAAAAAATATATATATAATGTAATACTTGCGCACACTTTTCTTCGTATTACTTTTAAAAAACCGGTCAAGTGCAAGTTGAACTTGCACAATTAGTGTTCCGTACGTTGATTGTTTTTAAAATAAAAATTTTTGTTAGGATGGTATAAAATGATCAGTGACTTCAAAAAAAAAAAAAACCCAAATGAGTTTTGAACAAAGTTTGTTTCCAATCTTTACTGAAAACTGGTGACCTTGAAATTTTATTTTTTTTATATACCAAATAAATTATTAAAGGTAATGCACTCGTGATAATTTTCGTTCAATCTATACCCCGTGGAGAATATTACAGAATTCTTTCAAAATTTTTTGATCAGTACTTTTCGTGATAAGGTAGGGGACAGCGATTTTTCGCTATTTTTTAAAAGTAATACGAAGAAAAGTGTGCGCAAGTATTACATTATATATATATTTTTTTACTCGTGTTTTCACAAGCTTTCATTTGACACCACACTCGATGACCTAGTAAAAAATTTTTTTTTAACTTCCGATTTCACCCCTCAAAACGAACCCCTTAAGTCAAAAATTTATGTTACGGTGGTATAAAATGATCAGTGACTTCACAAAACACATCCCAAATGAGTTTTCAACAAAGTTTGTTTTCAATCTTTACTGAAATCTGATGACATTGAAATTTTCGTTTTTTTTATATACCATATAAATTATTAAAGGTAATGCACTCGTGATAATTTTCGTTCAATCTACACCCCGTGGAGAATATTCCAGAATTTTTTCGAAATTTTTTGATAAGTACTTTTCGAGATAAGGCCCGGGACAGCGATTTTTCGCGAATTTTTAAAAATAATACAAAGAAAAGTGCGCGCAAGTATAATATTATATATATATATTTTACTAGTGTTTTCACAAGCTTTCATTTGACACCACACTCGATGACCTAGTAAAAAAATTTTTTTTTCACTTCCGACTTCACCCCCCAAAACTAACCCCTTAAGTCAAAATTTAATTCTCAAAACTACATGGCTCTGATGAGGCCATCAATTCCTATATTATTACCAAATTTCACCTTTCTATGTCAAATATTTTCGGAGAAAATCGGGTGTGACAGACAGACAGACAGACAGACAGATAGACACCGAAGTGATCTTATAAGTGTTCCGTACGGAACACTAAAAATAGCGAAAAATCGCTGTCCCCTACCTTTTCTCGAAAAGTACTGATCAAAAATTTTGAAAGAATTCTGGAATATTCTCCACGGGGTATAGATTGAACGAAAATTATCACGAGTGCATTACCTTTAATAATTTATTTAGTATATAAAAAAAAACAAAATTTCAAGGTCACCAGTTTTCAGTAAAGATTGGAAACAAACTTTGTTAAAAACTCATTTGGGGTGTGTTTTGTGAAGTCACTGATCATTTTATACCATCCTAACAAAAATTTTTATTTTAAAAACAATCAACGTACGGAACACTAATTGTGCAAGTTCAACTTGCACTTGACCGGTTTTTTTTTTTTAATATGATCTTAATTCCAAATATTAATAATTCCAAGACAGCTCAATTTAGACATATGGTATGTTAGATAAATAATATCTAGAATTTTTAGTAGGATTCAAAAATAAAATAATATACTGGGCTTGCCATTTAAAAAAATTTAAGATGGCGTAATTTCTTCGAACTGACAATTCAAAACATTTTATTGTCGTCAGCATGTGCGCCGTATAACACCTATAACTTTTATTTAAACATTTTTTTGATACGCTGATTAATAAATGCTGTGGAATCATTATTCCATCCTGTATAATTACTGTCAGATTAAAATATGACAGCCGCCTACTAGATTAATTATTTGAAAACCGCCAAACGTGGCATACGATCCATGGGAACCGCGTTGACCAAAAAATAATATTTTAGAGGGTTTTTGCTGCATAACTTTTTTACAAAACAAATTAGAAAAAAACAGTTTAAGGAAAAAATGTTTAAAAAAATTAGGGCTTTCCAATGCCGTTTTACAAAAGGTATGTCGGTAAAAAAAAATTGTTTGGCATCGCGGCGCTCATCATCGTTTTTACTATCAAATGTCAAATACGTCAGTATACTCCTTGACATGCACTATACCATTCTACATTAAAAAAATATATATCCAACAATTTTCCATAAATCGGGACCGGGCGTCTAAAAATTATCACCCTGTACTGAGCCCACATTCCCATAAATGTATTGTTCTGATAGTGTCGCGCGCTAGTCGTGCCACCTGCGGCCCTTGTGGCGAGACGCAGACGTAGAATATAGCAATAAAGTCAAAACAACAGATTAAAAAAGATGCTCTTTTTAATTTTATCTTTCTCGTCGTATTGCTAGAGTTGACTACAACGGCAAAATTAAAAAAAAAAAATGGCAGTGATTTAACTAGCACTTTTTTTCCAAACATGAGGTACTAAAATAAGTCTCAAATGAAAAGAAAATAAAATTCCATAATACAAATAAAACCATACAACATATCAACACCCACCCCTTTCTCCTGAAGCGATATCATTCAAAAACTCTAGGTTTCATTTCTATTTCAAGTGTTATAATATTATTCTGTTTGAGAATTATGGTGCCAACAGATCGACAGACCGACAGTCAGATAGATATACCGACAGAAATGAGACAATATGTTTCTTTTAATCTAAGAATCCTAAAACGTAAAGAAAAACAAAAATCGCATAGGGAGATTTTCATGAATACAACACTTCCCCTTAGCAAAGGAAGTAAAAATATTAATTTATCTACCGTTCCAGATGTAAGTAAGTTTCGGCCAAGTAAACTGTATTTTTAAAACTTATTCTGTATTCAACTTAACATTTTTTAGGTTACTCTGTAAGCAGATCTAAATCCTTTTTAGATGCTATTTTTTATTAAAATTGGTAATAATCAAAAACTGGATTGAAATAGAAGTATAATATGTATACGTAACCACCTTTTTAACCCCCTACGACATTCTCTTTACCTCATACGAGGCTGGTTTGAAAAGTCCGTGCAAAAATAAAAACTACTTATGTGTTTGGGGTAAACCTTTTTTATTTTTCGACATAGTCTCCTTTTAGGCTTATACACTTCATCCAACGATGTTCTAGTTTGTTGATCCCTTCCGAATAAGAGGATTTGTCCAAGTCTGCAAAATATCCATTAGTGTCTGCAATCACCTACTCGTTTGAATAAAATCTTTGTCCTGCCAGCCATTTCTTCAAATTGGGGAAAAAATAGTAGTCCGAGGGAGCCAAGTCTGGAGAATAGGGGGATGTGAAACGAGTTAGAATCCTATTTCCATTAATTTTGCGACCACAACTGCTGAGGTGTGTGCTGGTGCGTTGTCGTGATGGAAAAGGACTTTCTTGTGGGTCAATCGCGGGCGTTTTTTTCTTGCAGCTCGGTTTTCAAACGGTCCAATAACGATGAATAATATTCACCTGTAATAGTTTTACCCTTTTCCAGATAGCCGATGAGGATTATCCCTTGCGAATCCCAAAAGACAGTCGCCATAACCTTTCAGGCCGAAGGAACGGTCTTCGCCTTTTTTGGTGCAGATTCCCCCTTGATAACCCATTGTTTAGATTGTTGTTTGATCTCAGGAGTATGATAATGTATCCATGTTTCATCCACAGTGACGAAACGACGCTTAAAGTCCTCCGGATTCTTCTGGAACAGCTGCAAACCATCCTTGCAACACTTCACACGATTCCGTTTTCGGTCAAGCGTGAGCAAATCGCGGCACCCATCTTGCGGATAGCTTTCTCATGTCCAAATGTTTATGCAAAATATTATGTACCCGTTCAGTCGAGATGCCCACAGCACTAGCAATCTCACGCACCTTAACTCTTCTGTCATCCATCACCATATCATGGATTTGATCAATGATTTCTGGAGTCGTAACCTTCACAGGCCGTCCAGAACGTTCAGCGTCACTTGTGCCCATATGGCCAGTCCGAAAATTTTGAAACCATTTATAAACTATTCTAATCGAAGGTGCAGAGTCACCATAATGTTTATCAAGCTTCTCTTTAGTCTCCTGAGGCGTTTTGCCTTTCATAAAGTAATGTTTAATCACCACACGAAATTCTTTTTCGTCCATTTCTTGAAAATCACTCGACTTCCTTGATTCACACGAATGCCAAACACAAAGAAATAGACCAATATGGATGAAACTTGGTGTGCGTTCATTCAAGAGATGCTACTAACTAAACATGACCTCGATACGCGCCGGTGGTGCCATCTCCCGGACTTTGCACGAACTTTTCAAACCAGCCTCGTATATCTTTTACTGTATATAATTAGCTAGAATTTTATAAAATATGCCAAGCAAAACCCTGCAAAAATTCTCATTATAATATTGAAAACATACAATATTTAATGATTCCCAGACCTTGCACCTCCTTCCCCTACTATCACTAAAAATATTTAAAAAATAATGTAATTTTTCGACCCCCTGACTCAAAGAACCCTGAAAGAGACCTGCAACACAATAAACACGAAATTACCTTTCTAACTCCCCTGTTCTTCACTTAAACACTGCATAATTATTTATAGTAAATAAATAATTGTGCTTAAACTTTGTTCTTTATCGCAATTAAAAACCGAAAAAATCGCCTAATATTACTAAAACTATACTATGTTTGCACAGCAAGTGGAAGCAGATTGAAAATCCAGCAGAATTCTCAAAGACAGTAGATCAAGATTTGCAGCAGTTGGACGTAAATTCTGTAGAACACCTGCATAATGCTCTTGTTAAACCAATAAAGGATGCAATAGATAACCGTTCTCCAAAACAACCCAAAAAATTGGAAGAACTAAGTGAACCGACAAGGAAATTATTAAAGAAGTGAAGAGAAATGGCAAGCGACAATACACAAGATCATAGAGCTTGCAACAAAGCAATATCAACATTAATAAAAAGAGATACGAGGCATGTTTTTTAAGTAAGTACCGTTTTGCGATTCCGCCGCCGCAGCGATACGGTCGGCGTTCCGCGCATGCGCGCTGGTAACCTACATCTCATGTCTACGCACTGACGCCATTACAGTCTGATTTTTCATTGTATACGTTGTTTACTGAGTGTTTAAGATGCCTCCGACAATCGTGAGTCCCGCCGATTGTGAAGTACGGGCTGTTATACGATTTCTTAGTGCTAAAGGCGTAAAACCGATCGATATTCATCGTGAGATCTGTGAAGTTTACGGACAAAACATTATGAGTGATGGAATGGTAAGGAAATGGGTGAGAGCATTTAAAGATGGCCGCACAAATGTGCATGATGAAGAACGGAGTGGGCGTCCTTCGGTCGTTAATGAAGATTTGGTGCAGAAAGTGGACGAAAAGGTGAGAGAAAACAGACGCTTTACAATTTCATCATTGTGCGACTGCTTTCCTCAATATTCTCGTAGTGTTTTGTATCGCATTGTGACCGAGAACTTGAATTACCGGAAATTGTGTTCACGTTGGGTTCCAAAAATGTTGACGGATTTGCACAAAACCCAACGTTTAGGCAGTGCATTGACTTTCCTTGAGCGGTACCACAATGAAGGTGAACATTTTTTAGACCAAATTGTTACTGGTGACGAAACATGGGTGGCCTACGTCACACCAGAATCGAAACAACAATCCATGGAATGGCGACATTCATCATCACCCAAAAAAGTGAAGTTTAAGCAAACAATTTCTGCCCGCAAAATCATGTGCACAGTTTTTTGGGACAGAAAAGGAGTATTGCTAGTGGAGTTTCTGCCTCGTAATGAGACAATCAATGCAGCGTCTTATTGTGAGACATTGAACAATCTGCGTCGTGCAATCCAGAACAAAAGACGTGGCAAGTTGAGTAAGGGTATCGTTTTGCTGCATGACAATGCCCGTCCACATGTGGCTAATCGGACCAAAGATCTCATCAAATCTTTTAAATGGGAAACTCTAGATCATCCTCCATACAGCCCTGATCTGGCGCCCAGCGACTACCATTTGTTCCTGCACTTGAAGAAGCACCTGGGTGGTCAGCGTCTTCAAGACGATAACGAAGTCAAAACATTTGTGATACAGTGGTTAACAAGTCAGGCGGCAGAATTTTATGAGGAGGGTATTCAAAAACTGGTGCCACGTTATGACAAGTGCCTCAATATTCACGGAAATTATGTAGAAAAGTAGATTAAGGTCCAGGCTTTCATGTAAAAATAAAATTATAGCGATATCTTTGCACGTCTTTTTTTAATTCCAAAACCGTACTTACTTAAAAAACATGCCTCGTATTAGAAAGTTTAATACCGAACAAGTAACAAAAGTAATCGAGGAGAATAAAAGTCTAAAAGTTTTGAGATCCAAATTTTCTACGGGAACAAAAATTATACAATAACTAAAGAACGAAGACGGAAGAGTGATAACGGATAGGGAAAAGATTATGAATATTGTTAAAGGTTTTTATAAACAGCTTTATAAAAACACTAATAACGACACACCGTATGAGATTACACATATTCAAAATCAAGGTTCAGAGGATATTCCCGGAATAACAGAAGATTAGATCATACAAGTCTTGAGTGAGATAAAAAATAATAAGTCTTCAGGTGAGGATGGTATTGTGGTTGAAGCCATAAAGCTGGCTGGACCTACTGTCATCAAGGTTCTCACGATACTGTTTAACTTATGTCTTACTAAGTCTATAATACCAACGCAGTGGAACACCGCTATTATCATTCTCTTCTATAAAAAAGGCGATTCAACAGATCTATCAAACTACCGTCCTATAAGCATCTTCTTCCATGTTTATAAGATGTTCACAAAAATATTGACAAAATGTTTGACCTCAAAGCTACACTTCTACCAAACCCCCGATCAAGCTGGATTCCGAGCAGGCTATGGTGTCAATGATCACCTTTTGACTATTAAGTTAATTGTGTCGAATATAACAGGCCTTTAATATTAATCTTCGTGGATTATGAGAAGGCCTTCGATTCAGTGAACCAGGATATGCTTTTTAAGGCTCTTGGTGAATACCGTATAGATTCAAGGTACATCGAAATACTAAGACATATTTACTGTCAAGCAACATCAACAGTTAAAATTACATAAGGAAACAAACAAATTCCAAATCTAAAGAGGTATGCGACAGGGTGACTCTATTTCCCCAAAGTTGTTTATCATCCTTCTGGAACACATGTTTAAAAAATCTGAATTGGAGCAACATGGGCATAAATATAAATGGAGAAATACTGATTAACTTGAGATTCACCGATGACATAGTCCTGTTAACATATGGCGCAGATCATGCGAATGTTATGCTTAACACCCTAAAAGAACGGTTCCATAAAATTAGCCTAAAGATACATTTTTTGAAGACCCAGTATATGACAAATCTAGTTTTTTTTACCAAGCCACTATGAGTAAACAGGGGAAACATCGAGCAAGTCATGACATATAAATATTTTTCGGACATGAAATTAAATTGAGCAGAGATAATTAGACTCATGAACTACAACGGGGGGTCACTCTAGCTTGGGCAACATTTGGCAAACTACGAGAAACCCTGAAATCAGGTATACCTATTAGCCTTAAACGAAAGATCTTTAACCAATGCTTGTTACCTGTGCTTACTTATGGAGTAGAAACTCTAACTTTCACAAAGAAGACAATAAATAAGATAAGGGTAACTTAAGCGTCAATGGAGCGTTCAATGTTGGGTTTATCTCTTCGAGATAAAGTCCCAAATAAGGAAATTAGGAACCGAACGAGAGTGGTATATGCAGTTGAGAAAGTTCTATCTTTGAAATGGAATTGGGCCGGTCATCTAGTCAGAACGCAAGATAACAGATGGAGCAGAAAGGTGTTGGAATGGTGGCCTAGACAAGAAACGTGTAGGAATAGACAAAGACCTCCCACCAGATGGATAGATGATCTGAGAAGAGTAGCGGGAAACTGGATCCAAAAGCGCAAGACCGGTTTAACGGGAAAAAATTATGGGAGACCGATGTCCAGCAGTGGATGCTAAGGACTGATATATGATACTATATTTGATATTTCACACCTTTAGATAATATCTAGGTACCAAATTTGAAATTGATATCTGATCTTAAGAATTATCGTGCCAACAGACCGATAGATCGACAGACCGACGGACTGACAGACCGGCAGACATACAGACCGCCAGACATACCGACCGACGGAAATGAGTAACTATGTTTTTCATAATCTAGGAACGTAAAGAAAAGCGAAAATCTCGAAGTGCGATTTTTTCAGGAATATAAACAATACTTTCTCTTAGTAAGGAAAGTAAAAGTACAGACACACACATTTTAATGGTGTTATAACTCTACCACTTAGTCACCGAAAATTTTTATGTAAACCATCGTAAACTCGTTTTTTCACACAGACGCGACATGCCGGATATCTGCCATCGTATAGATCAATCAATAAGTTTTGAAAACGAAAATGAAACAACATGAACTAATGGATCGAAATATATTTATTCTTCAGTATTATTTCCCTTAACTTAAATATATTTTTTCCAGCGATTTTCCAATTCATCTACCTCATCTCTGATGTGGTTTTCCAGATAATCTTCACAATACCCATTTGTTAGCAAACGCTTCCCACGTAGAAATCTTTTGAGGTTTGGGAACAGATGGAAGTTAGAAGGAGCCAGATCTAGCAAATAGGGTGAATGTTCCAACAATTTGTACTTTAATCCGACCAGTTTTGCCGTTGCCAAAGCACCTCTGTGAGCTGGTGCATTGTCACGATGAAAGATGATTTTTCTTCTGCAACCGGGCCTTTTCCCCGAATTTTCTCATCCAGCTGGTCCAAAAGGATGCAATATATAGTATAATACTCTCCTGTGATTGTTTTACCGGTTTGAGGGTAACCAATTAACAAGATTCCTTTTGCATCGCAGAAAACTAATATCATAATTTTTTTGGACTAGTTTGACCACTTTGGCTGCTTTGGAACTGAACAACCAGACTCAGTCCACTGTGCGGTTTGTTGTCGTAGTTCAGGACAATACTGGTAAACTCAAGTCTCATCTATAGTTACAAATCGACGGATAAAATCAGTTTTATTGTGTGTTTATTTTGTTCCGATGTTAGCAAATCCACCACCCATCTTGTGAATATCTTTTTCATACCCAAAACGTTGATTAAGATCTCATGTACTGATTCATGTGAGATACCAGCAAAATCATCCATGGGTAATCAACAGTTTTTTACTTGCAAAACAGTTTCTTCAGTTGTTGCAGTTTTTGGACGTCCTGAACGTGGATCATTATTGACGCTTGTACAACCTCGTTTAAACTCTAGAGTCCATCTATAAACAGTTGGAAATGAAGGAGAGACACCTTTAACATTTTCACTAACTTTACATGGATTTCAGTTGCCGATAAACCTTCCAAAACAAAGAATTTTATCACTGCACGATATTCGATTTCTTCCATTTTTAAAAAATACTGAAACACGTTTACTTTAACCAGCTGATAAACAATCAATGACTTGACAGATGGACTTGATATTTAGAGTATGTTCATAAGACAGATGAAGCTTCAAAATGGTATTCAACATTTGGTTCAAATGATGCTCCATAGGTGTCGCTTTCAAAACTTATTGACTGACCTTTTTACTGGATAAAGCTAAACTATCCCTACACCTTTGCACATAACATTTCTTTCCACAACAAATAAAACAAGAATGATCGTCCAAGTAGTATAGTAAGATATTATAATACTGAGAGAGATAAATCTGTCTTGGGTCAGTCATCTAAATTGTTTTTTTTTTTTATTGGTTAAGATTTTAGTAGATGTTAAAGGATTTAGACCAGAAGAAGTAAAATGTACAATGACCCAAAGATCAGTAGAAGTTTTAGCTCAAAAGGAAGACAAATCTGAAAATACACAAAAACGAATGGCACTGACAAGGCAGTATGTCTTACCTCAAAATGCTGTACCGGAAAATGGAAATTGTTGTATGTCATCGGAAGGAATTTTATTGATTACAGCTCCTTGGGCCAAGTAAATAAAAAAACATTTTTAACCACACAATGTGTTATAATTTTTATTGAACTATCGAATTTACCAACTCCAAAAAAAAGTCAAGTCAAGACGGAACTTTCAAATACACAATGTGTAAAAGACAAGGCCCCCGCACAAAAATATAGAAAAAGCCGGTCAAAATTTTTAAAATTTTTTGGGATCGAGAATCGGAAATCTTTTGTCTGAAACATTTTCTTCAAAAGTGAAAATAATTAAAAAAGAATAGAGAATAAAATAATCTAATTGGTGTATATTTTTAGGCTTCAAAGGCCACTGGCGGCTGAACTATTGAATTTTGAGCATTGTGCACATGACAACTTTTGCCTAGCATAACTTGGGGACATTTTTTCCAAAATTTCAAAAATTCTGACCGAACTATTCCTATACTTTTGTGCAGGATTCTTTCAAAGAGTGGATACACACACTACATTCTACAGAAAGGTTTTTCATTACGTCTAAAGGACAGCCTCAGTTCGTCATCAGTGCTGTACAGTCGACCAAGTAAGAACGTGTCGCCTATAACTTGTAGTCGGTAAAAGAAATTTCTTCTTTTTTTGAGGTTCTTGTTGGCACTCCAGCAAATAATGTTTTGTAGAAAGGGATTCAATTCTAACCTTATTTAAGGTTAAATAGTACATTATCGTACGTGAGTACTGCATACCCTTGCCGCTTGGAGGCTATGCTCCTATGTAATCACCCATATGGTCTATAGCAGGTGGTTGAAACTATACTCTCAGTTAAAAAATGTTGACGATCTACCAGAACTTGGTTCGAGAGGAAAAGTGTCGGACAGTGACGAAACAGGGATTATTGATATGTATGCTCAATTAACTTTGCACCAAGGCGCGCAAAAACTAAAATAGAAAGGTTTGAATATATCATCTGAAACGATTCGCATTTATCTCCGGACTAACAATTTGAAGTGGCTGAGTAGAATCAAGAAACCATTGCTGAGCGACAGAAGCAATGTAATTTTTTCCGATAAAACTTCATTTTGAGGTTATGTTATCACCCCACGAGCATTTTCAATTTCCACTAACCGACTGGTTCAGCGCACCGTGAAACACCTTGCGAAGATCCATGTTTGGGTATGTCTTTCGAAAAAAGGTTGGGAGACTCTTCATCTTTACCTACAATTTGAACGCTGAAACAATGTTCTAGATTTACAAGAAGGCATTAGTAACGACTACCAAATGGTGGTTCGTCGATAAAAATGAGAAGCGGATTCTTCAAGAGGATAACGACCCCAAACATCAGAGTAAAACGTGTAGTCAGTGGAAGGGTGAATCCGGTATCATCATACTAGATTCGCCATCTCAGTCGCTCCATACAAATCCAGTCGAGAACGTGTGGTCATACATCAAGCAAAAGCTTCGTAGTAACAAGGTGTTCACAATGAAGCAGGGGTTACGGCAAATTGGGGCAATTTGGAAATCTTTGCCCCAAGAAAGATAGGGACTGGGCGAACTACTGAATCAATATCATCCTAATGGCAATCCTTTACTAAAAATCACTAAAAATGACAGTCGAATTGATGTAATTCGCACTAGTAACATAAGTACTATGAAGTCGTGCGGGGCCCTGGAGAAACAGGACGTTTCTTGAAATGTTTATACCATTCAAATGTCTTACTGTGGCTGAGCATCTCATCGTCCTACTGTACTTGCAGTTTTCTGTAGATATACAGAGGTTTTACACCGTTGTTAGCAAGAAATTGCATCACCACACACTATTCCAAGCATACATTAACACTGTTGTGTGTCATCTTGCTTAATCAATAACAGGACACGCTTGCACCTTACTGCTGCATTTGGATCCTCCACACTAGCCATCCCCTTTCATAGCTGTAAGTGAAAAATTTCGGTTTAACTTGGACGCCCCTCTTAGAATACCTACTTTGCTTCACAAATCGTAGTCATACCATGCCCAAGCATTTGGTCGGTTAATCAATACTTATTCTTAGTATAAATCGCTTTGACAGCATCTGAAAATAAAATAATACAACACAAAATAGTTATAAATCAGGGATGGAACTAAGAAATGAACGATAAACACTTTGGAGGTTCAGTCGACATTGCAGTGAAAAAAAATATGCTCTCTCTTACAATAAATAATCGAGGCCTGATGGTATTTCGAAGAAAAAAAATCATCTTTCCTGAAAAAAATCGGTTTACAACGTTCTCCGACGCTTTCCGACCTCCAATCTCCATCTCTTCCGGTCGTTCCATAGATCTTCCAGGTTTCCTTCCTCAGTTTCCCTGTCTATCCCCTCTCTCCACATTGTTCTCGGTCTACCTCGCTTTTTCCTGCCTTCTGAGGGTTTTGGTTTTCGATCTTCGTCCAATCTTTGGATGTATACAAACCAAATAAGTTGTTTGGTTAGAATGTCGGCTGTAATACTGTTCGTTGGTTACTCGTTCTCTTCTGGATATTTCTGCTGCTCTTCTCCAGAAGTCCATTTCCGTTCCTCTCAGCGTGGCTAATGCTCTTTTCTTCACAGACCATACTTCTCAGGTATACAATGTGATACTTTTCACTATGGTTTCATATATCCTCTTTTACTTGATTTATCCCATAGAATGCTGTTTAGCAGTTTAATGGTTTTCTTCCTGCCGTATTTCTCTCTCTTATTGCCCTGTCCAGTTTTCCATCCTCCGAAATTTTTATATCTAGATACTTGTAGTTATTCAGAACCATTTACAATGCTCGCCCTCATGGCTTACTTAAGAAAAGCTTCAAGAACTGGATTAGGAGACCTTGCCTCATTCCGCATACAGCCCAGACCTGGCTCAGTGTGATTTTTAACTGTTCGGTCCTCCCAAAGATGCCCTACGCGGAAAAAGGTTCACTGACGATGAAGAAGTGAAGAAAAAAGTGCAAGAGTGGCTTCGACGTCAACCGAAAGAACTCTTTGCCACAGGAGTCAAGAAGCTGGCAGAAAGGTGGGACAAGTGTATTAACGTTAAGGGGGATTATCTCGAAAAGTAGGCCAAATTTTGTAGCAATCCAATAAACCGTTCTTGAGCCAGAGCTATTTATCTCTTTACTTATTGAATGACCCTCGTGTATTTATTAACTCGTCTATGGTGAGTAAACAGAATTTTTGGTTCAGGTACCATGTGTATAGTGGGAAAGTGGCAAAAATAAAAATTATAAGACATTCTCATAAAAACTTATTGAAATCACATTAGGAAAATAACTTTATATAACTTTGTACCTAAGTGCTTACATTTTACAAGTTGGTCCTAGAACATTGGTTATGCAACTTTTACGACAAATGATGAAGCCCCTAGGAACTTAGCTTGGGTAAGTAGTAAGTAATGGAACATCTGCCCTTTTTAGTGTTCCGTACGGAACACTTATAAGATCACTTCGGTGTCTGTCTGTCTGTCTGTCACATCCGATTTTCTCCGAAACTATTTGACATAGAAAGATGAAATTTGGTAATAATATAGGAATTGATGGCCTCATCAGAGCCATGTAGTTTTGAGAATTAAATTTTGACTTAAGGGGTTAGTTTTGGGGGGTGAAGTCGGAAGTGAAAAAAAATTTTTTTTACTAGGTCATCGAGTGTGGTGTCAGATGAAAGCTTGTGAAAACACGAGTAAAAAATATATATATAATATTATACTTGCGCGCACTTTTCTTTGTATTATTTTTAAAAATTCGCGAAAAATCGCTGTCCCGGGCCTTATCTCGAAAAGTACTTATCAAAAAATTTCGAAAAAATTCTGGAATATTCTCCACGAGGTGTAGATTGAACGAAAATTATCACGAGTGCATTGCTTTTAATAATTTATATGGTACATAAAAAAAACAAAAATTTCAAGATCATCAGATTTCAGTAAAGATTGGAAACAAACTTTGTTGAAAACTCATTTAGGGTGTGTTTTTGTGAAGTCACAGATCATTTTATACCACCGTAACATAAATTTTGACTTAAGGGGTTCGTTTTGAGGGGTAAAATCGGAAGTGAAAAAAATTTTTTTTTACTAGGTCATCGAGTGTGGTGTCAAATGAAAGCTTGTGAAAACACGAGTGAAAATATATATATATATATATATATATATATATATATATATATATATATATATATATATATATATATATATATATATATATATACACATATATATAATGTAATACTTGCGCACACTTTTCTTCGTATTGCTTTTAAAAAATCGCTGTCCCCTGTCTTATCTCGAAAAGTACTGATCAAAAAATTTTGAAAAAATTCTGGAATATTCTCCACGGGGTATAGATTGAACGAAAATTATCACGAGTGCATTACCTTTAATAATTTATTTGGTATTTAAAAAAAAAAAAAAAAATTTCAAGGTCACCAGTTTTCAGTAAAGATTGGAAAAAAACTTTGTTGAAAACTCATTTGGGGTGTGTTTTGTGAAGTCACTGATCATTTTATACCACCCTAACAAAAATTTTTATTTTAAAAACAATCTATGTACGGAACACTAATTGTGCAAGTTCAACTTGCACTTGACCGGTTTTTTATTACTTTGATTACTTCAGCGATGCAAATGGTATAGTGCACTCGGAAGTGAGGGTAAACGCTACTAAATAATGCATGGAATAGTACACTTTTTATATCATATTTAGTGTTAGTTGAATAAAAATCAAGTGTCTACGCAATACCTTTGAGTAATAATATGGGAAAACTGAATCATGTATTGTTAAAAGCAATATTCCACGGTGCGTTCTATTTTTGAAACGCCTTCTATCGTTTAAAAATTCATTAGATTGCCCATTCTACATTATATCATCCTATTTATTCATACCAAGTAATAGATAATAGAAATTAGGTAATAACGCGAAGAACGTGTGAGAGATCATAAGTGGATGACAAAGATTGCTTGGATTCATACATACTTCTACTTAGTTGTAAATGCATTAGCGCAAACTGTTATTATATCAGTGGCGTTTCGTACCGTGCGTGAATTTGGAAAGGTGTAGTGAGGGAATTAATTTTTATAATTTCAATTATACGACTGTTTTTTTGGGAGCGTTTAGTTAAGCAGATTAACTCACCTTAGTTCAGGTCAATTAACGGCCCGCCATATTAGTAAACAGATATCGTCAGGCAATTAAAGAAAAAAAATTGTAATCTTTTTTAAGTCTTGAAAATGGAATTAATGAACAGGCATTGTTGTAGTAACAGCAAAATGCTTGCCCAAATGAGACTACTTATCAATATTTCAAAAAATAGTATATATCAGCATTTCTTGATCTGATGAAATTTGTAAACCAGGGCAATTATTATCAAACAACTTAAAAAAATTTTGTCCAACTAAAAGTTTTATTTTTTAGTGTTCCGTACGGAACATTTATAAGATCACTTTGGTGTCTGTCTGTCTGCCTGTCACACCCGATTTTCTCAGAAAATATTTAATATAGAAAGTGGAATTTGGCATTAAGATAGAAATTGATGGCCTCATTAAAGTCGTGTAGTTTCGAAAGTTAAATTTTGACTTAAGGGGTTAGTTTTGTAGTAAAAAAAAATTAACAGGTCATCGAATGAGGTGTCAAATGAAAGCTTGTAAAAACACGAGTTCAAAAATATATATAATGTAATACTTGTGCATACTTTTCTTTGTATTATTTTTAAAAAATTGCGTCCCTTATCTCGAAAAGTAGTGATCAAAAAATTTTGATAAAAATGTAGATTGAACGAAAATTATCAGGGGTGGTATAAAAAAAATTTCAAGGTCGTCAGTTTTCAGTAAAGATCGGGAAAAAAATGTTGTTAAAAACTCATTTGGGATGTGTTTTGTGAAGTCATTGATCATTTTATACCTCTGTAACAAAAATTCTTATTTTAAAAGCAATCAATGTGCGTAACACTAATTGCGCAAGTCCAACTTCCACTTGATCGGTAATTTTGTTGGAGTTTAAAAAAAACAGTCCTTAGGAAAAATTAATATGAAAATATGATTGTTTGCATGTCTTTTTTGAGAAACATTTTTGTTTGAAACATGTGTCAAAAATGTTTTTTTTGAAATTTTTTTTTCTGTAAATTGAAATACTAAAGGGTTATATATTATACAAAAATATTTACTGTTAATTTTAAATTTTGTGACTTTGTTAGAAAATTTTTTGGCCTTTGGAAAAAATAATGTTTTTGAATAAATGTTTTTCTTCTGTTAGATAACTGTGTTTCTGTTTATGTACTACCCCAATAAAAGTTCTGTGAACAAATTTGTCTATAGTCCATTTGTTTGGAGTTGATAGCACACAACATGGGTTATAAACATTCAAATATTATAAACCATAAGCGTCAGAAATTTCTCTACCAATTATTTGCATTTTTAGTTTTAATCACCTTTATTTTCTATCTCTATACAACACTGCGACCTTTTTCTAAAAAATATTTTATTACATACCTTCTAAATTTTACAATAAGCTATATAAATCAACGCATTTCGAAGTTTTTTTTAATGAGTAAATGATGAAACTAAAAATTTTATTTGTATGATAAAGGCCTATACTAGTAAAACTAATAATTCTTAAGGACTAAATATCTACAGTGTTATAAACACTTATCGGTTGGTAGGTGCCTAAGTACCTAAGTATGCAATAAAAATATTCTGTGTAAGTATAAAAATAAAGCTAAACCTATAATATGCTTAGTTCAAATCAGAACAGCGATGGCTTCAACTTTCAGATTTGCCCCGGTCAATTTTCGCGGAGTCTGTAATTCTGCATTTTCCCTGCGAGAAAAAATAATGATACTTAACGTCCACGATGCCCTAGTGCATCTACAGCCAAAAAGCCAAGTCCATGAAACTGTGGAAACCTGTGCCAATATGACGGGAGTTGGATCAGCAACTATTTATAGATTTCTAAAAGAAAGAAAACGAGGTCCTTACAACGAACCTCAGAATCACAAAGAAAAGGAGCCCTTAGAGGTCGACGAAGACTTTAAAAACGCAATAAAAAGAAGGAAAAGTAGACCATTTTTTTATTAAGAAAGAAATACCTACACAACATAAAGTTTTGCAAGAAATCAGAGAAGACCAGGACTTAACAGATTTTAAAAAATGAAAATTACTGAAAATTCTTCATAACCTGAATTTTCGTTGGGAAAAACACAATAGAAAATCTGTTCTTATCGATGAAACAGAAATAATATTTAGGTGATGGTTAATGAGGGACACACAGTGAACACACAGTCAACTGGATTACAACCCCCTTCAGGAAAAAGTCGCAGGCTAATTATAGCACATATTGGTAGTGAAACCGGATTTCTTGACGGTGGCTTGTTGAAATTCGAATCAAAGTCAACTTAAGATTACCATGAGGAGATGATGGCCAATATTTTGGAGGAGTACTTCCAACAAATGATTGAATGTACACCAGCAGAATCAGTTATAGTATTAGACAATGCCCCATACCATTCTTGATTATTAGAACGACTCTTGACAAATTCATGGAAGAAAGCGGATATTCTTCAATGGATAAGATACAAAAATCTCAAACATAAAGATGGTATGTTAAAAGCGGAACTTCTCAAAATTGCGAAACAACACAGTTTAAGAAATACGCAGTCGATGAGATGGCAAAGGAACGGAATATCACAGTGCTTAGATTATCTCCATATCATTGCGAATAGAATCCCATAGAGCTTATTTGGCACAAATGAAAGGTTTCTTTGCAAGGGAAAAAACCACGTTCAAACTTCAAGACGTAAGGCAATTATTACTCGCCGGAATAGAGAGGATCAAAGAGGATAATTGGCAAAATGTCATTCGACATGTTATAGAAGAAGAAAATAAAATATGGAAACTTGACGAATATATCGAAGAAACTGAGGAAATAGAACCCTTAATTTTCAATTTAAGAGAAGTCGAGTCTTCAGATTTTGAAGATGATTGTTTTTGATTTTAATTAAAGTACTTATTTATCGTGAATTGTGAATTTGTATATATCTATAGATCTTTAGATTAAAAA
Source organism: Pachyrhynchus sulphureomaculatus (assembly GCA_019049505.1). Lineage (NCBI taxonomy): Eukaryota > Metazoa > Arthropoda > Insecta > Coleoptera > Curculionidae > Pachyrhynchus > Pachyrhynchus sulphureomaculatus. Next base: position 70,629,796 of record CM032447.1, on the reverse strand, counting down.
ATTTTTGGTAATAAATCTTATATTTCTATAATTTCATTTTTAAGATAATTTTATTTATTAAACACTAAAAGCAGGTTAGCTCTGACGGCTATGCTACCGATGAACCCTCATTTACATTTTATGACTCTAGTGTATAGCAGATGTTTTCTGCCTAAAATAGGGTGAACCCTTAAAAATAATTCAAATCAGGTAGCAAAATTTTTTTTTTATCGCTCACCTCCCCGCCTCAGTAGGGATTTTACCCGTTTTCCATAACTCAAGGATATCGGCGAGGATGTCGTAATACCCGTCAACGTTGTCCAAGTGCCGAAATATACATTTTTCTATTTCATGGCACCTTTTAAACAATGCGGTAGTGCTGCCACGGACGTTATTGGCATTTCTGCAAACAACTACTACCTATGCACGTGGCCAGGCCAAATATACTTAAATAAATTAATAAATAAGTATACCGACCTGCGGGATTGAACCCTCTACCCTCTGCACAGTAGCAAAGTATTACGCCACTGAGCCACGGCCAGCCACAGATCTAGTAAAATGCATAAAACATTTTTTTTTGAGCGCAGCCCAACATGTATTTGCATCTACAATGAGAGAATTTTGCTATCAAATCCAAACAAATACACTATAGAATTTTTTTTTTTTTGACGTAAGTTTCGTAACAGGATATAGTAGCTCTGATCTGGCATTTAATGGAAAAGGTATGCAATCGGCGTAGCTAGGTATAGAAGAGGAAGTTATAGTATAATTAGAGGTCTGGAAAGATCTAGGTGTCACAAAAATCACAAAGTTAAGACGGCTATCTAGCCTTATACTCTCCATAGAAATTTACGCATCAGAAACATGGATCATTAAATAAGCTGACAAAACACTAATTAATGCGTTTGAGATGTGGGCATATCAAAGAATCCTCAGAGTATTATATACCGAATATCGTAATAATGTATGTATTCTTGAAGAGCTTAGTATAAATGACCGACTTTCAAATAGTACCTAAAATATTTTGGTCATATTATGAGGAAAATGGATGCCACGGTAGTAACGGGGAAGGCAGAAGGTAGAAGATCAAGGGTACGGCCTCCAACAAGATGGTCCAACCAAGTAAGATCTCTTCTGAGTATGGATATGCACGAGTCAAGTCAGGTCGCTGAGGATCGAGATGCCTGGAGAATGACTGTTGGAGAAGCAACCGAATAGTATTACCGATATTCCTATTGAGGTAAAAAGATTAAGAGAGAACAATTAAATGCAATTTTCTTTCTTAGAAATTAATATGATTCTAGAGAAATGAAAATTGTTGTTTTAATTGCTCGGTGTTAAACAAAATAGCATATACTTAATTATGTACAAAAACGATCGCTCTAATTTCGTTAATGTTCTTTAGAAGGAGTGACATGCTATGTGGGTTCTCTTTCTTTCTGCAAAAATATAGAGGTAACAGAACGAGATACATACTTGTGCTAATTATTCAAGTGTCTCTATGGGCCCCTCTACCTAATCTTTTAATTTTTTTGGCACACTCTGAGAAACTTACGAACTGTCACTGAAGTATATGTAATAAAACATTATAATAAAACTAATAACCTTAAAACAAGTCATTCTATTTTATATTTAAATAAATTTTATGAAGAAGAATGCATGTGTAATTCGCAATTCCGAGATGTTATTGTAAATTTTTTATGGTCTTATAGCAGAGATTGACTAAACGTTGTGTGCCCGATTATGACTCTACATTCTATAATACATTATTAATTCAAAGAATTCAATGCCATGTCATTGTTTTTTTGATTTATGTACCAATTAAAACCAGGAAAAAAATCGGCGAATTTATTTACCCACTACTTTCCCTGCAAACATCTAATTCTAAAGTAAATACTAAATTTGACTCCCTTACACTAAAAAATAATAATGCAAGCATTAGAATTAGAATGAGAAAACTTCCAGAGCTAAAAAAATAATTTTCTAGATAACCACTTATTACGGTGATACACTGAGATCAACTTTTTTGAGTTGTTTTTCTATTCAATCAGGGCTTACGGTGTATATTGTAACCGGGTGAATCTACAACTTTCGATAATAGTTTGAACTGTGCAATGCAGAACACAACAAACTCATACACGATTTCGTTAAAGTACTTAGATCAGAGATAGTAATTTGGCAATCAAACATTTTTTATAAGGTTATTTTCATGACTATTAACTCTAAAAAACATCCTCGTAATAAAATGCACTATTTAAAATTCAAAGTGTATCTGCTTAACTGTTAAAATAGGGCATGAGGTTATATCACCAGCCAGTATGTTACAAACGCACACACATACACACACACACCACACACAGGTATATATATATATATATATATATATATATATATATATATATATATATATATATATATATATATATATATATGTAGAAGAGGTATATATATATATATATATATATATATATATATATATATATATATATATATATATAGTAGAACCCCGATTAACCGAGTCGCGATTATCCGAACTCCGGATTAACCGAGCCAATCTAAGAACCTGATTATCCGAGGTACGCGCGTCTATGCTGCGTATTAACCGAGCTTCTAAAATATGTATGTACATATTTCCATTTAAAATCGTCGGGACCTTCCGGGAATCCCCTGGCCCGTGTGAGGGGTTTCCCTATTTATGTTTTTGGACTCTTTCAGCATGTAAATTTGCGTGAATGCAGTGCGTTATAGCATTTACTACGGAGAAGTATGAGTATACTCACATAATTTATTTGGTTGGAGTTCTGGTAGTTAAGTGTAATTAATACGAACTGCTTTGTTTGAATTTTTGTTTATCGTATTATAATGAAGCAAAACAAGCGTAAAAGAATTGTCGTTCCTATTGAAGAAAAATTAAAAGCCATCAGAAGAATTGAAGCAGGAGAGACAATTAAAGTTGTTGCACGAGATTATGGAGTAGGTGAGGTAACAGTTGGAGATTGGAAAAGAAACCGCACAAAAATAGAAGAGTGGTATATAAATCAAGCCTCCTCGTCCTCAGGAAGAAAATCAATGAAAACCGGCTACTTTGAAAAGGTTAACGAAGCTTTATTCATGTGGTTTAACCAACAGAGATCCAAAGGTGTGCCTCTCTCAGGTCCAATTTTACAACAGAAAGCAATAATGATTAGTAGGCAATTCCCATAGATAGATCAGTTTACCGCCAGTTCTGGATGGCTTGACCACTGGAAAAAACGGTACGATGTACGACAACTGACTGTATGTGGTGAAAAACTATCTGCCGATGTGTCATCAATTGAGAAGTTTAAACAGAACTTTAAAAAGCAAATCGAAGATTGTGGATACACATGTGATCAAATTTACAACTGTGACGAAACTGGTCTGAATTATAAAATGCTTCCATCAAAAACATTGGCATCTCGACAGGAAAAATCAGCTCCTGGGCACAAACGAAGTAAGGAAAGATTAACTATAATGGTATGTCCCAATGTATCTGGCAAGCACAAAATCCCACTGATGGTGATTGGCAAGTCTGCACGTCCAAGAGCTTTAAAAGACATCTCACCCAAAGCCCTACCAGTCAATTACAAAAATCGGAAGAGCGCATGGATGGATGCGACCTTATTTACTAACTGGTTTGAAGAAGAGTTTGTACCATCTGTGACTAAATTTTTGAACAGAAACCGTCTTCCTATTAAAGCAATTTTGTTAATGGATAATGCCCCCTCTCACCCTGGAGAAGGACTTCATGTGGGCGAAATTGTTATAAAATTTTTTTCCTCCAAATGTAACCAACATAATGCAACCAATGGATCAAGGCATCCTCGAAAACATTTAAAAAAAATTATAGGCGTGTATATATTGAACATCTGTTAGAATACACAGAAAAGGAGGATATTATCATTGGAATGAGAAAGGTTACACTGAAGAATGTTATTTACTGGGTAAGTCAAGCTTAGGATTCTGTGCGTACTACCACTATTCAAAAATCTTGGTCAAAAGTTATTGATTTTGAGGACTATAATGACAGTGAAGATGATACTCCATTAAATGAATTAGCTTTGAAACTGAGAAGTCATGGAGAAATATCCTGTTCAAATTTTGACAGCGAGATAGAAGAAAAAGAGAAATGTTTATTTGAATTAATGTAAAAATTAAAAGGTTGCGAAAATGTGACAAGAGAAGATGTTGTTGAATGGATTACGGCAGATAATTTAGAAGAAGAAATGAGTATTGAAGAAATAACGAGTACCTTTCAGGAAACCGAAAAATCAGATGACGATGACGAAGCGGCGGTGGATGAACAGTCTCCCACTAAGATCTCGCATCAAGAAGGTTTTGCTTCTTTGGAAAAAGCTTTGAGGCATATCGAACAACAACCAGAAGCAACCCCAGCGGATTTGCTTCTTCTTAATAGATGGAGAAACATTGCAGCGAGAAAAAAAGATGCAATATGAAACAGAAGCGCATAGATACCTATTTCACTGTTTTATAGTGCTTTAAAGTATTGGTGTTTATTTTTTGAATGAATAAAAAAACAAATCCGAGTTTTCAGTTATCCGAGGAGGGTGCCTCCCCACGTTACCTCGGATAACCGGGTTCTACTATATATATATATATATATATATATATATATATATATATATATATATATATATATATATTTATATATATATATATATATATATATATATATATATATATATATAAATATATATATAATATATATATATATATATATATATATATATATATATATATATATATATATATATATATAAATATATATATATATATATATATATATATATATATATATATATATATATATATTTATACATATATATATATATATATATATATATATATATATATATATATATATATATATATATATATATATATGGCGCATTGGTGAAGCAAGCAAGGCGAATCGAAAAATAGTTCCCAAAAGTGTTCTCTGTATTTGCTAGACCATCCCAAGACGCATTTCGCCGTATCACTAGTTTCAGCAAACACAGAGAACACCATTTTAGACCTTATCCGGGTACTGACGGAAAACCATGACAAAATAGGTGCTTATACTGCACTCTGTCGGTGACTTAGTCTTAGGATGGTCTAGCAAATACAGAGAATACTTTTAGGAACTACCAAAGTGCGGATTTTTTGAATCGCTTTGGTCGCTTTACCAATGCGCCATATATACCTTCAAGTGGGAAGCTTGAGAAGTGGTGTGGCCGCTTTGTTTGGAAAGACTTTAAATAAGTCACCGACAGAGGGCAATATAAGCACCTATTTTGTCATATATATATATATATATGTATATAGCAGCTCCGCTCGCGTGGATTTGATTCACTATTATCGCCACTGCTTATTCCTTACATTACTTAACATAATAAAATATATCGTATAACCTGACCAGAGAATCTATGTATAAATTAAAAAAAAAAAAACTAGTAAATCGGATAAGCGGTTCTCGAATGATAAGCGTAGTAACGGACGGGCAGACAGAAATACAGACGTTGCATTTGCATGCATATTTAACGGTTTAAGCAGCGTATTGCAAGAGAGCGCACTAGCGGCAATCCTTTTTCCGAATTAATTCCCTATTAATGTCACTACTTATTCCTTATGGTACCTAACGTAATAAAATATATATCTATAACCTGGTCAGAGAACATATGTATGAATTTAAAAAACACATAAATCTGATAAGTGATTCTCGCGTGATAAGCGCACGAACGGGCAGACAGACAGACCGAGAGACGTTGCATTTTATATATATTATATTCTTTGCTACATGATATTGTTCCATATTTAACGGTTTAGACAACGTATTGCAAGAGAGCGCGCTAGCGGCAAACTTTTTTCCGACTTAATTCACTATGATCGTCACTACTTATGCCTTATGTTACCTGACATAATAAAATATAACCTATAACCTGTCCATAGAACATAGGTATGAATTTAAAAAAAAAATACGTAAATCGGATAAGTGGTTCCCGAGTGATAAGCAGAGAGACCTTGCATTTTATATATATTATAGACATATGGGGATTCTTTTTGGACAGGAGACCCCATAATCTCCAAAACTGGTTTGACTCAAAACAATCAACCGGCAAATGAAAGCTTGAAGCCTTTACTTTCGATTGCCGTGTGGCACTTTTTGAAATTCGCAATAACGAACTCAATATGGCGGCTTAAACTGACCAAGTGTCAGAGAAATTATCGTTCCAAGATCGTTTTCTATCTCCAAGTTACTCCAAATCCGTTGTAATGTTTTGAGAATGTATGATTAAAGGACTCAGGGGTATTCGTTGAACGATTTTATTCCGGAATACCAAAATCAAAAATCGCGGATACCATATGGCAGCCGAACACCCTAAACACGCACTGCAATCCACTGAAAACTCATCGGATTAACTTGAATATAGTGATTTGGAGACTTTATTGACTAATCGTGCAGGAATTAATTCCCTAACATCCAAATTCTCAAACACAAGATGGCGGGTCGAATATGGTGGCCAAATACCACACTTACGTAACCCAACTGAAATGGAAAGAGACCTCAGATTCATTATCAGCGACCCCAAAAACCCCGAGGTACAGAACATCATCCTAGCCAGACAGAAAATCAAAATTCAACCCTCGTTCCCTCTTTTTCCACCCCTAGAATTCTGGAATAAAATCGATCAGTACCCTTGAGTCCTTCGATCGTACATTCCCAAAATATTACAATGAATTTGGAGTGACTTAGAGAGAGAAAACCCCCTTGGAACGATAATCTGACACTTGGTCAGTTTAAGCCGCCATATTGAGTCCGTTATTGCGAATTTCAAAAAGTAATTATTATAATTTGAAAAAAAAAAAAGTTAAAAAATAATATTGTAGACAGGTAGCGGTCCCAATCCGACGCCAGGCCACATTTAATGCTATAACATTGTAATGGAATGGAATTTTCTTAATGTTTTTTTTGTATAATTCTTAGAAATATAGAGAGTAACACTCGAAAATCGAAATTTTGAAAATGCGAGGTGTATGTAACCAGAGAAAACGCCGTTTTTAACTCTGTAAACAGAGGAGGGCGGGGAAGATGGCAATAGAACTTAGCGGGATGAATTGTCTGTCGGTTACAATTTACGTACATATTACTCAAAAAAATACGCGAGCTAACTAACACACACAGTTTTCTGTAGACTTTACAATATTCAATTCAATATTTCAATATATCAACAGTAGGAAGTCGCTCAACTTAACAAAGACCTCGAAGAAATTGTATCTTGGAGTGACAGTAACCAAGTAACGATACAGAAACCCAGGCGAAAATTTTTTCTAAAAAAGTTGTCGTTGCTGTACTCTACTTATTTCTGAGTCAGTGGATTGACCGGCGCACAGTGGGGAAAAACGAAAAATCGTGTTTCAAAATTGTCTAGAGCCTTCAATTTTGGTTCGATTTGGACGATTTTTTTTTTAAATTGAAGCTTATTAAATTGCGAACAAAGTTGTCGGAGCCGATTTTTCAATTAAACTTTTATTTCAAAATGGCGGACGTTGGTTTCTGATTATATAGCGACTGAGACACAGAAAACGCTTACAGTTTCAAACCAAGTTGTGCTAAAATGCGTGTTGTTTTTTTATGTCGCAGATAATATATCTAATATCACAGTTACAAGATTAATAATAATGAACCCAAAATGGCTGCCATGACCAATAAAAGTATTATAAATATGAATAAACGTACCATTATTATTTTATATCCATAACATTTGCATAAATAATTTCTTTAAGGTTGTTAATTATAAATATGTTTCAACAATTGACTTAAAATGACAAATCAAGTATGGCGGATGCCAAAATTGAATCGAGCAAGAAAGTTTCTCTGTGGCATTTAGACTGTGGCAGTCAGATCATTCAAGTTATTCAAGTTTAGTTGCGGGATTTAAATTTTCATGCAGTTATTGCTAGAATATTGCTGCTGTAAATTTTAAGTATCGTAGACAATTTTCTAGCAGATACAAAAAACAGCGATACACGCAGGAAAGGACAGCTCACACAGCTAGAAAATGGCTACAACAGCTAAAACGTTTTGTTAAAATAGGGACAGCTAAATATTTTGCTGCACTAGCCACATTGTTTGCTGTTGTAGCAAAAAAATGGCTGCTGTTGCTAAACAGTGGCTAATGCAGCAAAATATTTAACTGTCCCTATTTTAGCATTTCTCTGCGTGTATTTTGTAAGAGTAATAATAATCTTTATTAACGAGAAAACCCTTTAGTACATATACAGAACTACTGAATTATAGGAATAGACTAGAAAAATAAGAAAATAAATATGTCTAACCTTAACTTACTCTTACATAAAATATTTAGCTGTCCCTATTTTAACAAAACGTTTTAGCTGTTGTAGCCATTTTCTAGCTGTGTGAGCTGTCCTTTTCTGCGTGTATCGCTGTTTTTTGTATCTGCTAGAAAATTGTCTACGATTTACAGCAGCAATATTCTAGCAATAACTGCATGAAAATTTAAATCCCGCAACTAAACTTGAATAACTTGAATGATCTGACTGCCACAGGCTAAATGCCATAGAGAAACTTTCTTGCTCGATTCAATTTTGGCATCCGCCATACTTGATTTGTCATTTTAAGTCAATTGTTGAAACATATTTATAATTAACAACCTTAAAGAAATTATTTATGCAAATGTTATGGATAAAAAATAATAATGGTACGTTTATTCATATTTATAATACTTTTATTGTTCATGGCAGCCATTTTGGGTTCATTATTATTAATCTTGTAACTGTGATATTAGATATATTATCTGCGACATAAAAAAACAACACGCATTTTAGCACAACTTGGTTTGAAACTGTAAGCGTTTTCTGTGTCTCAGTCGCTATATAATCAGAAACCGCCATTTTGAAGACGTCCGCCATTTTGAAACAAAAGTTTAATTGCAAAATCGGCTCCGACAACTTTGTTCGGAATTTAATAAGCTTCAATTTAAAAAAAAATCGTCCAAATCGAACCAAAATTGAAGGCTCTAGACAATTTTGAAACACGATTTTTCGTTTTTCCCCACTGTGCGGCGGTCCGATAACAGAGGCGTGCGATCTATTCCCAGGTGTTTTTCAGGTAACAATGCTCTTTTGTGACGAAGTTTTATTGCCTATCAAATCATTTTATTTGCATCCCTTTCTGTTGCTCCAACTATAAATACATATTTAGAGCATCATGCCCAAGTGTCAAGCCAGTTAGTGACAAGTCTGTTAGTGTGTTAACAAAATGTCTTCTACAGAGACCCATAATGAAAATCGTATAGTTAAAAATATATTTGACTACATTAAAAAGATCAAAATTGTGATTTAAGTGTGGACAATTGTGTGACAAAATGTTCCTTAATGACCGGACTTGGTAAAGCCACAGTTTACATAATTTTAAGAGAAGAAAAGAAAGGGGGTATAGACTTTCCAAAAAAAAGAGACCAGACAGAAAAGAACTTCAGCTGACAGACAACACAAGACAAGCAGTAAGGCGTATTGTTCATGACTTTTTTATAGAGAAAAGAATTCCAACTTTGGATATGATCCTGCAGGCTGCGACAAGCCATCCAGAAATACCGAAAATGAGTAGAGTAAAACTATGGAGCGTTTTAAAAGGTATAAATTCTTATTGGAAAGAGTGTGAAACAAAATCTTTATTGATAGAAAGTGAAGAAATTTTACAGTGAAGAAGAGACTATTTCAGGAAAGTTAGAAAAGCTTGCTCTGAAGGAAAGAGGATATATTACTTTGATTAGAAGTGGATAAATGAAGGGTCCACAGTCAAGAAATGTTGGTAAGATGGAAATATCAAAAATGCTCGCCAAGCATTCAATGAAGGCCTCTCTGCTGGTCTTAAACCGCCATCTGGTAAGGAACGTAGGTTAATTATTACGCATATTGGAAGCGAAAGTGGTTTTGTAGATGGAGATCTTTTAACATTCGTATCCAGGAAACAGGAAATTATGAATTTCGATGTATTTGAAGATTGATTTTTGCAGATTTAATACCAGATGGTTCTGTAGTTATTATAATGGATAACGCAAGCTATCATTCTAAAAATTAGAACGAGTTCCAATCTTGGGTTGGCTGTAAAAGAACATCCAACCTTGGATGACCGAGAAAAACATTTCATTTCCAAAAGACAGCGTTAAGAGAGAATTATTAGAACTTGTAAAGCTTGGAGTTCTCAGAAATAAAGAAAAGTGTACAAGTTTCGTCATCGACAGAATGACAAAAAACGTAGTTTCTGTTTATCGCCTGCCACCATGCCAGTGCGAGCTCAATCTGACAGAACTTATATGGACACAGGTTAAAGGTAAACCCGACATAGTTATACCAGGATACTCCCTTCTTCTAGCATCGTCACACAATTTGCTTGACGTTAATTTGGGAGCCAATATGTCTTGGCAGGAACAATGGCGATTATATGTTATATTTTTATTGTACTTTAAATTATAAGAATTTTTTAAAAATATGTTTTAATTGTTAACATTATTTTTTATCGGGTTAAATGGCCACTGATGAAAATTATGGCACCTCCTTGTGTGTTTCAAACTGTAGTATGCAATTTTCAACCAAAAAATATATATTTATAAAAAATTGTCTATTAAAAAAATTAAACAAACCTCTCGACGTTTTCTAGAAAAAGTAATTATTAAAATAAAAAAAGATATAAAAACAGTAGCAAAGCTTAAAAATCTGACTATATCCAAAATAAATAAAAATCGAAAGGGAATATTAGCAGTATTGACAATACAGATAGTCTTAGAAATCTCCAAATACTGAAGATATGAGTAATAAACAAAATAAATTTAAAAACGACTAGAAATAAATCTAAAAATTTTTCTTCCACAAATTCTAATTCCAAAACCATTTCAAAAAGGTTAATTGTTGGAAATGTGTTGTTCCCAATCATATTTATTTGGACTGTAGAGCTCCTAGACCCCTGTTTTGCTTTAATTGCAGGGAGGCGGATGTCAGTACAGCTATATACCTAACATTTACAAAAAACAAGTAAGGGATGCTTGCTAGAGATAGACGCACTATTCCAACAAATTTTGCCTCTTTTCGTTCTGTAAAATCTCGAATTTATCATAACCCCAATGTTTCAATTTTAAACGTATCACATTACATAGGCAAAAATAAATAGAAATACTTTACTAAATCTCACTGGAAAAATACAGAGAGTTTCTAAATTTCTAGGAGCTAGAAAGATTTTTTTTAATAATGTTCCTATTTTTCATGACACTCTTGTTTCTCCTTTATTTATCAGTAAACCATTAGATAATAGATCTTAGGTGTAAGATTGCTTGACGTGGATATTGTAGTTTTTATTTGTTTCTAGCGTAAATATTTCAATTATTGGTTTTAGAGATACAGAGTTTTTAAATCATTTGGATCTTAAAGTATGTCTAATAAAAAATAAAGTTATTACCACCGCAGATGGTATTCAAAAATATGGTATATCTTGGGGATAATTACTTTCCGTCGGTAATTAAATATTATTGTTTAGCGATTTCTGCTTTAGTAGTTCCATTTATCACAAGATATATTTCGGTGTAACTTTTCAACGATATTTGGAATTTTAGTTAGTTGTTAAATAATCCGTGGTGTGTACAATCTTTCGATATTGATGAACAAGCAAACACGAAAATAAGTTATTCTGAGCCTTCTTTTAGTAATATTTTTCAGCTTTTAAATACTCTAGATGATATATCATAAAAAAAACTTTTACAGGGTAAAAGGGTGATAAATTATTTTATATAAGTTAGTAACAATAATATGCTAAGCAGTACTGATAAAATATCTATGACTCTAGATACGGATTGCTATTTGTTATATCTTCGTATCAAAAATTCATAATGAAAAGTTATACCAAAAAATCTAAGAGCCCAGATATTAAAAATTGACTGAGTAATATTGCAGATAGTGCATTGAGACAGGTAGCAGTTCTAATCCGATGAGACATCACGATCACATTTAATGCTATAACTTTGCAATGAAATGGAATTTTCTTAAAAATTTTTCTTTGAAAAATCCGTGATAAACGAAAATCTAATTTTTGAAAATTCGCGGTGTATGTAACCTCTTAAACCATCAAAGATATGCTGATGACATCATCTTAATTACCGACAAAAAAACGGATGTAAAGGAAATGCTTGAGGAACCAAACACACAATCCAGGAAAATATACCTTATTATAAACTACAATGTAATGAAAATCATGACAAACATAGATAAAGATGATTCAATCACAAGAAGACAAAATGAAATACGAATAGAACAAGTCAGAGTCAATGCAGCGATCTAGGACAAATAATAAAACTTAACAAAGAAAATTAAACGTGAATTAGTGATTTTTTGAACCAGCAGGTGTCATTTAAGATTGCAAATAACTAAAGTTTATCTTATTTTAACAAGATTTGCGTAACTTACAAAAATGTTCTCGAAACATTTTAAATGCGTGCCTAAATTGACCTTTTTCGTGTGTAATATCACGCAAATTGAGCAAATCATTTATTTAAAATTAGATAAATTGCCTAAATAATTTTTGAACGAATTTAAAGTTAACTTTAAAAAAAAACTTTTGTTACCGTTCTAATTATTATATTAATTATAACAGTGTAAAGAATGATAAATGATGCTTACGTAAATTTGTGATGTACTTTAATTAGGATTTCAGAAAATAACTCTACATAATGGAGTGTGTTTGGTGAATCAGTCATGGGCAAATATATTATTAAGATCATCCTTTAATAATGGCTTATTAAATAAATCACTATTAATTCCACTTTTAGGTATAAAAGTTGTTTACAATCGTCACCAGCTAAAACCTATTCTAAAATTGTACCTTCAAATCTGCTCCTGCTGTCTTACGAAAAAATGCATTTGAAGTCTTATTTCAAAGCCTGAATAATTATATCTTCACTAACTTCTAGATAATTAGGGAAATGGCAATACCCCCCGAGCTCTGAGAATTATCTCTTATACAGAATTTCTTGTAATCTTGTATAGTAGATTTCAAAAAAAAGATGTTCGTTAGAAATTGGAATTATGTGTCGTTTATCTTTGCCCGAATTATTTATATATACTAATACTTCAGCGTACAACGCTTTTCAAGCAGTCTTTTATATGGAGAACATCATCCCTTTGGAATAATTTACCCAGGGCTGTATTTCCCACCGAGTACAATTTACAGCAATTCAAGAACAACGTGAATCGCTTTTTCCGCACACATGCCATTTCTGGAGCGCTTTAGGGACTTCCCTGTAACACGGGTGCTAGACCAATAAAAAAAAATATATATAATATGATTTGTTAACCTTTGCAAATAATTAGTACTAGGATCACCTTTTAAGTCTTTATAAACGACCACTAGATGGCGCTACTTAGATGTGACATTACTATTATTGTAAAATTTGACATTTGTTATTGTTAAAACAGTGGCAACTAAGAAATTGGCGAGTAGTTTGTTTACAGTGAGTGTTAAAAAAAAAACAGTTTTGTGAACAAATGGAAATTTCACGTGAAGGTTTTCGTTGGATGATTTTTTACTATTTTAGTAAAGGCCTAATTCAACAACAATGCCTCGAATTGCTTCGTTCAACTTTTGGTAATGAATTACGATCAGAAAAGACTGTTTACAATTGGGTTGCGTCATGGTCGTGCTTCCGTCAGCGATGAATTTCGTAAAAGTCGACCAGAATCCGTTGTTATTCCAAAAAACATCGATGCTGTGCGCAACATGATTGAAGAGGATCGGCATGTGATTTACCTTAAGGTAGAGGCATCCTCAGTAGATTCGATTTTACATTAATATTTAGCTGTGAAAAAGATTTGTTTCCGATGGATTCCGCATAATTTGACCGAAAGTCAAGAACGGACTTATGTCAATTGGTGTAAGGAATTGCTCAAAAAATTCGACCGAGGACATGCAAAATCCGTATATAACATCGTAACAGGAGATGAAACTTGGATATTCGTATGAGCCGGAAACTACACAAAAATAAACTGTTTGGGAGTTCCAAGATGAACCGAATCCAAGAAAAGTTGATGAACAAGAAAATGATCGCTTGTTTCTTTGGTTATACCAGACGTGTTGCAACCGTTGCTTTAGAGGATCGAAGGACAATTAATGCTGAATGGTATACAACACTTTGTCAGTAGTCATCAATAAAATCAAGAAAAACAATCGAATACGTCGCATCATTTTTCATCATGACAATGCCTGCTCTCACACAGCACGTCAAACAATTAATTATTTGACCTGATTTAAAGTCTAACGACTTCTTGTTGTTATCGAATGTAAAAAATGCGTGGATAGCCATTCTCAGCACCTCAAGAAGCCGTTGAAACCTTCCAAAACTACGTTTTGAGGTACCTGCGGTACTTTAGAGTGGAAAAAATGTTTCGAGAATTGGTTCGAACGATTGCAAAAGTGTATGAACCTTAAAGGCGAATATTACTATAATTATGTATATGAATATATATATATATATATATATATATATATATATATATATATATATATATATATATATATATATATATATATTTATATTATATATATATATATATATATATATATATATATATATATATATATATATATATATACATAATATTTTCGCACATCGATATCGACATATATAAAAAGCCCTATCTTTAATAAAGTAAAATTGTGGCTCCGAAGTTGAGCTTATTTACTGACGATTGTAATACGCGTGACGTAGAGGAAATTGAAAATTGGCTGTCGACTATCTGAGGAGAAGGGAATGAAATAGATCTCCGACTAGCAGCCAACACCAAAGTAGTAAGACCCAGGGCGTAAACTCTGAAACCGTCGATTTGATCCCTACTGATGGCGAAATTTTTCTTTTGATGTAGTTTGTTCATAATTTTGGTAATCCTAAAATCGTTATTACTTTCTGTTGCGTAACTTAAAACAAAAACTAATTTAAAAGGTAGGAAGAAATTTGAAATGTGACCAATATCAATTCGGCTCGTTAACAGAGAACATCCATAATACAAACCAGGTATTAATTTGTCCAGTCCATAAATGTTATAATAATATAAAGTAAAACGTTTTTTTCTCTCATTGTTTTTGTAAAAATTTAAAAGGTAACCCTCGAACGTAGTTTTATTCAAGTGGTTCTGCATATGTTTTCTAGATCAGTCAGTTTATTGAAGATGTATCTTAACGTTCTCCTGCTGAAATATTCAAACCTACGTTTTGTTGGTCATTTAATAAACGAAGAAAGATAAAATATGTCAAATTTTCGTAAATATATATTTATATATATATATATATATATATATATATATATATATATATATATATATATATACATATATATATATATATATATATATATATATATATATATATATATATATATATATATACTATATATACATACACTCCTGGACAAAATTAACGCAACAATATATTAAATCATATAAATCTCTATAATGAATTAATTTTAATAATTTTTTATGAACATTGGTTACATTAAAAGTTAGAAAAAACTTATTTGGATTATTCTTAAGACTTAATAACATAATCGTTGAAATTATGTAATAATGAAAAAAATAAACTGGGACACTAGTAGCAAAATTAATGGTATAACTGGGACACTAGTAGCGTGTGTTGCCTCCTCTACTTCGGATGGCAGCGTTTATGCGCCTAGGCATGCTTCTAATTAAATTTTGGATAAAATCTTGAGGAATTTGCTCCCATTCTGTAATAACTGCATTTTCAAGTTCCCTCAGGTTTCTAGGTGCAGGTATATGACGGTTCACATTTTTCTTAAGGTGATTCCATATATGTTCTATCGGATTCAGATCCGGGCTTTTTGATGGCCATTGCATCATCGGTATATCAACTTGATTAAGATAATCGAGTACCTCCCTAGCCACGTGAGGTCGAGCGTTGTCTTGCATAAACAGGAAATTGGACCCCACAAAATGACCGAAAGGCATCACATGTTATATTACAATATTCTCAAGAGAGTAGTCAGCATTCATGGATCTCGTACGGACAGGAACTAACTCTGTGCGAGCATCAAAGCAGATGCCACCCCAGAACATAAAGGAGCCACCGCCGAATGGAATCCTTGCAGAGATATTGCAAGGAGCAAACCTCTCTCCTGGTCTTCGCCATACTCGTTCACGACCATCTGGATGTTTTAGACTAACCCTAGTTTCATCTGTGAAGAAAACTTGTTTCCAATCACCACAGACCAGTTTTCGTGATTTCGAGCAAAAGGTAACCTGGCAACTCTGTTATCTCTAGTAAACAAGGGCGCAGTGGCTGGTCTCCTACTGTTTAATCCAGCTTTTTTAGAAGAAATTATGACATTGCGAACAGCTTCGAGTTCGTTTCTTATTATAGAACTAGTGACAGTCCTGTTTCTTAAAGCATATTGTCTTATAAAACGTTCATCTAGGTCGCTAGTGCATCGTTTTCGCCCTTGTCCTAGCCTTCTAGAATAAGTTCCTACTTCATTCAAGCGTCTTACCATACGACTTATTGTGGAACGATGTTTGCCTAACAAATTAGCAACATAACTCTGACAATATCCCTCGTCCAATAAAACTGAGGCTCGCACTACCTTGTGTTCAGTTAAATTTCTTGTTCGATTCATTTTTCTAATTCTTCGGGGTCGAAAATGAAACAGTCTACCACAAAAACGTATTACTTTGAAAAAGGGAACAATTTATAAGCTTACTTTTCAAGAAAATCTATCGCATTATTACAGAAAATTGTTTAACTCCTAAAAAATTCTTTAAAACTGTAAATCTAAACGAATTGTTTTGATTTCTGTCATGAACAACGAAATAAAATATGCATAGCCTACTATTCAAATACTCGATAAACTTTAAAACTGACATAAGAAAAAGATAAATTAATTTTCAGATTGTTGTGTTAATTTTGTCCAGGAGTTTACATATATAAATATATATATATATATATATATATATATATATATATATATATATATATATATATATATATATAGATATATATATATATATATATATATATATATATATATATATATATATATATATATATATATATATTTCGAAACATTATAGTGCATATACTCTGAAACTTGATTAAAAAAACTGTTGTAGTAAAGATGCTCTCCTAATGCAAGTGACCATCTTCTTATAGTCATAAACTGACACGTACGCTTGAAAAAGAAACCTCTGGACTTATGGGATGAATACTGTTATTTATTTTGAATAGACCATAAAGAGGCCTTGCACAGGGATTTTTGGTTTTTCGAAATTGAAAGATTTTATCATATTTTCATTATCTGATATTAATTTCTTTAAATTATAAGTAAACTTCAATGATAGGTTTCGGTTTGTTTTAGGAAACTTTCATTATTATTTATTGACTAAGATGGCCAATCAATAACTTTTATCGACGTTATCCACTTTATTTTTGATTTAATAACTCAAGTCTAGCTCGAATTTTTCAGGAGACCAGATTCCTGTCTCGAGAAATTTAAAATTGCTATTTATTATAATTTGATCTTGTTAGTCAATTTCGTTGTCAAAATATCATCGTATCAAAAAATTGCTTTAAAACAGCTTAAACTTTAAAAATATTAAAGATACTGCTAGAATAGATGAACTACATTGTACGTCTAATTAAAAAGCCTAATACAGTGTCTTGTGTACCTAGAAACCATTCAAAGCCCAAATTTAGTAATAATATGATCTAAACATTTTCCGTAAGTGAAAACTAGAGAATATAGGAAATAAAGAAATGCCTGCTGTACGCAAAAGTTGGTAATGAGGAACACGAGAAGAGCTGCCATTTTTAACTAGTTGAAAAGCATATAAAAATATAACCCAAAATTTGATTTAGTATTTTTCTTGTATTTTTTTTAAACTAGTAATTATATTTTTTATTATTAACTTTTGCAATATTAACGTACATTAAAATGATTTAAATGATCTATTAGTCAAAGTTGCTAAAGCGTGTGTAGTTGTTTTAATTAATTACTGAATAGCGGTTAAAACCGGTTTTTATATTAGAGGTAAATATGACATTTTTTTTTAAAAATATAGTACCTAAACATAACTGTCAAGAATTTGATTTCTTACTGATACTCTTCAGAATACTGAAACACTGTATAACACAAATATTGGAAAAAAAATACAAAAAGTTTAAATAGAAAACATATTGACAAAAATGAAAGGCCCCTATCAACTAGGATTCTATTCAGATAAACATCTAGTATTGGGGAGAATATTCGCATCCTTGTTTCTCTTGACATTCTTGACAAAGAGCCGGACTAGGTCTTATGCTTAATTAACAAATTCCACACCAGATAATACCCTTACTAATGTGAAGTTATATTACATATTGATCTTAAATTTGTAACTAACTAGGCGGTTACAAAAAGCGGTAATTTCTGATTTACTTGGTACTCTCTGGCCAGAACCTTTATATTTCAATACATTTTATCAAAATTATAAATAAAAATAAAATTGGAAAATGTGACAAGGAATATAAAAACTTTAAATCATATTTTTAATTTTAGATTTAATTGTTTTAATTATTATTCAATTTACATTATTATTTAAGAATTTCCTTGTTTATTCAGATGACATCAAAGACGAATTCTAAATAGTTATGTGAAGATAGGTCTAAGTTTTTAACATTGGACTGGCTACTATGGTGGTAGTTTTACTAAACTTTAAACTTTTTTTAAGAAAGTCGTTTTTTTCGGTGTCAAAATGGCGGATAGAGAAAGTTAACCTTCTTTCGTGAAATTTAAAATATTATAGAAACAGTGGAGGTGTAAGATTAGTATTTTCTTCTCAGATTACTTAATGTTTTCCGGTTTGGTTAGAAAAATATTCTCTTTTTCTAGCAATGGAGGATTAAGGTCAATCCAGGAAAGCCTTAGGCCATCATCTTGGAAAAATACACCCGTACCAGAGACCCTCACCAACTCTCACTCAATGCAACTAGGCTCAGATGGACGAACAGCGTTAGGTACCTGGGTCTTCTATACGACAAACATATAAAAGGACCAATTGACAGCGGCCCTGCATAAGGCAAATCAGCTCCAAGAGAAGCTGTACCCGCTACTGAACCATCGAGGTAAATTGTCAACCCATAACAAGTTGCTAATTTACAAAACGATTATCACGTCCTGGCTTATATATGACTACCAGACATGGTGATAGACGCCTTGAAAACATCGAGCCAAAGTCCAGACAGTTCAGAACAAAATCCTACGTATCATAACAGGAGTTCCTTGGTTTGTCCGCAACAACCAGTTGCACAGAGAGTTTCAAATGTCTACAATTCACCGGAAATACCCAGCTTCACTTTCTTGAGAAAGCGACAGCACACCCTAGTCCTGAGATAGTTAACGCCTTCAGATACAACGCAAATGCCGGTAATCGCTACTTACGACCCTCACACATACTACACATTGTCTAATAGACATGACTACAACTCGACTACCAAGACGAACTATATTACGTACTTAGTGTATAAGCATAAGGTCATAGTTGAGCTACTCCTCTCCAAAAAATAAGCTAATCATGTACCACTCATCACATACCACTAACACTATTATAACACAACACTCCTGAAACAGCCGGGAATTTAGCTTTAAGTTTTTAATTAGACTTAGTTAGATAAAGGTATCAGAGATCTGCACATTAGAAACTAACCCACAAGTTTTTAAAATTCACACTCCCTATATAAAGAATAATTGTCACATTGTAAGAGGATAAAGGGTCGCAGACTCAACTCACAAGGAGGTTTAGTGGGTATGCCAGCCATTCCGGCTGGAGCACCATCACATAATTGGAGCATTCTGGGGCACCCTTAAGGTGACGCAAAAACTGCTTCATTATCCTTAAGGCGGATTCCTCCCCGTAAAAAATAAAATATGTAAAATTTTCGTAAATAAATATATATATATATATATATATATATATATATATATATATATATATATATGGTATATATATATATATATATATATATATATATATATATATATATATATATATATATATATATATATATATATATATATATATATTTCGAAACATTATAGTGCATATACTCTGAAACTTGATTAAAAAAAAAACTATTGTAGTAACGATGCTCTCCTAATGCAAGAAACATCTGAACTTATGGGGATGAATACTGTTATTTATTTTGAATAGTCCATAAAGAAGCCTTGCACAGGAATTTTTGGTTTTTCGAAATTGAAAGATTTTATCATATTTTCATTATCTGACATTAATTTCTTTAAATTATAAGTAAACTTCAATGATAGGTTTCGGTATATTTTAGGGAACTTTCATTATTATTTATTGACTAAGATGGCCAATCAATAACTTTTATCGACTTTATGCACTTTATTTTTGGTTTAATAACTCAAGTCTAGCTCAAATTTTTCAGGAGACAAGATTCCTGTCTCGAGAAATTCTAAATTGCTATTTATTATAATTTGATCTTGTCAGTCAATTTCGTTGTCAAAAATATCATCGTATCAATAATAGTTTTAAAACTGCTTAAACTTCAAAAATATTAAAGATACTGCTAGAATAGATGGACTACATTGTACGTCTAATTAAAAAGCCTAATACAGTGTCTTGTGTACCTGGAAACCATTCAAAGCCCAAATGTAGTAGTAATATGATCTAAACATTTTCCGTAAGTGAAAACCAGGGAATATAGGAAATAAAGAAATGCCTCCCTGTATGCAAAAGGTGTTAATGAGGAACACGGGAAGAGCTGCCATTTTTAACAAATTGAAAAGCATATAAAATTATAACCCAAAATTTGATTTAGTATTTCTGTGGTATATTTTTAAACTAATAATTATATTTTTTATTATGAACTTCTGCAATATTAACGTACATTAAAATGATTTAAATGATCTATTAGCCAAAGTTGCTGAAGCGTTGTTTTAATTAATTACTGAATAGCGTCTAAAACCGGTTTTTATATTAGAGGTAAATATGACATTTTTATGTCATGAATATGATTTCTTACTGATACTCTTCAGAATACTGAAACACTGTATAACACAAATATTGGAAAAAAAAACAAAAAGATTAAATAGAAAACATATTAACAAAAATGAAAGGCCGCTATCAACTAGGATTCCATTCAGATAAACATCTAGTATTGGGGAGAATATTCGCATCCTTGTTTCTCTTGACATTCTTGACAAAGAGCCGGACTAGGTCTGCTGCTTAATCAACAAATTCCACACCAGATAATACCCTTACTAATGTGAAGTTATATTAACATATTGATCTTAAATTTGTAACTAACTAGGCGGTTATAAAAAGCGGTAATTTCTGATTTACTTGGTACTCTCTGGCCAGAACCTTTATATTTCAATAGATTTTATAAAAATTATAAATAAAAATGTAATTTTTTTTTTCCTAAAATTGGAAAATGTGACAAGGAATATAAAAACTTTAAATCATATTTTTAATTTTAGATTTATTTGTTTTAATTATTATTCAGTTTACATTATTATTTAAGAATTTCCTTGTTTATTCAGATGACATCAAAGACGAATTCTAAATAGTTATGTAAAGATAGGTCTAAGTTTTAACATTGGACTGGCTACTATGGTGGTAGTTTTACTAAACTTTAAACTTTTTTTAAGAAAGTCGTTTTTTCGGTATCAAAATGGCGGATAGAGAAAGTTAACCTTCTTTCGTGAAATTTAAAATATTATAGAAATAATGGAGGTGTAAGATTAGTATTTTCTTCTCAGATTACTTAATGTTTTCCGATTTGGTTAGAAAAATATTCTCTTTTTCTAGCAATGGAGGATTAAGGTCAATCCAGGAAAGCCTTAGGCCATCATCTTGGAAAAATACACCCGTACCAGAGACCCTCACCAACTCTCACTCAATGGAACTAGGCTCAGATGGACGAACAGCGTTAGGTAGACCCAGGCTTCTATACGACAAAAGGCTCATATAAAAGGACCAATTGACAGCGGCCCTGCGTAAGGCAAATCAGCTCCTAGAGAAGCTGTACCAGCTACTGAACCATCAAGGTAAATTATCAACCTATAACGAGTTGCTAATTTACAAAACGATTATCACGGCCTGGCTTATATATGACTACCAGACATGGTGCTAGATACCTTGAAAACATCGAGCCAAAGTCCAGACAGTTCAAAACAAAATCCTACGTATCATAACAGGAGTTCCTTGGTTTGTCCGCAACAACCAGTTGCACAGAGAGTTTTAAATGCCTACAATAAAAGAATTCACCGGAAATATCCAGCTTCACTTTCTTGAGAAAGCGACAGCACACCCTAGTCCTGAGATAGCTAACGCCTTCAGATACAACGCAAACGTCGGCAATCGCTACTTACGACATACTACACATAGTCTAATAGACATGACTACAACTTACTATATTACGTACTTAGTGTATAAGCATCAGGTCGTAGTTGAGCTACTCCTCTCCAAAAAATAAGCTAATCATGTACCATTCATCACATATCACTAACACTGTTATAACACAACACTCCTGAAACAGCCGGAATTTAGCTTAGAGTTTTTAATTAGACTTAGATAAAGGTAACAGAGATCTACACTTAGAAACTAACCCACCAGTTTTTAAAATTCACACCCCCTATATAAAGAATAATTGTTACATTTTAAGAGGATAAAGTGTCGCAGACTCAACTCACAAGAAGGTTTAGCGGGTATGCCAGCCATTCCGGCTGGAGAACCATCACATAATTGGAGCATTCTGAAGCACCCTCAAGGTGACGCAAACTGCGTCATTATCCTTAAGGCGGATTCCTCCCTGTAAAAAAATCTTTTTTTCTATGAATGCGCTTTTCTTTAAGATTATTCTAAAAATATGGATATTCTGAAGTCGAAAAGTGCACCATTTTTAGTTTCATTGATAGCACGCCTCGTATCGAATACAAAGGTTCCTTTCTGTTTTAATAGTTGGCTTATTAATCTTGTTAGTTATAGACCTAGTTCTCAGATTAAGGTAAAATTCCATTGCTTTTAACACCTTGATTTTATTAGAAATAGTATGAGCCTAGATCATAATCACACAGTGAAATCTTTTCAGACGGGAAATTATTTCAATATTGTTATTTAGTAATAAACTAATACCTACACTTAGGCGATATAATAAATTACAATTTTGTAATTTTTTCAAGTATACATCAGTTGCTTAGGTTATAAAATTAATATAAATTTAAAGCAGATATTTATCAAGTAAATACTTCAAACCAGGAAGTTTTTTTTTGCCAAAAAAAATATAGTGGGTGATATAAGTAATCCTTCACTTTTCTTGTTAAATTTAATAATTTTGACCTTCCTATTACTCTTCTTTTTATATCCACTATCGTATGTTAAAAATTTTTTATGTGTCAGAGTGAAATAGTAAGATCATTAATAAATATATGAATCAAACTACGAATTACATAAAACATGGTATTAAAAAACTAGTCGAGCGATGAACATTTGTACTGACTTTGATGATGTTATAATGTGGTGAATATATTTAAATTTGTTGCTTGACTTTCATTAATGGGAAAGAATAAAAATGACAACAAAAAGCTTTTCATAAATTTGTTGACATTTCGAAATATTTTGTATTCAGCTATTGGAAAGTCTTTAATTATAATTGTGTAAAATTTATATAATTATATGCATAAAATATGTTCCGTCAGTTGTAATATTTGCACTAATTTCAAGAAGGAGTAAGCACACCAAAAAAAAGCATTCCAATATATTATATCTAAATTTCCAATTGAATTTTTCTTGTTTTAATATTAATCTAGCGGTACCGTTATCCAGTTAGGATTTTATTATTGTTCTGTACGGAACACTTATAAGATGACTTCGGTGTCTGTCCGTCTGTCTGTCCGTCTGTCAGACCCGATTTTCTCCGAAACTATTCGTCATAGAAAGTTGAAATTTAGTAATAATATAGGAATTGATAGCCTCATCAGAGCCATGTAGTTTTGAAAGTGAAAAAAAAAATTTTTTACCAGGTGATCGAGTGGGGTGTCAAATGAAAGCTTGTGAAAACACGAGTAAAAAATATATATAATGTAATACTTGCGCGCACTTTTCTTTGTATTATTTTTAAAAAATCGCGAAAAATCGCTGTCCACCCGCCTTATCTCGAAAAGTACTTATCAAAAAATTTTGAAAAAATTCTGGAATATTCTCCACGGGGTGTAGATTGAACGAAAATTATCACGAGTGCATTATCTTTAATAATTTATCTGGTATATAAAAAACAAAAATTTCAAGGTCATCAGATTTCAGTAAAGATTGGAAACAAACTTTGTTGCAAACTCATTTGGGGTGTGGTTTGTGAAGTCACTGATCATTTTATACCTCTGTAACAAAATTTTTTATTTGAAAAGCAATCAACGTACGGAACACTAATTGCGCAAGTTCAACTTGCACTTGACCGGTTCTTTTTTTTTATAATCTTTTAAAATATTTCTTTTTCGGGAGTAATAAATACCCGTGTACTTTAAATTTTAGAGTCGAAATATATGACGGCTTAAATGTTAAAATAAGGAAGGGACGACAAGAAATAGAGAGATTTTGCAACGCTTATTTCGTTACGCCGTTGTCGTTATCGCTATTTTAAGAATTAGTAAAATTAAAGTCAAAGAATTGAATATAAAGACTCTATTGTTATCGTTATTTGAAGCATGCACAGTCGTAAAATGATGGAATTACTCCTCTATTTACTACAATGAAAGCTGTAATTTATAAGATAACAATGAGATATAATTGGAACCCACTGTATCGGGTAAATACATGCAGAGATATAATTTTATTTAAGAAGGATTATACTTTGTATTTAATTTTCTTAACACAGTTTCGATTATCGATTGAATTTTGAAACAAAAAAGGAAGCAAATCAGAACTCGCTTCTGAATAGAATCCACCAAATGAAGTGTATGTTTGAGAGCAGGCCGGCAAACATGGGAGTAGCATATCATCACTGGTCTCCGGACTAATTAACTGCCCTGGAGCGTGACCCAATTAAAAGTAAGATCAACTTCGGTAATTCTTCTTTTTTCAGTTTTTAAGAAGAAGTTTCTGATTGTTTACCGTTATCAGCACTGTACAAAATTAATCTCTATAAATAATAGAAAATAAATGTCAATTAAATTCAATTGCTGGGTTGATTTATTAAGAAGTCTATGATCCCATATTCTCCTACAAAGGGAAAAAAAAAAAATGCAATAATAATGAAAACATACTAACAGTTAAGTAAATTTAAAATAGGGTTAAGAAAACACAAAAATATTTTGAAGAGGCTGGGTTAGGTTTAATTTTGATCTATACTCTATTTATTTAAAACTGATAATGGACTGACCGGCGGTCCTATAACAGAGGCGTGCTATCTACTCCCAGGTATTTTTCAAATAACTCTTTTGTAACGAAGTTGTATTGCCGATCCAATCATTTTATTTACATACATCTGTTGCCACAACTATAAATACATATTTAGAGCAGCATGCCCAAGTGTCAAGCCAGTTAGTGACAAGTCAGTTAGTGTGTTAACGAAGGGTCAAAAATTCGGGCAGCTGACCCATAATGAAAAGCGTATAGTTAAAAATGTATTTGACTACGTTAAAAACGATCAAAATTGTGATTTAAGTGTGACGATTATCTGACAAAATGTTTCCTTAATGACCGGAGTTGGTAAAGATACAGTTTACAGAATTTTAAGAAAAAAGAAGGAGGGGTGTATAGACTCTCTAAAAAAGAGCCGGGCAGAAAAGAATTTCAGCTGACATATAACACAAGACAAGCAGTAAGGCCTATTGTTCATGACTTTTTTATGAAAAAAAGAATTCCAACTTTGGATATGATCCTGCAGGCTGCGACAAACCACCCAGAAAAACCGAAAATGAGTAGAGTAAAACTTTGGAATGTTTTAAAAGATATGAATTTTTATTGGAAAAAGTGTGAAATAAATTGTACACTGGAGAAAATACTATGATCTATTACTTAGATGAAACGTGGATAAATGAAGTGTACATAGTCAAGAAATTTTAGCAAGATTGGAATATCAAAAATGCTAACCAAGCATTCAATGAAGGTCTTTCTACTGGTCTTAAACCGCCATCTGGTAAGGGACGTTGTTTAATATTACTCATATTGGTGGGTGGTGGCATATAGTGGTTTTGTATACACAGGTCCTTTAACGTATCCAAGAAAAAAGAAGATTGTCACGAAGATATGAATTCCGATGTATTTGAAGATTAGTTTTCGCAGATGATAGACTTAATACCAAACGGTTCTGTTATTGTAATGGATAATGCAAGCTATCACTTCAAAAAAAAATAGAACGAGTTCCAACCTTGGGTTGGCTGAAAAAGGTCATCCAATCTTGGATAACGAAGACAAACATTTCATTTCCAAAAGACAGCGTTAAGAGAGAATTATTAGAACTTGTAAAGTTTGAAGTTCTCAGTACACAAGTTTTGTCATCGATAATCGTCAATGGCGAAAAACGTAATATACGACCTATAAATTAACAGACGTACAAAACCTTTTTCAGAACGTCATATCTGATGTTTGGCGAAAATGCCTGGAGCGTGTATCGAGGGTGGAAGATTAAATGTGAACAGTGGACTGTGGGCATGGCAGTGATGCCATTATTGAACCGTTAATTATATATGTAAATTCAAATGAGTCAGACAATGATAGTTTTTCATTGTTGTTTGACTTCCCCATTTGTATATTTTTTAATTAATAATGTTTCATTGTAAAATGCTATTCTTTTCTAATAAATATTTAAACATTGTAAAACTGTTTCGTTCATACTATTCGCAAATAACACGTATATGCCCGGGCACACCACCACTGGCCAGAACTATCTCAGAATATCTGGCTCCAGACAACAAAAAAGTTTTCCTATTGTATTCAAACATAAGAGATTCCGAATATTAGACCGATGCCAGATGGTATTCCAATAAAGCTGCTGAACTGCTGCACTACAGGTAAAATGTATGTAAAACTCTGGGGCCCTTACTACTGCTTGATGCTAATTTGCATAATTCTAGATGATTTATTGCTATCACTTTTAAATAAATAAAGTATAGGTTAGTTTTGATGTAGTAAATATCTTCTTCTTTGGACTTATAGCTAGGCACTATTGCCTGTTTTCTTTATTCCCCTATAGATCGTCGCGCCACCTCTTTCTTGGACGTCCATTGATCTTCTTCCATTCGGTGACTTGTCTCTTGCTATCCATACTATCCTGTTGTTTGCCATTCTTCCTATATGTTGATCCCATTCCACTTTTGTTCCTCTCATCCACTGGTTGATATTTTCTATAATACATGTGCGTCTTATATCTTCACTCCTTTTTCTATCCCTCAGTGTCTTGTTTGTACATCTCCTAAGTATTCTCATTTCGGTTGATTCCAGCATCATCTGTGTTATATTTGTATCGGGTCTTGTTTCAGATGTGTAACTCATTACTGGTCATATTACGCTTTTGGATATTCTTGTTTTGATATCATTGAGGCATCCCGCTATCCTATTAGCCTTGTTAACTTGATGTTTTACTTCTTCCTCGATTTTTCCGATACTAGATATTGCATTAATATAACTGTTGCTGTTCTCCGTTTATCTGGAATTTTATTCGATCTTATAATCCTCTGTATAAGTGTCTGGAGTTGCTTAACCAGAGAGTGTTCCCCATATTTTAGTAGTTCATCAGCTATTTGGTCCTCGCCGGGAGATTTACGGTTTTTTAATATTTCCGGTGCTTCTATTACGTCTGCTTCCGTTATATATGCTTCTTCGTTTATAGTTATCTCTGGTGTTTGTGGCAGTGTGATACTCTGTTCTCTTTTATATAATTGTTTAAGATATGTTACCCACGTTCATTTCTTCACGTGTGTTTACTCTATTAGTTCTTGCATCTCAGTTCTCTGCTGTCTTATGAATCTCTAAATTTGTTTTTGTTGATCATAGAAGTCGTTTCTAATTTTCTAGTGTATCTCTCCCAGTATTCCGTTTTTGTTTTTCTTAATAATTCGTAGGTTTCCGTTCGTATTCTTTTATATCTTTGGTAGGCTTCATCTGTCCTGATTGACCTATACTTTAGATAGCTTTCTTTCTTTTTACGGCATTTCTTTTTGATTTCTGCACTGAACCATAGTATTTTTATTCTTCATTTTTTATTTTTATCGACAGTTTTTGTCCCTAATGCCTCATATGCAGCTTGTAATACATTTATTTTTATTTTTAACTAACCATCATTTATGTTATCATGGTCATTTATTTGATTTATTCTGATTTTTTCTTTCAGTCTTCTCTGGTACAGGTCTCTCGTTGATTCTTCTTGTAGATTTTCTATTTCCAGCTCCTTATTTTGGTGTTGCTTTGTGTTTCTTATGTTCCACCTTAGTTTACACATAATTAAATTATGATCACTTCCTACGTTTGGTGATGTCAATCTTCTTATGTCTAATATATGGCGTGGTTGTATTTCTCTGTTTGTTAGGACATAATCTATCATTGATCTGTTACCTCTAGTGTTCTCGAATGTATATTTATATTGCTCCTTGTGGTCAAAGTATGTATTATTTATTCTTAACTCGTTTGTAGCGCAAAAATTTATCATAAGCTCCCCGTTGTTATTTTTTGTATTTTCATTAAATCTCTCTTTAACTCCTGGTATTACCTCATTTCCAACTCACCTATTATTATTATTGTTTCGTTGATTGGTATCTCACCTATCATTTTCTGGAGTTCTTCATAGATTTGTTCCTTGTCTTTTTCCGGTTTAAAATTTTCAGGTGCATAAATTCCCACTACATTTGTATTTTTCTTTTTATTCTTAGTTTAACCATTACTGTTCTCTCCGATATGTACTTACACTTCATTACGTAGTTTATGTATTTCTTCTTAATCATCAGGGCTACTCCTTTCTTTGCCCGCTGGTCTTTTGCCATACCACTGTAAAGCAGGATATATTCCTCCTAATACCATTTATCCTTTCCTCTTCTTTTTTGTATCTTGTAAGGCGCATATGTCTATTTTGTGTTCTCTGGTTTCTTTGTCACTCTTATTTATAAATTTTATATTCTAAGTTCCGAGTCTCATTAAATCCCGTCCTTTCCAATTTCTTAACCTTCTCCTTGCATGTGTCGCCATCGTTAAATCCGTCCTATTCCGAGGCAGGGCTGTCATTCTGTGAGCGTTCTTGGTGTTTTATCCCAGGTAGGTTGCTAGCCCGATCTGAAAACCCTCCTCCTTTACCCTGTCTTGGGACCGGCAACAGGCCACTAAGCTATTCAATACACCTAGCGACCCGCAGGCGGAGTGAATACCAAGGTTTTAAAAACACCGATTATATGAGATAAAAATCAATATAAGGATATAAGGAAGTTATTTGAAGCTTCTTTTCAATCTTTCAGGTTAAGATTACTAACGACTTCAATGTTTAAGGCTGTAATCTACACGATACATAATAAAACAAAAAAATTCAAACAGGATTTCTTAATTTCAAATTAACTGGGAATTCCAAAATTAAATCCAATAGATCATTGTGTCAGGGCAACTTATTCTTAACGATAGTTTTCTATGAAAGTTAATAGATTTTTTTCAATATATTTATTTTTTATTTAAAGCCTATTTGTAACACTTGTAACATGTCAAAACTATCGATTTTATCTAATTTTGCGTAATTGAAACGTTGAATTTCAAAAAGAGAACGGGCGTCTGAAAGTACAACTCATTATTTCGACTTGAGCGCTTTCTATCAAAAGATTGTTTCATTCTGTAATATATTTTATTATTATTTTTTAACAATAATTAAAGGAAGAAGTATAGCGAAATAAAAGATTAAATCCTGAGATTTTATCGTGCACAATTATTACGCTGCATAAACCCACATTGGTAATCGGTGCACTAGATGTTTAAATAACTAGTTCGTTATAGACGTTGATAATAATTTAGATAATTAAAATTTCAATATTTAATTTATAATTCCCACGCCACGTTGGCCCGAGAGCCTACTGTATCATAGCTTAGTAATGATAATTTTCGGTAAGTGCACTTTGACACGGCTCCGCGTTAAATGGCTACCGTTGAGTTACCGAATTCGGTCTGCTTCTTTTATGCACTCGGTACATCCACTGAGGTTAGTAGAAATACAGGTTGTCAAATAAATAGGATCAAATTTCTTTAGCCTATTACGCCAAAGTGACGGGCAAGAGAGGCTTATCTTATTTTGGGATATACTCGTAATTTTCGTGTTGAAATAGACATATTCACTGGTTTTACGTAGTCTATTATTACAAAGCCGCCTAATAATTTAAAAATCAGTAAAGAATGTAATGCAGTAATACATTGGCTTTTTAGTTACCAGATTATTGTAAACAATCCTAAAAATACTGGTTTAATGCTATCAGCTCTACTTTTTTTATTTATATGAAATTGCAATTTTCTTCAAAAATGGAATAAAAATACAACATTTTTTTCTATGTTTAATATAATTACACACTATGAAACGTTCTTTTATACGATTTTCTTGAATATACGACTCGAGGATCATCTCCTTGCAAACTCCAACAGTAATCGGCCATTATATGGATGTCCCACCTTCCTTGATAACGCTCTTCCATTGTGCGTATATTTTGGTGAAATCTTTTACCCTGCTCTTCACTGCAATCGCCAAAATTTTCTGGGAATCGATCTAAATGAGAATAGTTGTTGGACTTATTGTTTCCGAGAAAATTTTTAATCACCACAACAAACGAAAACTTTAGACACAAAGTTTGGGTGTTTCACAAGTTGTCTGATTTGTGGCCCTTCAAAAATACCCGCTTTCAATTTTTCTCTGCTTAACCCTGGAAACTTGTGTGAAAGAAAAGCAAAACTTTCGCTGTTTTTGTCGAGGGCTTTTACAAACTGTTTCATAATGCCCAGTTTGATATGTAGTAGTGGCAATATAATGCGATTTCGCTTTACTGAGGGCAAATTAATAACATTTTTGATACCAACCAACAGTTCCTCTCGTACTGGCCACTTTTTTTCTTGCGGCTATACTACAGACACATAAAACATGGGTATTTCGTATATCCATCCTGTTGTCCGAGAAGAAAGTTAACTATCTTTAAGTCTACACAAATGAACCAGTTGTGGTCTGATACTTAATTTTTTCCATTACTGAAGAAATAGTTGTATACTCTTCTTTCATAGTAGTAGAGTGTGCAATAGGTATAGAACCATACTTGTTGCCGTTATGAAGTAGCACACACTTTAAGCTTCTCTTGCTGCTGTCTATAAAAAGACTCCAATTATTTGATTGGTATCGTTGTGAACTCATCTTCTCCAAAATAGCTCTATCATCATTACAAAAAACTAAATCATTTTCTCTAGAAAAATATAGTAACAAATTCTTTTTTCGGGTTCGATATAAAGTAATTCTGGTTCATGGTGCAAGTAAATTCTTTTCTTTTAAACGAGATGCCAAAATTTCAGAAGCTTCTTTTGACAAATTTAGATCCCTTACTAAGTCATTCAATTCCTTTTGATTAAAAGGTTGAGAATCTGATGACTGACTACATGTGAAATCCGAATCAGTATTGCCCATTGTGTTGTGTTCAATTTCCATAAAATCTGGTTTTTCAGAGCATTTAAATTATGCTCCCTGTATCTCACCCGAGTATAGAAGAAGTTGTTGAGCGGAGGCTAAGTTAGGATATGACCACTTATTTCGATTTCCAGCAGCAGCAGTCGTCATGGTGATTTTGAGGTTCCTGCCAAATCATTGGTGTTTTAAATTTGGTAGCACTTCTTTTCCATTTGACCATTGCCGCAGACACAATACAGTTCTGGCACACAATATGAGGTACCCATTGCTTGTTTTCGATATTTTTCAAAGATGTATTCGCCACAAATATAGCAAAAACAATCTGGATTGTGTAAACAACGTCTATGTGTCGAAGCCATTTCTGAAATTAAAAAAATAATTATTCTGAGTCGGGTAGATCTTAAAAAACTGCGGGTGTCATCTAAGTTAGGGTATCCCGAAAATATTAAAAAACATGAGCTGTCAGAGAAAAACTAATCAGATTGGAAATCAGAATACTACGATAAGCCCAAAACTGAAAAAAAATTAGAGGAAAAAATCAAAAAAAAAATATTTGTTGACCAGTGTTATTTTTTATGACGGTAAAAAATTATTATAGCCTACAGGGTCTGTCCGGAAAATAATGTCACTGATTTTATTGTGAAGCGACTGTACGTCGTAGCGCGCTCTAAGCTCCGGAGATCGGTGGTGGGGGAAATCAACTACCGAGCGAGCGCTGCCTCAGTTATCTCCGAGCTCTTGGAGGGTAAGGACGAGCGATTTTGTAAACCTCTGTTTCGTCTTTTCTACAAGTCGCGATGCATCGCTCACTAGAACAAAGGTACGCGATAAAGTTTTGTGTAAAACTCAACAAGTCCGCAGTGGAAACTTTTTCAGTGGTTCAGAAGGCCTTCGGGGATGAGTGTTTATCACAAAGGCAAGTCTACAGATGGCACAAGGCGTTTTTAGATGGCCACCACCAAATCAAAAATCAAGACCATGCTCTGTGTTTTTTGACATCAGGGGGATCGTCCACTATGAGTTTGTACCTCCCGGGCAACCATTAACTCTAGATTTTACGTGGAAGCGCTTGAAAAACTGAGTACAAGGATCTGGCGCGTCAGGCGTGACATCAGTAGCGATTGGAAACTTCACCATGATCACGCACTAGCCCACCCCGCCTTCGTCGTGGCCAGATCTAACGTGGCAACTCTGCCCCAGCTGCCCTACAATCCGCTACGTGACTCCCCCAGACTTCTTTTTGTTTCCCTACTTGAAATTCTCCTAAAAGGACATCATTTTAAAACAATTGACGACGTGAAACCAGCTTGTACAACGGCTTTAAAAGTGATTCCTGAACAGGCCTTCTAGGACGCCTTCGCAGCTTGGAAATCGCGCTGGTAAAAAATGTAACAGCGCAGGAGGAGGCTATTTTGAAGAATTTTAATGTATTGTACCGATCTGAAAATAGAATTCAATGGATAATTGCGCCGATGGGAATGAAATAACGCAAATATTTAAAAGATCCATTTACTGAAATCAATAACAAGTAAGCATTGTTGTGATAAAGATATATATACTAGTTAAATGCTGGTAAAAAGAAAGATACTCTAAAACCAATGGACTTTGCTATTACGTGGTTAAAAATAAAAACTCGGCAAATTTTAAAGTTCATTTTCAGTTTTTATAGACCACCGAGTCGCACTAACTTTAGGGCACTTTTCTTTTTTCTTTTACACACCAACGATTTTTTATAGATTAATCATGTAAATGAAAAAATTGTCATTTTAAACCACTTTAATCTCCACATCCTCCATCGACGCACAAGGCCGTGAAATAAATAGTTATAATCTTATTCAGCTTATTGGTAAGCTAGCATGGAGTCTTGATAGTGATAGAGAGTTTGCTTTTCTTCTTCACTATCTTTTTATTCACTAATTCACTATCATCGCCAATTTCAACCACAAACTAGATTCAAAAGCTAGTAAATTACCAGCTGATAAGAAAATGTCTGAAATGAGCAAATTTTAGTATTATAACTCTACTTATAGGAAGAACTTATACAATATCTTGAAACTTTTGCCGAGATAAGCATGTATGGCTTTCGTAAGCAAATATCAACAGAAGATCTTCTAACTCATATTTGGAACAACGCAACTGAACATTTTGAAGGATCTCGAGCGGTTGCACTTGATATATCCAAGGCATTCGACGATGTTTGGCACGATGAATAGTTGGCTAGGCTCCGCTCCTATGATATGTCTGAAAAGTTTTGTTTATGGTTCTTATGTTTCCTCAAAGAACGTTATTTACGAGTGGCCATACTTACTCCTACTCTTTGTCTCATTTACATTAATAATCTGCTGAAAAGAACCAGGAATCCAATTCACAGCTTTGCAGATGACAATACGCTTGTTTATTCATTCACTTTAAGTACTCGAACATCGGCTACTTGAAGGATCGAATATTATTAGCGACCATCAATATGGTTTTGATAAGCAAAGATCAACATGAGATCTTCTAACTTACGTAAGACAACGCAGTTGAATACTTTGGAGAAACTCGCGCCCTTTTGCACTTAATATATCTCGATATATCCAATGCATTCGACCATATTTGGCACGATGGCTAAGCTACGCTGTTATGGTATGTCCGAAAAGTTTATGGTTCTCATGTTTCCTCCGAGAGCGTGCATGCTAGGAATACACGTCTCGCTAATACTTCACATCCATATAAAGTTCAGCTTGACACTCCTCGTATAACCCTTTTCAAACAGTCTTTTATATGGAAAACCTCATCCCTTTGGAATGATTTGCGCAGAACCGTATTTCCCACCGAGTACTATTTACAGCGATTCAAGACTAACATGTATCGCTTTTTTCGCACACGCGTAGTTTCTGTAGCACTTTAGGGATTTTCTCGCAGCACGTGTACTATGACCATAAAAAAAATGTTTTAGTTTTGATGACACATCTGGTTTATTATGAAGGTGACTGATGTTATTTTTGCTAACATGGATGTTTACATCCCTTTTTCAGAAAAATATCTTTTTAACGCAGACCTCTTCTTGCAAACCACTTTACAAGTGGTAGATGAATTTCTACCTGCCACCTTGTGTATGGTTTCGCTAACGACAGTACGCATGTAAATATCCGCAGATAGCAGAGAGCCAGACAGTTAAACAAACATCTGGAAGAAACTATCCGTTTGATTGTCATTATTCAAGTAAAGCAATTTTTCTTAAAAAATTTTAAGTTACGGAACTAATATAGTTATGTCACTTTATTCTATTAGCACTGTTACCCATCTGAAAAAGCAAAGCAACAGCTTGGAATATTATTTCGTATTTGAAACTTGTATACTCCACAAGAACTTTTATTTTCATACGATGGTCAATGGAATCTGATTTCCATGTCCGAGGCTTTGCCATCAAAAACATTCCGCCATTGTTAGATTCTATCCAAAAAGAAGCTGTTTAAGAACTCCTTTATATAGAGAACCTACTTCTTTTGGAATTAACTGCCCAGGAGTTTGTTTCCCACTGAGTACAACACGCAGGTATTCAAGATTAACGTGAATTGCTATTTCCGCGCATGCAACTCTCGATTTGAAAATTATAAAAAATATTTAAAAAAACTTTTATCTGTTTTAAATTCTATCAATTAATCTTGATAAACATTCTCATAGGAAGTCTTCTACTGATATAACCTGCTTGATTCCTCCCAGAGCGGTGCATGCTAACGATACAGGTAACACACATGAAGTTTACTTTTTCCTTCCTCGTCGCACCCTCTTTTATACGGAGTACCTGCATTGCTCTCTTTGAAATGTAATGCCCAGAGTTGTTTCCTAGTCAGCGAAAATTGTACCGACGTGAATGGCTACTTTCACACGTCTGCCATTACTGCAGCAATATAGAAAATATCTTGTGCTTTGTATGTTATGCCCACAAAAAAAAGAAGAAAAATCAGTAATACTGGTCTGTAGGTAAACTATATTCATGCGGCACCAATAGTACTGAGCAAGATTGTATATGAGGACGATGTTGAATCAAAAATGTCATGGTTAATGTTAACTGAATATTGATACTTCACGGTTTTTTTGTAAGTCTTCAAAACAGATATATAGTGTAGTAGCATCGTCATCATCAGCTATGCAGTCCATCGTCGGACATAAGCCTCCCCTAAGTCTACTTCTGTTTTGGGCTTTAGTTAGCCACTTGTATCCCACTAGTCTTTTGATGTCGTCAGGCCTTCGGGTATGCGGGCGTCCTCTACTTCTTTTCTCTTTCCAGCTGATTACTTTATGGGTCCATCGATTATAAGAGAGTCTTGCGATAGTGTAGTATTACTTATATATTAAGCAGGAAGCTTTCTAATGCAAAACTAATTTAACTGCCATTGGGACTTTTAACGATACATATTACTTAATCGATACGCCCATGAGTGCTCTTTAAATTTTCAACGCTGCCATTTTAAATTGTGCCTTACTTTTGCTTTCCTGAACATATATCTCATGTCTCATGGTTTGTGATAATATAATAATACCGTAAAAGATTACCGACTGTAATAGGGGAGTCCGAGGTTTGTTGGATCAGTCGAATTCTTACATTCTATTACATTTAGATTTTGTGGGTGGTATATATGTATTTAATTATATATAGATTTCCTTTTAATGATTGTTAGGTCCTCAGTACGCAATGGTATTTTCATACGTTTTTTAGTTAGAACTCTTGAAATAGCTTTGAAAAAAATTATATTGCAGTTAATCTCCACTAAAGAACAAGGTTTTTTAAGTAATCGCAGTAAAGGGAGTAACTTAGCCTGTCTTGTCCGATAAGTCGGACAGACCTTGGATAATTTTAACAAGTAGATGTTGTTTACACCGACTTTTCAAAGGCCTTCGACAAAGTAAATCATTCTGTATTGTTGCAAGAATTGTCTCAGATCAGATTCACTGAGAATCTAAAAATATTTTCTAATCATATCTGAGCAATCGCTTACAATCTGTTAAAATCCATAATTATAAATCTGGTAAATTTAAAGAGCGGTGTTCTTTAGGATAGTAACCTTGCTCTTCTATTAAATGCTTACGATTTAAAAATATTCAAAGAAATTCAGGAGATAAACGATTGTTCTTCTACTCAGAGTGATCCTAATATTCTAGATAATTGGTGCAGTTCCAACAAGTTAACTCTAAATGTTAACAAACGTTCTACTATGATAGAGCGTAAACCAATTAAGAATTGTGACACTTTTAAATATCTTGGAGGAAGATTTTACAAATATAACTAAAAACACTCCATTTCAGCTTCGTGAGATCTAAGCTGCAATTTGGTGTGGTTGTATGGAATCCTATTTTTCACAAATCAATTTGAAAATATCCAACGAAAGTTTGTTAATCTTCTTGCATTTAAAAGGGATGGGTATAACCTCCTAGATGTCTGGATCAGAGGATTCTTCTGCATATATTTCAAGTACTGTCTTTAGTTAAGCGTCTTCTTCTTAAAGTGCCTATTCGGTTTGAATGTTGGCAATCATTCTGGCCATTATTACTTTAACCACTGCAGCTCTGAAAATACCGGTAGTATTGGTTAAAAGCCAATTTCGCAGATTGTTTAGCCAGCGTCCTGGTCCCCCTTTTCCAAATACCTTTTCTTGGAGTATTTGCTGTAGTAATCCATATCTGTGACGATTTCTCATTATGTGTCCTAAATACTCCAATTTCCCTATTTTAACATTTTCCATAATTTCCATTTTCTTGTTCATCCGACGTAAGACATCCTCGTTGGTAATATGGTCAGTATAAGAAATTTTCAAAATTCTGCGATATAGCCATAATTCAAATGCCTCAAGTTTCTTAGAAGTGACTTCAGTCAGCGTCCAAGATTCCTCATTATAAAGAAGGACATTGAAGACATAACATCTGCCCTAGCGATAAGGCAACGAATTTCGAGTCCGTTCGATTACCGACTTCGCTTATTTTTGTCATAAGATGTTGTAGACCATTTAAGTTATCAACCAAAATCGCCGTATTGTCAGCATAACGAATATTATTTATTCGATTCCCATTAAGTAGTATTCCTTCATCAGCCTCTTCCAATGCCTCTCTGAAGATTTGCTCAGAGTATATATTAAACAATAGTGGAGATAAAATACAATCCTGCTTTACTCCACGCTCAATCGATATTGCTTCTGAGCGCTCCCCTTCTGCTTTAATAAATGCCATCTGGTTCCAGTAGAGGTTGCCAATAATCCGCAGATTCTTTCCATCTAGCCCAAGGTCTTTCAGAATTTCAGCCATTCTGTGATGTTGGGCTCAATCAAAGGCCTTTTGGTAGTCGATCAGGCACAAATATACGTCACTACATCGCTGAATCAACACTTACATAGCAAACAAGGCCTTTCTCGTTCATATGGCATCAAGAAAACCGAGTTGTGTAGCTGACATGTTTTCTTCACACATTTTTATATTCCTCTGTGAATGATTTTCAGAAATGTTTTTAAGAGATGGCTTATGAGGCTAATTGTTCGATATTCTCCGCATTTTTTAGCGCCTGCATTTTTTGGGTATAGTTAAGCGTAGAAATTATGTTAGTTAAATTTTTATTTAAGGTGTAGACTGCTCTGAGATATTATCATAAATAAACAATCATAACTGATAGTGATACTTGAGATAAAATAACGTCATAATTGTAATTTACAGTTTCTGTACTCTGTTTCAATATACATAGTTTGTATCATTATAAGACCAGAAAACTTGTTTTCATTTATGACTAAACAGATACAAATAAAATATTATGTAAAAACCCTAAAACACAAAATATTACATTGCCAAAAAGAATTGTCAAGTGGTCAACTAGAGCTTTTAGATTTAATGAAAGTTAAACAAGGTTCTTCTAGACCCTTTTAGTGAATCTTGCTGCTTTAAAGAAAATATAGAAGTTAAGCAAAGGTAAATGGATTATATTGTCTTATTCAAAAACATGCAATGGACAAAAATATATTCTATGAAAAAATAAGTCGCTTAGAACAATACATTTATCGCTATTGTAAACGAAATATCTTCTGCAAAAACTAAAATTTTGCTTAATTATTTTAATTATTTCTGTTTCTATTTTTGCAATTTTTTCTGACACAACTCCTTTAGACTTTATATTTAGTCTTTATTTAAAAACATTTAACCAAAATTGAAAGTAAAGATTTAAAATCTTTTAACAAACATTATAAAAATATGACATGTAATATTAAAAAAGTCTTTCGATCTTAACCTATTAATTCACGTTTCTGCAATTTTACCCTAATTTCCCCTACTTACACGATTCGCCTGCCAGCAGTTCTCTCAGACTGCACAAATTAATTAATTATTTTTCTTATTTTATGTAATTATTTTCAAACAGCTAAACGTACGTATCTAACTCAATAAACCAACGTTTGCCAGGATGTTACAAATTATAGTTTTAATTTATTTTTATTGCAAATAAGGCGGTTAAACTAAATAATCCAAAAATCACTTTCATTTTTATTATCCTTATTGCACAAATCATTCTTCATCTTGCTATAAAGTAGATTAGACGAATCGAATCAAGGAAGTGCAACATTTCCTCAATTGCCTAACATAGTCTATTAAATAAAATATCAAAAGTTTCCATAAAGGCTTTCGACTCCCTGGATAATTGTGCAGTTCTTAGCTCATGCCAGAATAGACTCAAGCTATACCGAACTCCTAAAATTCATATATGAAAATGCGACATTAACGGTTAATTAGATGAAGATCAAAAAATAGAACCCATAAAGATCAAGAAAAGTGTTAAGCAGGGCGATACAGTTCCACCAAAATTGTTCACCCTGGACATGAAGGATGTATTTGAAAGCTTTGAGTGAGAAAAGAAGGGAATAAAAATCGATGGCATATATTTACATCACTTGCGATCCGCAGATGATGCAGTACTGATTAGCGAAAATCTAGAAGAACTCAAAATCATGATAGAACATCTTAATCAAGCTTCACAGAAAGTTGGACTCAAGATGAACCACAAGAAAACAAAACTTCTAAGCCCACAAAACACGGAAAAGATCGAGAGAGTGGAAAAGTATATATATACTTGGGACATAAGATTAGATTGGATAAGGACAATCAAACAGCGGAAATACCAGAGCGAATTAGTCTCAGTTTGACTGCATTTTAAAAACTGGGATTTATTCTAAAAACAGTTATATTCTCATGACTTTAAAAAGAAAAGTGTACGAGAGTTACATACTTCCAGTAAGTACGTATGGGCTGGAAACCATGACCCTTACAAAAAATAGTCTTTGTCGACTCCAACGTTTTCAACGGGCCAGGAAAGACAGGTGTTAGTTTACGAGAATACATTAAAAGCGATGATATCAGACAAACAACAAGAATTACAGATATTAGTGAAAGACAAAATTAAAATGGGCGGGGCATATGGCTAGAACAAATGATGGTAGATGGACAACAAAGTTATTTAAATGGAGACCTTGGGAGAGCAAATGGAGTTTCGGAAGGCCAATGAAAAGATGAACTGATGATATCAGGTTGATAGCAAGCAGTAGACGGCTCCATCTTGCACACGATAGAGACAATTGGAAGAAACTTGCATCTCTTGCAGTGGAGAAGCAGTAGGTTATAAAGAAGAAGATAAAGAAGGTTAGGAATAAATCTCTTTCCACAAGGCATTGTTTGCAGGAGTGTTAACAATATCCTCAAGAAAACTAAAGTAATTGCTTTTACCGACTACAAGTTACAGGCGACACGTTCTTAGTTGACCGACTGTATGTTTTTCTATTTAATATTAGAACCGAATGGATTTTAATGAATGAAGGTTCAAATTATGCGTCATAAATCTGTCAAAATTAATGTGGTGGATATAAAGCACAAGATCGTCATACACGAACCACAAAAAATTTTAAATTTTGATTACAGCTCGCCGAAAAAAATATTTACATTGATAATTCTTCGTCTAGTTATAATCATCAATTATTCGTGTGAACGGACAGAAGTTCTGTACCTTCCCAAACCTCAGTCTAAATTTTCATAAAATTATATAAACAAAATTCCATAGATATGTAGAGTATACTACAGAAAATATGTACTGAAATATATTTTTATGTAAAATTTCATTATTTATAATAATATATTACATTTAAAATATCTACATTGCGTTTTATTATATAACTTAATAAAAGAATGTGACAATTAAAATCGAGAAATGACAATGCACTTCTTTATTAACATAAAATTAAAACACAAGCACAAATTTATGTAAAATTGACTTATTTTAACAATACAAGTCGCCTAACCAAGTTTTCTTTTAAATTTTCAAACTGGAAGTTTACGAAAATAAAAATAAAAAAAAAATCTTAATCTAATAAATAACTTTAGAAATATTTTCTAATGTATGGTAGATCTAACTAGATAAAACGTAGCTAATAATTTAAATCAAATAATGGTGAGTAAGAAATAAAAAAAAAAAATTATCTTCATTAGGTGTAAATATACGTGATTGTGTGTAAGTGTGTGTTTAAATACTTTGACGTACTACCATCCTCTCATTCTCTATAGCACCAGCAAAACTAACGGATTGTCGACCGCCTTAACAATGGCAATATGATCTCGTCTGAAAGGCAATAGATAATTTACATACTATTATTGAAAATCACACAAAAGCATTGAAATATCATAAATATTTGTAATTTTAATTAACCCAAAGTAATAATATATAAATGATATATAGATATATGTAATTTTACCTCGTAAATCCAGGTTTTTTTTAAATTTTTCTTGGTAAAATTATATATTTTTTGAAATTCTGTGGAAAATTTAAATATTTTTTTATATACATTTTTTACAGTGTAGTTTCTTCAAACTCCTGAGCCTATTTTAAATCAATACAACAATAAAACATTCATTTACGCTGTGTAGATGATCTATAATGCTAAATTTTTGCCGTACGGTTATAACAGAATTACTGTTTTTTTTTTTTAAACTCTTAAACAAAGTAAACCTCCTGGGACCGTTCTCTACCTCTACCAAGTGCTTATCGCCCATTGTATTCACATCACAAGTACGTGTATTTGAACTTGTTTGTACGTATATATGAAACCCTGTAATTTGATTTGTAAATTAATTAAAAATCAGTCCAACAAAACATACCTTGACCGATTACTTTAAAATAATTTAACCGATTTTGAAAGATTGATAAGTTAATTAAAAATCAGTAAAATTAGTACAAAAAATTGTTCCTTGACCGATGACTATTGATGGTCCAACATAAATAATTAAACCTTACATTAAATATTGTATACGA
The DNA here is from genome assembly GCA_019049505.1 of Pachyrhynchus sulphureomaculatus. Lineage (NCBI taxonomy): Eukaryota > Metazoa > Arthropoda > Insecta > Coleoptera > Curculionidae > Pachyrhynchus > Pachyrhynchus sulphureomaculatus. The sequence goes on along the minus strand of CM032447.1, from coordinate 70,587,803 downwards.
GTATATTATATATATATATATATATATATATATATATATATATATATATATATACGAGTATATATATATATATATATATATATATATATATATATATATATATATATATATATATATGAGGCTGGTTTGAAAGGTCCGTGCAAAGTCCGAGAGATGGCACCACCGGCGCGTATCGAGGTCATGTTTAGTTAGTAGCATCTCTTGAATGAACGCACACCAAGTTTCAGCCATATTGGTCTATTTCTTTGTGTTTGGCATTCGTGTGAATCAAGGAAGTCGAGTGATTTTCAAGAAATATACGAAAAAGAATTTCGTGTGGTGATTAAACATTACTTTATGAAAGGCAAAACGCCTCAGGAGACTAAAGAGAAGTTTGATAAACATTATGATGACTCTGCACCTTCGATTAGAACAGTTTATAAGTGGTTTCAAAATTTTCGGACTGGCCATATGGGCATAAGTGACGCTGAACGTTCTGGACGGCCTGTGGAGGTTACGACTTCAGAAATCATTGATCAAATCCATGATATGGTGATGGATGACAGAAGAGTTAAGGTGCGTGAGATTGCTAGTGCTGTGGGCATCTTGACTGAACGGGTACATAATATTTTGCATAAACATTTGGACATGAGAAAGCTATCCGCAAGATGGGTGCCGCGATTGCTCACGCTTGACCAAAAACGGAATCGTGTGAAGTGTTGCAAGGATGGTTTGCAGCTGTTCCAGAAGAATCCGGAGGACTTTAAGCGTCGTTTCGTCACTGTGGATGAAACATGGATACATTACTATACTCCTGAGATCAAACAACAATCTAAACAATGGGTTACCAAGGGGGAATCTGCACCAAAAAAGACGAAGACCGTTCCTTCGGCCGGAAAGGTTATGGCGACTGTCTCTTGGGATTCGCAAGGGATAATCCTCATCGATTATCTGGAAAAGGGTAAAACTATTACAGGTGAATATTATTCATCGTTATTGGACCGTTTGAAAACCGAGCTACAAGAAAAACGCCTGCGATTGGCCCACAAGAAAGTTCTTTTCCATCACGACAACGCACCAGCACACACCTCAGCAGTTGTGGTCGCAAAATTAATGGAAATAGGATTCCAACTCGTTTCACATCCCACCTATTCTCCAGACTTGGCTCCCTCGGACTACTATTTGTTCCCCAATTTGAAGAAATGGCTGGCGGGACAAAGATTTTATTCAAACGAGGAGGTGATTGCAAACACTAATGGATATTTTGCAGACTTGGACAAATCCTATTATTCGGAAGGGATCAACAAACTAGAACATCGTTGGACGAAGTGTATAAGCCTAAAAGAAGACTATGTCGAAAAATAAAAAAGGTTTACCCCAAACACATAAGTAGTTTTTATTTTTGCACGGACGTTTCAAACTAGCCTCGTATATAAATATACATATACATATATATAAAATATACATAAATCTTTTAGATTTAATCTTGGGTCATTTGAGTTTTTTGTTTTAAGCTTTTTTTTTATTTGATCTTTTGCCCCTGGATTTGTGCATTTTCAAAAATTTTTCCTTGGTGTATATTTCATTTCTGGAAAATAGGCGAACCGGGCCAATACATTTCAGTCTCTAGCTAACAGTAAGGCTGGCTCAAACCACTGTACAATTGTTCCAGTTTTCCAGGTGTTTTAGGATTATTTTGTTAATCTCATCATTTATTTCTTTAAGAATATCTCTTGTGATGTCATCGCAGTCAGACGCCTTATTGTTTTTCAATATTTTAACTTGGCTACTTCGCTCCTCATTATTTCAGGTTCTTGTTGCGTGGTGTTGATCTGCTGGTGTGTGTCTTGTTCTCGTTCATCGTAAAGGGTCTTCACAGTATTCTCTCCATCTGTCTGTTATTTGTTCTTTCTCCGTCAGCAGTGTTCCATTTTTATCCTCGACTACCCAAGCTTTAGACTTGAAATCTTTATCTATCTTTCTATTTTTTAAAAAAAGATCTTTTACTTGATTTTTCTCTGCATATGCTTGTACTTCTTTACATTTAGACCAAGAGGGTGACCCGAAATTTTAACCTATCCACTAACCGTCTACCTAGTTATTCATTCTATCAGGCGAGTTAACGTGGATTTTGCGGCTCCCATGCTCTGAAATGCCCAGATAAGGTCCAAAATGCTACATCCAAAAATGGACTGTCGTTTAACCACTTGAATCAAGTACCATAACATTTGTTGACACTAAAAAATCAAGCGCCTCAAAAGGCAGATGCCTCCGAGACCGAACATTTAACCATATAAAATTAATCAACTTAGTTTGTTTTTTATAAAATAAGATAAAACCTACAAAAGGCAGACGCCTCCAATACCGGAGGACGAAGCTGGAGCCAAAAACGGTCGTTTTTCGAGTCGGAGCATTGTTTCTTGTAGCTTCAAGTAAAATTCACCAATTACATCATTACTTGCTGCTGTTGTAGGGGCATATACTTGAACTATACTTAGTTTAACTGGTCAAGTTTTATAGTGATTCTTCTATCCGTAATCTATGAGTACGACAAAACCGAGTTATTAAGTCTTGAAGGTATCACAAAAACAACACCACTATAATTCTGTTCTAGTTCCCCAGCAAAGTACACTATGTTACGACGCGACGTGACCTCTATCTTCACCCCTCCATACGTACTGAACTGAGAACCACCAACCTGATTTAACTTGAATGGGTTAATTTAACTGGTTTAGTGTAAAGTTTTATGGTGATTATTCTATCCGTAACCCATGAGTACAACGAGTTATGAAGTCTCGAAGGTATGATAAAAGTAATATCACTATAATTTTGTTCTTGTTGCTCAGCAAAGTACATTATGTTACAACGCGACGTGATTTCCATCTTCCCCCTCCTGTATGTTTGACTTAGTCCCAAGATGTTATGCTCTCTCTGTATATATATATATATATATATATATATATATATATATATATATATATACATATATATATATATATATATATATATATATATATATATATATATATATCTGGACGTTCGGCGACTGAAATAATTCGCATCTTCGGGTAGCCGAGATCAACTGTTTGCTATTTATTGCTAAATATAATGCTTTTGAGAAAGGACACCGGCACACGTGAGCCATTTAATCCAAAACTGGTTGTCGGATACCGAGGACATGTTCTGGTCTAAAGAGTTCTGGCCCCCCAATAGCCCGGATTTGAACCTCCTTGACTACTATGTTTGGAGCATAATCAAAAGAATTGCTAACAAGACCAGATACCCTAATGTGGCATCTTTAGGCACCGCCATCGAAATAGCATTAGCCAATAAAGACAGCCCTGCTTTAAAGAGAGCGTGCGGGCGCTTTATGCGAAGGCTGGCGGTGATCATTGCGCCATCCTTCGCCTAAAGCGCCAATTACATCAAATAATTCCACTCTGGATAGGTTACACAACTGACATGCAAAAAGATTTTTTTTCATTTAAATTTTTTGACAAATAAAATTTAAAAAAAAAAGATTAATTTGCCGGATTTAAGCGCCGCACCCTGTATATATATGTATATATATATATATATATATATATATATATATATATATATATATATATATATATATATATATATATATATATATATATATATATATATATATATATATATATATATATATATATATATATATATATATATATATATATATATATATATATATATATATATATATGTATGAACGAAAGCAAATTGCGATTCGAAAAATTATATATACTATCATGCATTAACATTATATGAATTTTAATATTACTCACATGCGTATTGAACTGAGAGTTACTAACCTGAACTAACTTGAATGTGTTCAGTATTTTTCTTGATGAGTAAAGATCCCTGAAGATGCTTCGCGTAACCGTAGGTGAGACGTCAAAAAGTCACTTCAATTTGAGACGGTCCAACTCCAAAAAAGTTTGGTTCTTATTTATAACGAAGCTCGTTTATATTTAATAATAATAACAAAGATATTCATGTCAGGGGAAGTAAAAAAAAAAGAAATAATCAGGTTTTGAGAAAAATATGTCAGCGCCCAGAGTAATTTATTGCAAAATTTGGAAAAAAATATAATAAATGTAAAAAATAGTTTTCTTCGTATTAATTGAATTTTAACCCATAATAAAAAACATTTTAAAAAATATATTTTATTTTAAGTATTAATTTTCGAACATCTGGTAATCGAATCTGTTGACGGAACACATCTGTTATACGAGTTATAATTTTCCATTTTTTGGATTTTTTTTTATATTGGAAAGTGAATTATGAAACTCATAGGTCAATCAGGCTATTAAAATTTATAAATTTCTACCCCGAAAAAGAAGTTCACTAATTTTCTAAAAAAAAATTAAATAGGCGTAAGATTCTAAGGTACCTAAATTCAAAAGAATATACAACTTAAGCTTTTTTTAGTGTTCCATACGGAACAGTTATAAGATCACCTCAGTGTCTGTCTGTCTGTCATATCCGCTTTTCTCCAAAACTATTTGACATAGAAAGTTGCAATTTGGCACTAATATAGGAATTGATGGCCCCATCAGAGCCATGTAGTTTCGAAAGTTAAATTTTGACTTAAGGGGTTAGTTTTGGGGAGTGAAATCAGAAGAAATTTTTTTTTTTTACTAGGTTATCGAGTGGGATGTCAAATGAAAGCTTGAGTTCAAAAATATATATAATGTAATACTTGCGCACACTTTTCTTTGTATTATTTTTAAAAAATTGCTGTCCCCCCCCTTATCTCGAAAAGAACTGATCAAAAAATTTTGAAATCATTCTGAAATATTCTCCACGGGGGTAGATTGAATAAAAATTATCACAAGTGCATTATTTTTAATAATTTATCTGGTATATAAAAAAAAAATTTAGTCATCAGTTTTCAGTAAAGATTGGAAAAAAATTTTGTTGAAAACTCATTTGGGCCGTGTTTTGTGAAGTCGTTGATCATTTTATACCTCCGTAACATTTTTTTTTTATTTTTAAAGCAATCATCGTACATTGCGCAAGTCCGATTTGGCCGGATATTTTATTTATATTCGATGTCATAATTTCTGAATCTTAGTAAAAATATATTTACTGTTTAATCCGCTAAAAACTGCCCTAAAAACAACAAGTTTTTAATTTTGTGACTAGATGGGGCTTTAAGTTATAGACCTTTATAATGAACAGTGTTTTAGTTTTTCCTATAGACTTTCAGTTTAAAGTTTCTTAAATAAACATACATTTTATGACATACTTATCTGCGGGCGCCCCTGTAACTAAGTATACTAAATGGTAATTTTTCTAATGGTTTACGAAACATTGATAAATACACGTACTCTATGAATCTTGAATGTAAATAATATCAAATTTGTATGGTTAAAAACGTAGGCGTTATATTAAAACAACGATTTAACAAATTTACCATTCTACCGTGCACAACTTAATTACGCAATTCCAGTTCTTATTAAAACTATCTTCACACGTTCATAAAAAGATTAGTTGTTCAGATATTGTGCAATATAATAATGAAAAAACAATCCTTGGCCGATAGTGACTTGAACGGAAAATATTAACTTAACTTAAAAATGTACAAATTACTAATATTGATTACCTTAAAAGCAAGCAGTTTAATAATTTTAAGCTATAAATAAATGGTAAAGGTAAATAATAATTCTTATTTCCCATAAACACTTCAACTTTTGCAACATTGATTTATAATAAATAATTTTACAGTATTAACATATATTTAAAATTCTATTTTTTATCTTTATTATTTATTTCTTTGTATTGATCGAATGTAACGACATATAAAATTTTACTGTGGTAATTCAGTCAGAATACGACCAAAAGAGGCCAAAAACGGAAATCGTCGGATACTGCTACTTTAAAAAAAAAATAAAATACTCGTTTCGACGAGTATATTAACGAAAAAATACTGCGACCGCTGAAAAATTGGGGCATCACAAATAAAAATGGGAGAATTGGCCCTTTTTTTTGTTTTTTAGCGTATTTCTGCAATTTTATCATAAATTTATTGAAGATAAACTAAAAATTCTGACAGATAAAAAACCGCTCAAGTGCAAGTTGAACTTGCGCAACTAGTGTTCCGTACATTGATTGCTACTGAAATAAAAATTTTTATTACGGAGGTATAAAATGATCAGTGACTTTCACAAAACACACCCCAAATGAGTTTTCAACAAAGTTTGTTTCCGATCTTTACTGAAAACTGATGACCTAGAAATTTTTGTTTTTTTTTTAATATACTCGTATCAGGTAAATTATTAAACGTAATGCACTCGTGATATTTTTCGTTCAATGTACACCCACATATTCCAGGATTTTTTCAAAATTTTTGGATCAGAACTTTTCAAGATAGAGGGGGGGACAGCGATTTTTCGCGCTTTTTTCAAAATAATACAAAGAAAAGTGTGCGCATGTAAGACATAATATATATTTTTGAAGCTTTCATTTGACAGCCCACCTAGAAAAAAAAATTTTTTTCACTTCCGATTTCACCCCCCCCCCCAAAACTAAACCCTTAAGTCAAAATTTAACTTTCAAAAATATACGGCTCTAATGAGGCCATCAATTTTTATGTACTAATGTACCAAATTTCAACTTTCTACGTCAAATAGTTTAGGAAAAAATCGGGTATGACAGACGGGCGGACAGACAGACAGACACCGAAGTGATCTTATAAGTGTTCCATACGGAACACTAAAAACGAGAAATTTAATGGGCTCTGGATGTCATTTAAACCTTCTGGTCGGGAGAAATTGGCTATTTTTAGTGTTCCGTACGGAACATTTATAAGATGACTTCCGTGTCTGTCTGTCCGTCTGTCTGTCACACCTGATTTTCTCCGAAACTATTTGTAGTAACATAGGAATTGATGGCCTCATCAGAGCCGTATAGTTTTGAAAGTTAAATTTTGACTTAAGGGGTTAGTTTTGGGGTGTGAAATTGGAAGTGAAAAAAGAAATTTACTAGGTCATCGAGTGTGATGTCAAATGAAAGCTTGTGAAAACACGAGTAAAATATATATATATATATATATATATATATATATATATATATATATATATATATATATATATATATAATGTAATATTTGCGCACACTTGTCTTTGTATTGTTTTTTAAAAATCGCGAAAAATCGCTGTCACCCTCCCTTATCTCAAAAAGTACTGATCGAAAAATGTTGAAAAAATTCTGGAATAGGGTCCACGAGGTATAGATTGTACGAAAATTATCATGAGTGCATTTTTCTGGTATATAAAAAAACAAAAATTTCAAGGTCATCAGTTTTCAATAAAGATTGGAAACAAACTTTGATGAAAACTCATTTGGGGTGTGTTTTGTGAAATCACTGATCATTTTATACCTCTATAACAAAATTTTTATTTTAAAAGCAATCAACGTACGGAACACTAATTGCGCAAGTTCAACTTGCACTTGACAGGTTATTATTTAAATAAGTGTACTTACAAACTTTAAGCTAATTTTTTTTAGTTAACTCTGGAAATATATTCAATAGACATTACTTTAACTGATCCAAACATAATTTTAGCCATTTTTTTACATATTAGATATATTCTTCACTCCTCATAATATTTACAAATTTTACCCATTCACGCTTTTAGTGTTCCGTACATAACACTTCTAAGATCACTTCGGTGTATGTCCGTTTGTCACACTCGATGTTCTCCGAAACTATTTGACATAGAAAGTTGAAATTTGGTACTAATATAAGAATTGATGGCCCCATCAGAGCCGGGTAGTTTTAGAAGTTAAATTTTGACTTAGGGAGTTAGTTTTGGGGGATGAAATCGGAAGTGAAATTTGTTTTTACCAGGTCAAATGAAAGCTTGTAAAAACACGAGTTCAAAAACATATATTATGTAATACTTGCGCACACTTTTCGTTCTGTTATTTTTAAAAAATCGCGAAAAATCGCTGTCCTTCCTTATCGCCAAAAGTACTGATCAAAAAATTTTGAAAAACTCTGGAATATTCTTCACAGGGTGTAGATTGAATGAAAATTATCATTACTTTTAATAATTCATCGGGTATATAACGAAACAAATAAAAATTTCTAGGTCATCAGTTTTCGGTAAAGATTAGAAAGATACCTTGTTGAAAACTTATTTGGGGTGTATTTTGTGAAGTCACTGGTGATTTTATATCTCCGTAACAAAAATTTTTATTTTAAAAGCAATCAACCTACGGAACACTAATTGCGCAAGTTCAACTTGCACTTGACCGGTTATTTTCTTGTGGCGAATTTTTTAAACTTTTTTTCAATACACTACTACCTTACCTAAAATATCAGAAAATGTTCCTTGGTCTCTAAGCAGCATCTTCTAAAATATCCTAACGGATTCAACATTATTAGCGATCACCAATATGGCTTTCGTAAACATATATCAACAGGAGATCTTCTGACAATTGAACACTTTGGAGAATCTCGAGAGGTTTCTCTTGACATATCCAAGGCATTCGACCGTGTTCGGCACGATGGACTGTTGGCTAAGCTACGCTCTTATGGTATGTGTGAAAAGTTCTGTTTGTGGCTCTCATGTTTCCTCAGAGAGCGTTCTTTACGAGTGGCAGTCGACGGATTTCTTTCTCACATCTTCACTATCACCGCCGGTGTGCCCCAATACTCCATACTGTCTCCTACTCTCTTTCTCATTTAAATTAACGATTTGCTGGAAAAGATCAGAAATCCAATCTACAGCTTTGTAGATGACAGTACGCTTATCTCTTCATTCGCTTTGAACCCTCGGACATCGGCTACTCAGACGAATATCCGCAAACAACAGAAAGTCATTCAACTTAACAAAGACCTGGAAGAAATTCTATCTTGACATGACAGTAACCAAGTGGAATTTAATGATACAAATACTCAGGTGGCATTTTTTTCTAAAAAAGTTAACGTGGCTGAGCCCGACATAGTTATGCCGGGGCACTTCATCCCCCTAACATCGTCACATCGTCACTCAATTTTTTGGGCGCAAATATGTCCTGGCATGACCATATTGCAGGCATAGCAAGAAGAGCTGCTCAAAAGTTGGGAAAGCTTTACACTCCACAACAACTGCTAATTCGTTACAAAGCTCAAATTCGACCAACTATGGAATACTGTTCCCCTGTTTGGGGCTCCGCTTCCATACATACACTGCATTTGTTGGATTCTAATCAGAGAAGAGCTGTTCGTCTGATTGGAGACTCGGAACTGACCGGCGCCGGCGCCGGCGAAGAACGGTTGGCGTCTTGAGCCTATTCTACAAGTATTTTCATGGAAAATGTTCGAAGGATGTAGCCCACTTAATTCCTCCCAGAGCAGTGCATGTTAGAAATACACGTCGCGCTAATACTTCAAGTCCGTATAAGGGTCAGCTTGTTACTCCTCGTACAAGGCTTTTCAAGCAGTCTTCTATATGGAGAACATCATCCCTTTGGAATAATTTGCCCAGGACTGTGTTTCCCATTGAGTACAATTTACGGCGATTCAAGAACAGCGTGAATCGCTTTTTCCACACACATGTCGCCCCTGTTGCGCTTTAAAGACTTCCCTGCAGCACGTGTGCTAGACCCATAAAAAAAAGCTTTCATTTGAGGTACTTAAAAACTAATTTACGATTTCTTTTTAAATAATTATATTGAGTTTTATAATATTTTAAGTAACCAAAGTTATTTTTAATTATTATACACAGGTTGCAGTTGAATAGCTGAGTTAAATTATTAAACTGGTAATCCAAATCCTCATTCCTCCCCTTGTTAGCATAAGTCTCAGCAAGTAATTTGAACCTTTACGAGAAAGTAAACCATAATTTATTCCCGATTTATGAGCATACATAGACTCATTTTTAATTATTATTAAATGATTTCTTGTACAATTTGTAAATATTTTTTAATAATTACTACATTTCAAAACATAATTATTCCCCAGTTTCATTTTGATTATTTTTGTTTTTACATCTTTAAAGTAAAGTAACTAGTATAATGTTGTTTTATAACTAAATTATTTAATGCTATTGCCCCTACTTTACTTATACGTCTAGTTACTTTTTTTTCATTAGTTACATTCATCCAGTCACAAACGGTGGCCTTAGATACATATATAACTAGATATACAGTGTGTCCCAAAGAGTTTTATACAAATGCAGGAAAAGTTTATCTTACATATTACAAAAAAATTTATTCTTGACAAAAAGTTCTGCATCACATGGAAATCCATAATCTAACATCCAAAGTTTAAAATATTTGATGATATACAGAGAAAATAAAAAATAATGATTTGTAATAAAGAGTAAAGTGTGTTTAAATTTAAATATTAATTGAAAATGTTAATAGGAACTAATAAAATATGCTCATCTTTAGATTTGTAGCTTTCCTAGTTAAAAATTCAAAAAAACTCCGGTAAACACGCAAAACAGTAATTGTCGGATTATTTATTGAATAAAGGAAAACGTAATTAATAAACACTACTACACTGATTTTGATTATTCCATATTTTTGTTAAAAATTTGATAACCTTTTTATCTGCTTTGCTACAATTACATCCATAATAAATTTGTTATTTTATTTTGAAATTGCAACATTACTTAATTACTACCTACATAACATAACAACTAAACATATGGATTAATTCTAACTTTATTGCGCAAGTGCTTCAGTGTATCCACCGTCCCTTTCTAAACAGATGATTGTTCTTCGAGAAAAATCTTTTATTACATCTCTAATTACGTCAGGAGTTATAGCTTCACCTGTTTCCGTGATGACACTCTCAAGATGATCAACATCTTAAAATGGCCTTTTAAGATAAACCTTTTCTTTTAAGCAGCCCCATAAAAAAAGTCTAGAGGGGTGATATCCGGAGACCTTGGGGGCCAAGTAAACCTCCCTATTACTCTACCGTTAAAAATGTGGAGGAAATAATCTCGAACATTTCTATATTATTTCGAAAAAAGAATGGTCCAACTATTCTATCTTTAAAAATTCCACATTGGTTTTAAACAAGTATCGATCTCGAGTTTGGATATTAAAGTTAGGATTAAATCGCTCCACCTGCTATAGTTTTGAGAACTTACTGTCCCATTAGACCTAAATGTCGCTTTGTCGGAGAAAAGTATTTGTCTTGCCATAAACCTGCTATCTCCTTGAAACAAAGCACGAAATTCAAATCTTCGTTCAAAACCTCCTGCTTTTAAAATATGGGTAAATTGGGGTTTGTATGGTTTAAATTTATTTGATCTTAAAATTCTTCCAACTGTAGTTTTACTTACATTCAATTAAGCTGATCTTTTCCGAAGTGAATCTTTTGGCTTTTCTACTACCGAAACCCATGTCTGATGTTTCTTTTTAAATTTATTTTGAACACTTCCATAAATCTTGATTTTATTTATTTGATATTCTGCAGTTGTAAAGTGTACTGTTTTATCAGGATGTCTATTATTAAAGATTTCTGCTGCTTCTCTAAAAGTTTTATAATTATCTCCAACTATGAGAACAATTTCAGTTTTATCTTCAACACTCAATTTTACTGGCATTTCTAATTATTACAAATACAGACTGATGTTAGCTTTGAAGTTTATTGACAGTTGTTAGGTATTTCCAAAGATATGTTCATTTATTTTCAGCCTAAACTATGTAGTGATTTCGTTATCTTTTATCCAATAAACAATCCGACAATTACTGACGTGTTTGGTGGAGTTTTTTTTGAATATTTAACTAGAAAGGCCACAAATCTAAACGCGAGTATAATTTTTTAGTTCCTGTTAACATTTTCAATTAATATTTTGCTCTGTATTTAAATTCAAATACACTTTACTCTTCATTATAAATCACCCATCATATATTTTAAACTTTTGATTCTTGATTATGAATTTCCATGTGATGCAGAACTTTTTATCAAGTATAATTTTTTTTGTAATATGTAAGATAAACTTTCTCTTCATTTTAATAAAACTTCTTGGGATACACTGTAGTTTTAGAGCTTTTAAGACCATACTGACTACATAATACATATTAATACTACACTGTAGTATAGTAGTGACGTTTTGCAAAAAATCAAGCAAAAAGTACTTTTCTTATAACAGTAACGTTTTGTAAACAAAAAATTAGTTTTCTGTTTTTGTAAAGTACTCTTAAATTAACTGTAAATATAAATTTTATGTGAAGACATAATAATTAAATTAATAAAAATTATTGCTGCATAAAATAATAATTTTAATGATACAAGTTTAACTAGTTAAATAAAATAATAAATTATATTTAAATTGTTGTAGCAATGTATTTTTTATTTAATAGAAATATTACTTACCGCCAAAGCTGGAGAGCAGAAATCAACAAGGAAGTACTAGAGAGAGATCTGAAGGAGGAGGGATGGAGAAACCGGGAGGAGTGGAAATTAGGCATCGGAAGACGGAAGACGTTATAAAACCGATTGATATATATATATATATATATATATATATATATATATATATATATATATATATATATATATATATATATATATAAATATTACTACTTTTTTCGAAACATTATGAATTGATTTTCTTTAAAAAAAATCCTATGAAATACTCGTAAAATATAAAACGGGGTTCTTAATATATCCATGAAACTTGACTCTCCATCAAGTTTCATCCAAATCAGTGACCAAAATGCTCTGGCCTTTCCTTGTAAAACATATGGTAATCATTTTATAACTAATAAAAAATAACCGGTCACGTGCAAGTTGGACTTGCGCAATTAGTGTTCCGTACGTTGATTGCTTTTAAAATAAAAATTTTTGTTACGGAAGTATAAAATGATCAGTCACTTCACAAAAACACATCCCAAATGAGTTGTCAACAAAGTTTTTTTTCCGATCTTTACTGAAAACTAATGACCTTGATAATTTTCGTTCAGTCCATACCCTGTAGAGAATATTCCAGAATTTTTTAAAAATTTTTTGATCAGTACTTTTCGAGATAAGGGGGAACAGCGATTTTTCGCACTTTTTAAAAAATAATAAAAGGAGAAGTATGCCCAAGTATTATATTATATCTATTTTTGAACTAGTCTTTTTACAAGCTTTCATTTGACACCCCAGTCGATGACCTGGTAAAAATTTTTTTTCACTTCCGATTTCACCCCTCAAAACTAACCCCTTAAGTCAAAATTTAACTTTCAAAAGTACACGGCTCTGATGAGTTCATCATTACCAAATTTAACTCTCAAAACTAGACGAATCTGATGAGGCCATCACCTAATATAGGAAATATTAGTGCCAAATTTCAACTTCCTATGTCAAATATTTTCGGAGAAACTCAAGTGTGACAGACGGACACCGAAGTCATCTTATAAGTGTGCCGTACGGAACACTCAAAATTATTTTGAGTTTTATAATATTTTAAGTAACCAAAGTAATTTTTATTTATTATAAACAGGTTGCTGTTGAGTGGCTGAGTTAAATTGTTACATTGGTGATCTAAATTCTCATTCCTCCTCTTGTTAGCATAAGTCTCAGCAAGTAATTAAAACCTTTACGAGGAAGTAAACCACAATTTATTACCGATCTACGAGCATTTTTAATTATTATTAAATAATTTCTTGTACAACTTATAAATATTTTTATTAACGTATTTATTTAATTTATATTATTTAATAATTACTACATTTAAAAGCATAATTATTCCACGGTTTATTTTTGATTTTACACCCTTAAAGTAAAGTAACTAATATAATGCTGCTTTATAGCTAGATTTTTTTTAATGCTGTTGCTCCTACTTTACTTATATGTCTAGTTATTCAGAAACGGTGGCCTTAGATATATAACTAGATATAGTGCTAGTACTTTTAAGACCATACTAACTAAATAATAGATACTAATAGTACACTATAGTATATCATAGTAGTGACGTTTAGCAAAAAAAATCGAGCAGAAAATATTTCTTTTGTAACAGCCCAGTTTTGTAGACAAAAAATTCTTTTTCTCTTTTTATTAAGTAGAAAAACTAAAATGATTAGTGACTTCACTGACTTCACAAAACACATCCCAAATGAGTTTTCAACAAAGTTTTTTTCCTATCTTTACTGAAAACTGATAACCTTGAAATTTCTCTTTTTTTATATACCAGATAAATTATTAAACGTAATACTCTCGTGATAATTTTCGTTCAATCTACACCCTGTAGAGAATATTCCGGAACTCCTTCAAAATTTTTTTGATCAGGGAAGGGTGTGCAAGTGCGCAATATTATATCTATTTTTAAACTCGTCTGTTTACAAGCTTTCATTTGACACCCCATTCGATGACCTGGTAATTTTTTTTTTACTTCCGATTTCACCCCCTAAAACTAACCCCTTAAGTCAAAATTTAACTTTCAAAACTACACGGGTCTGATGAGGCCATCAATTTCTATATTAATGACAAATTCCAACTTTCTATGTCAAATAGTTTCGAAGAAAATGGGGTGTGACAAACAGACGGTCACCGAAGTCCTTTTATAAGTGTTCCGTACGGAACACTAAAAATTATTTTGAGTTTTATAATATTTTAAGTAACCAAAGTTATTTTTAATTATTATACACTGGTTTGCTACTGAGTGGCTGAGCTAAATTGTTAAATTGGTGATCCAAATCCTCATTCCTTCCCTTTTTAGCATAGGTCTCAGCAAGTCATTTGACCCTTTACGAGGAAATAAACCATAATTTATTACCGCTCTGTGAGCATAGACTCATTTTTAATTATTATTAAATAATTTCTTGTACAATTTGTTATTATTTTTATTAACGTATTTATTTAATTTCTATTATTTATTACATTTAAAAACCTAATTATTCCTCCGTTTTATTGTGATCAATTTTGTTTTCATATCTTTAAAGTAAAATAACTAGTATAATGTTGCTTTATAACTAGATTTTTTAAGGCTATTGCGCCTACTTTACTTATAAGTCTAGTTATTCAGGGACATTCATCCAATCAGAAACGGTGGCCTTAGATATATAACTAGATATAGTTCTAGTACTTTTAAGACCATACTGACTACATAACAGAACTACACTATAGTACAACATAGTAGCAAAAAATCTAGCAAAAAATACTTCTCTTGTGACAATCCAGTTTTGTAAACAAAAAGTTCATTTTCTCGTTTTGTTAAGTAGAAAAACTCTTAAATTAACTGTAAATGTAAATTTTATATGAAGATATCATAATTAAATTAATAAAAATTATTGCTGCATAAAATAATAATTTTAATGATACGAGTTAGTTAGTTAGTTAGTAGTTAGTAGTTAAATAAAATAATAAATTATATTTAAATTGTTGTAGCAATGCATTTTTTATTTAATAGAAATAATACTACTTTTTCAAAACATTATGAATTAATTTTCTTTAAAAAAGTCCTATGACTTAAAACATAAAATGGGGTTCTTAATATATCGGTGAGACCTGACTCTCCATCAAGTTTCATCCAAATCGGTGAACCAAAGGCTCTGGCCCCTCCTTGTAAGACATACATATGGTAACCATTTTATAATTAACAAAAATTATCTCCGGCAAATATGATAAAATTTAAGAAAAAATATTTTTTTAAAAGTAACTGCAAATTTGAAACAAAACAAGCATAAAATTGAATTTTAAAGAAAATCGTAAATTTGCATTAATAAAAATTAAATTTGAACCTAAAACGGCAAAATTCTCGAACCTAAATTGTTTAATTGAGTCCTTAAGTACTTCAAATGAAAGCTTAGGGACTAAGGAACATTTTCTGCTATTTTAGAAAAGGTAGTAGCATACTGAAAAAAAGTTAAAAAAATTCTTCAGAAGATAAAAACGTGAATCGGTAAAATTGATCAATATTATGAGGAATGAAAAATATATCTAATTTGTAAAAAATGGACAAAAATTATATTTGGATCAGTTAAAGTATTGTCGATGAAACATATTTCGAGGGTTAATTAAAAAAAATTAACTTATAGTTTGCAAGTACATCTATTTAATCATAAAAAACCAGTTTCTGCTGACCTGAAGGTACAAATGACATACATAGCCTTAAATTTTTAATGTTTTATTTAGAATTAAAAACGGAGCAATTCTCCCATTTTTGAGGGTGTTGCCCCAATTTTTCCGCGGTCGCAATATTTTTTCCTTATTTTACTCGTCAAGAAGAGTATTTTTTTTTTTAAAGTAACAGTATCCGACGGTTTCACCTCAAAATCGTATTCTGACTGGAGTATGATTAGTCAATGCTATTAAGGGCATATATCTAGTCACAGACCCAAAAAAGCGTATTTTTTAGGAATTTTTTCAGCGAAACTATTTTATGGGTCTGGGAAAAAGTTCGTCGCGTTTTTCCCGATAGATGGCGTCAATTGCAAATAACTCAAGAACCGCAGATCACAGCGATACCACTAAACGCTCGTTGGAAAGGTGACACTTCGAGCGTTATTTTGAGTGTATAAACATCGAAATTGGTGCAGTGGTTGGAAACTTGTTTGCGTTTGAAAATGGAGAAAAGTAATAAAAAATTGCGCTATATTTTGCAATATTATTACTACAAAGGGAAAAACCCTGCGCAGGCTTGTGAAACAATTTGTGCTGTGTACGGTGAAACTACTTTATCAAAATCTGCTGCGCGGAGATGGTTCGCTCGCTTTCGTTCTGGTAATTTTGATGTGAAAGATGAGTCACGCTCTGGTCGTCCAATCATTGGAAAAGCTGATGAAATTCTTGAAAAAGTCCAGCAAGATAAGCATATCAGCAGTGTCGATATTAGTATGGAGCTAGGCATTGACCACAAAACGGTTTTGAACCATTTACACAAAGCTGGCTACAAAAAGAAGCTCGATGTATGGGTTCCTCATGAGTTGAGCGCGAAAAACATGAGAGACCGAATTAAGATCTGCGATGCGCTGCTGAAATCGAACCATTTCTGAAACGTGTCATAACCGGGATAGATCACGTACGACAATCGGAAGCGTAAAAGATCGTGGACAAGGGATGGTGACCCGTCACAAGCGTTCGCGAAACCAGGATTGACGCCGAAAAAGGTGATGCTGTGTGTGTGGTGGAACTGGAAGGGAATCGTCCACCATGAGCTACTTCCAGTTGGTCAGATGATTGATTCTCAACTCTACTGTGGACAGCTAGGGAGATTACGCCAGGCAATTGAAAGAAAACGGCCCGAATTGATTAACAGGAAAGGTGATGTCTTCCATCATGACAACGCCCGACCACACAATTCTTTGATGACCCGTCAAAAATTGCGAGGGCTTGGTTGGGAAGTTTTGATGTATCCACCGTATAGTCCAGACATAGCACCCTCTGACTATCACTTGTTCCGATTTCTGCAGAACTCTCTCAATGGAATTAAACTGCTTTCAAAAGAAGCCTGTGAAAACCACTTGATTCAGTTTTTCAACCAGAGACCACAGAAGTTCTTCACCGATGGCATCATGACTCTACCCGAAAAATGGCGAAACATTGTTGATAATAATGGAGCATATTTGGTTTAAATAAATTCATTTTCACACTATAAGAAAACCAGTTGAATTTTACTAAAAAAACGCCACGAACTTTTTCCCAGACCTGATATGTATGAATCAGTTTTTATTTTATAGCTTAAAATACAGTTTGTGAGGGAGCTGGATCATCTGAAATCAAAATTTCCAAACAAATTAGTTTCCTATAGGATCAACCTTGTCTTTGAAAGAAGGATTTAGAAAAAAAATTTCATCAAATGAAAAAATCAGAAAAGGGTTGGCTTAGTAGGGTTGTGTCTCTGCAAAAATGCTAATATCCCTCACGAGGCACTGCAAAACTATTACTTTTGTCGCTGTAAAACTCACTGTATCCAATCTTTGGAGCTCTATAATTAATAAAAATCAACGTTTTCGTTTATTTTTAATGTTCCGTACGAAACACCTATAAGATACCTCGGATCTATCCGCCTGTTTGTCTGTCACACTCGATTTTCTCCGAAACTATTTGACATAGAAAGTTGAAATTTGGTACTGATATAGGAAATGATGAACTCATCAGAGCCGTGTACTTTTGAAAGTCGTCAAATTTTGACTTAAAGGGTTACTTTTAGGGGGTGAAATCGGAGGTAAAAAAAAATTACCGGTTCATCCAGTATATATATATATATATATATATATATATATATATATATATATATATATATATAATGTAATACTTGCTCACAATTTTCTTTGTATTATTTTTAAAAAATCCCGAAAAATCATTGTCCCTTCTCCTTATCTCGAAAAGTACTGAACAATAAATTTTGAAAAAATTCTGAAATATTCTCCACAGGATGTGGATTGAACGAAAATTAACACGATTAACACACACCCTTAATAACACAGGCCAACAAAAAAAATATTTGTAGAAACTGAAACCGTATCTGGTATCAGTTTTTTTGTATAAATAAAATTCTTGATAAAATCAAGATTTCTTTATTCAAAGACAAGATTGATCCTTTAGTAAACTAATTCCTTTGGAAATTTTGATTTCAGATGATCCAGCTCCCAGTAATCGTGCACACCGCAATGCTCCTTAAAAAAAAAGGGGTCGCGGGGGATCCCGTGCAGCCCGGCAATTTTATTTTTTTTTTAATTAAAATTTCACAAATTGTACTTTAAGCTACATGTTATTATATAAAATAACCGGTCGAGTGCAAGTTGAACTTGCACAATTAGTGTTCCGTACGTTGATTGCTTTTAAAATAAAAAATTTTGTTATGGAGGTATAAAATGATCAGTGACTTCACAAAACACACCCCAAATGAGTTTTCAACAAAGTTTGTTTCCAATCTTTACTGAAAAGTGATGACCTCGAAATTTTTGTTTTTTTATATACCAGATAAATTATTAAAGGTAATGCCCTCGTGATAATTTTCGTTCAATCTACACCCCGTGGCGAATATTCCAGAATTTTTTCAAAATTTTTAATCGGTACTTTTCGAGATAAGGTAGAAGGACAGAGATTTTTCGCGATTTTTTAAGAATAATACAAAGAAAAGTGTGCGCAAGCATTATATATATATTTTTCACTTTTGTTTTCACAAGCTGTCATTTGACACTACACTCGATGACCTAGTAAAGTTTTTTTTTTCACTTCCGATTTCACCTCCCAAAACTAACCCCTTAACTCAAAATTTAACTTTCAAAACTACGTAGCTCTGATGAGGCCATCAATTCCTATATTATTACCAAATTTCAACTTTCTATGACAAATAGTTTCGGGGAAAATCGGGTGTGACAGACAGATAGACGGACAGAGGGACAGACAGACGGACAGACGGACAGACAGACACCGAAGTCACCTTATAAGTGTTCCGTACGGAACACTAATAAAAATTTGATTTATGTAACGAATATTTTCGCGAAAAAAAAAAAATCCTAAAAAAAAACCTTTTTTTGGGCTCCATGACTAGGTATATGCCCTCAAGTTGCATATATATATATAACCAATATATTGCTAATTCCAATAAAATGAAGAATAGAAAATGAAAACGCCACACGGTGTTGTCTAGCCATGGCAAGTTGGCTCAGAAATGTGGAAGCCTATTGTTTGTCAGCTTTTCTCTAAAGTGATCGCTGCAAAATGCCAGGTAATTTCACAAGTCTCACCTTTAAATTCTGCCAATTTTACTTAATATCGATTTCTTTTGAAAACTCTAGAATTTTTTCTCAAGCTTGTCGAGTTTGGGTTGCTTAACTGTGCACTGCAATGCAGTTTCAAAAAAGCTAATAATTTGTGTTGCTTAAGCATAGATGCATATTGTAGAGCCTGTGTGCTGTGTTGCTTACCAGCGAATATCTCTCAATTCTCTAAGAAGCAGGGGCACGTTTTGGTGCTGCTGGTTTCTTTTTCGTCTTTGTGTAGTACGGAAATTCGGTAAAAATTGGATGTAGGCCGTTGTCAATATCTTATTGGAAAGTTTACGTCGCACTATTTCTTTCTCAGATTTTCATGGATTGGAATCTTTCAAGGTCTTTCGTATATATATATATATATATATATATATATATATATATATATATATATATATATATATATATATATATAAACACATAAATAAATAAATAAACTTTTATTTCATGAGACCTGATACAAGGTATGGAAAAAGTCAAGTCAAGTCACAGAATGTATACATCCTGTGAAAATAAGGATCTAAAAGCTTTACAGTTGCACGTACTGTAGCTTACATACAAATATTTATAATATAAAGATCCAAAAAGTTACAATTACACGTACTCTAGCTTACATACAAACATTTATAATGTAAAGTCCTCAATCTGAAAAAAAATCCCTAGTGCTCTAAGGGACATTCTCAATTAACAATCTTGATATTAGTTTCTTATACATACTTAAATTTAAAGATTTAATACTAGTCAGCAGACTATTAAAAAGCGTTATGCCGCTGTAATAGGGACTCCTTTCAAATAGAGATAATGTGTGTTCTGGTATAACTAAATTTTTGTTATATCTTGTGTCGTAATTATGCATGTCGGCCATGGCTACAAATTTATTCAAATTACTCTTAACATTAATCAGAACCTCCAGTATGTACATAGCAGGCAGACTGAGTATAGCAAATTTGTTGAAAAGTTCACGGCATGAATGTCTTGATCTGGCACCTGCAATATTTCGAACTGCTCTTTTTTGCATTCTAAATACTCTGACCATATTAGGGGAAGAACCCCAAAATATTAAGCCATATTTCAATCGAGACACAAAGTGTGCATAGTAATAAGACATTATTGTATTAAAGTTAACGACACTTTTTAATCGAAAAATGGCAAAACACACCGATGAAAGCCTTTTGCACAATTCATTTATATGACGTTCCCAATTTAAACTGTTGTCTATATAGACACCTAATAATTTAGTCTCCGTTACCTGAGCAATGGAATGTCCGTTTACGTTAGTCCTAATCAGAAAACTTTCAACAAATTGGGATGCCCTAGACACAAAATTTATAAAAACAGTCTTTTCAGCATTAAGACTTAACATATTAGTTTTGAACCACTGTTCAAAAACTCTTAACATATTCTGCAGTTTATCTAGAGCCAAAGCAGTGGTCTTGTCACAGCATACATAACTGTTATCGTCTGCAAACATGGTTAAATTACTTTCGTCATTAACGATATTCGGTAAATCGTTTACAAAAATTTAAAAAAGCAGCGGTCCGAGAATGGACCCCTGTGGAACACCCGTAGAAACTTTCCTTTCATTCGACCTCACTCCATCAATATCCACAACTTGATCTCTACCTTTTAGTTATGACTGTAACCAGTCACTCACATTACCTCTTAGTCGATATCTGTCCATCTTTAATATTAATAGATTATGATTGATCAAATCAAAAGCCTTACTTAGGTCCATGAAAAGTCCAAAGCACTTTTTACTATTATCCAGCTGCTCATAAAGCCTATTCCTATTCCTGCCCTTCCTAAATCGATGTTGACAATCGGTAAGAATTTGAAATACTGTTAGGAAATTACTGATTTGTTCAAAAACAACCCTTTCCAGTACCTTAGAAATTGAACTTAATAAAGATATAGGCCGATAATTTTCACACAACATACTATCGCCTTTTTTAAATAAAGGTATTATTCTAGCAGTTTTAAACACATCTGGAAATGTTGCACGTTCCAGAGATATGTTTATTAAGTACGAAAGTTGTTTCACTATAAAGTCAGTAATGGACTTTAATACATTATTGGAAATCTCGTCAATTCCAAATGAATTTGATTTCTTTAAAGATCTTATTATCCTTAATATATCTTGTTCTAGGACAGGTGAGAAAAACATGGTATTGTTATTTATTGGAAAATTCAAGTATGCATTATCAGCATTTCGATTTAACATAAATTGTTGAGGTGCGTTAAGAAAATATTCATTGAAACCATTAGAAATTTGGAGTTTATTATTCGTTGCTTTACTATTAGAAATACTAGAAATTCTATTCGTATTGTTGGAAGATAATGTATCTGTGATAATATTCCAGACGGCTTTACTTTTATTAGTAGAGGTGGTATATGACTTATCATTATATATTTTCTTAGCAGTCCCTATAACATTCTTGTATATTTTTTATATACTCTATAATGGTTTTTGATTATGACGCTATTTGAATCAACGACCAACTTACAAAGTAATTTCAAATTTTTCGAAGACGTACGGATGCCCCGAGTAATCCAAGGCTTTTTTCTATTTTTATCCAGGAAAACCTTTTTTAAAGGAAATGCTATATTTATAGCATTTCCTTTAAAAAAGGTTTTGACAATAGTTCTATAAAAACCCTAAATGCATTATGGACATCGCACGCTTCATACACTGACATCCAAGTCTCTTTGCACAAGTAATGGTAAAGCTCATTATAGTTGGCCGCACTATTTATATATATATATATATATATATATATATATATATACATATATATATATATATATATATATATATATATATATATATATATATATATATATATATATATATATATATATATATATATATATATATATATATATATATATATATATATATATATATATATATATATATATATATACATATATATATATGTATATATATATATATATATATATATATATATATATATATATACATTTAACATTAGGCAACAATGTAATATTAATTATGCACTCAATAGAATGCTAACAATTTTTTAAAAGTTCTTCAGTTCTTTTATGCAATTAATTAATACTATTAATTACACTTTTATTAATTTCAATGATATTACGCTTTATTTACTGAATGAAAGATAAATTCGAACCTTACTAAATTAAATTACATACACGTTATATCATAATTCTAAATTGATTAGATCAGAATGCACGCTGAATGTCTTTTTATATCGGCTGTGATTTGATTTTAACTCGCCTATAATAACATCCTAGAATTGCCAGCCGCTTTAGTTTTCGTCACGTAGTGGATTAAATGAGATGACAACCTATTACATCATCCTCCGTTATTTTTACTGACTATATATAAATTAATATACCTGTTTTTTTCCTGTGTCGCTCTAATATTAACATAAATTATGAAGGTGTTTTTAGTGTTCCATATGGAACACTTATAAGATCAATTCGGTGTCTGGCCGTCTCTGTGTCTGTCACACCGGATTTTCTCCGAAAATATTTGACATAGAAAGTTGAAAATTGGTACTAATATAGGAATTGATGGCCTCATCAGAACTATGTAGTTTCGAAAGTTAAATTTTGGCTTAAAGGGTTAGTGTGGGGAGGGGGTGAAATCAAAGCGAAAAAAAAAATTTACCAAGTCATCGAGTGGGGTGTCAAATGAAAGCTTGTGAAAATACGCGTTCAAAACTATATATAATATAACACTTACGCACACTTTTCTTTGTATTATTTTAAAAAAATTTCCGAATGTCGCCGTCGCCCCGTATCTCGAAAAGTACTGATCAAAAAATTTTGAAAAAATTCCCCAAGGTGTAGATTGAGCGAAAATTACCCCGAGCGCATTATCTTTGATAATTTATCTGCTATATAAAAAAAAAAACTTTCAAGGGTTTAAAACTCATTTAGGGCAACAAAATTTTTTATTTTAAAAGCAATCAACGTACGGAACACTAATTGCGTAAGTTCGGCTTGCACTTGGCCGGTTTTATCATTTTTACATTGAACCACATATGCCTCAAGCGGATCCCTCGAAAAATCGCGCTGCCTGTGGTGAAGTGTTGGCAATCTGCTAACTACTCTGTCGGCTTATATGACTGCAGCTAATCAGCCTCCGATGGAGTATCAAGTACGAGGTATGCGTTGTATCTTAAAATTATTGGCCGTAAGTACCAGCATAAGTACTAGAAAATTCTGTTCTCTTGTCTGTCGATCCTAGCCCGACGGATGAGCTGTGATACGGCGAAAAGCGTCTGTGGATAGATTAACGCATAAGAGAATAATGGGTAGACTACTGAAATATGGCCCTTCGTTCGTTTTTAGTGGTTTTACATATTATATGTGAAAAAATACTACTATAGTTAACTTCAGTAAGAACCCTTAAAAGATTATTATTTATGAGTTGAGTGTTAAAATTTTTTGTGACTGTCACCTTGACAACTTTTGAAATACAATTTGCTGAAGAATAACTATATATGGCTACTATTTTAATTTTAATAACATTTTAGTGTTCCGTACTGAACATCTATAAGATCGCTTCGGTGTCTATCTATCTGTCCGTCTGTCACACCCGATTTTCTCTGAAACTATTTGACGTAGAAAGTTGAAAATTTGATACTAATATAGAAATTGATGGCCTCATCAGAGTCATGTAATTTTGAAAGTTAAATATTGACTTAAGAGGTTAGTTTTGGGGGGTGAAATCGGAAATTTATTACTAGATCATCTAGTGGGGTGTCAAATGAAAGTTTGTAAAAACACGGGTTCAAAAATATTTATAATGACTTACATGCGCACACTTTTCTTTGTATTATTTAATAAAATCGCGAAGGATCCCTCTCCCCCCCTCTATCTCGAAAAGTACTGATCCACAAATTTTGAAAAAATTCTGGAATATTTTCCACGGGGTGTAGATTGAACGAAAATTATCACGAGTGCATTACCTTTAATAATTTATCTGGTATATAAAAAAAAAACAAATATTTCAAGGTGATCAATTTTCAGTAAAGAACGGAAACAAACTTTGTTGAAAATTCATTTGGGGTGTGTTTTGTGACGTCACTGATCATTTTATACCTCCGTAACAAAAAATTTTATTTCAGAAGCAATCAACGTCCGGAACACTAATTGCGCAAGTTCAACTTGCATTTGACCGGTTATTTTTCTTTGCTAATCTGTTTCGGCAGTATACTTTTAAGGTTAAATGATTTACTATAACTAAAATGGTTAAAGATAAAATATTAAATACCATCCGCCTAAGACCATATTGTATAATAGCAAATCATGTTCTCTAATTTATGTAAGCGAAAAGCCGGATACATGCAAAATTTCTCATAAATCACCATTTTATATAACTTTTATATTAATCTGCATCTGACATAACTATTTGCGACTTGTAAGTACACCAAAGCCATACAACAATCTAATTAAAAATAAAACCACTTTCTTTTGTTTTTTAAAAAATTAATAAGTCCGTCGATTAATTACCACTATCTTTAAAAAAGTAAAATCGACAAATATGTAAATGTTGAATTCTCTAGAATAAACAAATAACAATATAAATGAATGGTTATATACATATTTATCGTTAGGATGTCACAGATAATATATGATTTATTAAAACCAATCCTGTCCAGTCCCATGGCTAGTTTAGAGCTTAAACCGTCTTTCGATGCATACCACCATCAATTATATAATTTTAATCATGGATTAACCTTTTATTTCATATAATTTTTGACCAAAAAATAATTTAAATCTGCTCGTGTTTACTAAAAGAAGAAAATAGTGCGAAATGAGTAAACTTACTAATATTAAACAAAGGTCAAAGCCATAGTATGACATTAGCAGTATATATATATATATATATATATATATATATATATATATATATATATATATATATATATATATATATATATATAATATGTGACGTTCCACGTCAACCGTGCCAAGAATGAGACCAAAATTTGACGCAAGGTAGGTAAATGAACGGGGGCTTAAAAAACTCGTATTGATGTGTACTTTTGAAATCCGATGGGCCTTTTGATAAATTCAATATGGCGGATGCAAAATGACGTATGCAAGATGGCGTCGGTAACGTGTAAAAATTCCAGTTGATCAAATTATATGGAGTATAATAATGAAAAAAAGGTTCCTAATTATGTGAAATTTACCAACAAATATGTTTTTTGGTTCGCTAATTATGAATTCGAAGTCCAACTAGACAAATTATACCCGCAAAATCCAATATGGCGTCCTGAGTGAGCAAAATTAAGTAATTTTTAGTAATATTTCTAGTAAAATTTTAAAAAAAGCACCTTTTTTCTTGTCGATCAGTATTGCATCTCACCCTTTGCATAATCGATCATAAGTGTTTTGTCGTCATTATTTTTTCCAATATGGGGGATCAAAAATGGCGTCAACTTGTAAAGGAAACCTCTGGTAATGGAATGATAACAAATGTAATAATAAAATTTTAGCACCAATTAAAAAATAAACTTGAAGTAACTTTTTTCAAATTAATATAAAACATTAAATAAAATACTGAAATATATTGGATTTTGCGGGTTGTTTTGCGGCTAATTTGACAGCCAACTCGTAATAAGCCACCCCGTAAACATACGAAGTATAAAATACTAGGTAATTTAATAAGTTTATTTTATTATTACATTTGTTATCATTCCATTACCAGAGGTTTTCTTTACAAGTTGATGCCATTTTTGATCCGCCATATTGGAAAAAATAATGACGACCATACACTTATGATCGGTTATTCGAAGGATAAGATGCAATACATATGGACAAAAAAAGGTGCTCTTTCAAATTTTTCGAGCAATATTAGTAAAAATCCCTAATTTTACTCACTCAAGACGCCATATTGGATTTGGCAGGTGGAATTGAGCTAGTTGGACTTTGAATTCATGATCAGCGACCCCGAAGACATACTCAGTGACAAATATTAGGTTATTTTGTACGTTTATTTTATTATTACACTTGTTATCATTGGATTAGCAGAGGTTTTCTTTAGAAGCTGACGCCATTTTGATCCGCCATATTGGAAAAAATAATGACGACAAAACACTTATGATCGATTATGCCAAGGGTGAGATGCAATACTTATGGACAAGAAAAAAGGTGCTTTTTTAAATTTTACTAGAAATATTACTAAAAATTACTTAATTTTGCTCACTCAAGACGCCATATTGGATTTCGCGGGAATAATTTGCCTAGTTGGACTTCGAATTCATAATCAGCGAACAAAAAACATATTTGTTGGTAAATTTCACATAATTAGGAACCTTTTTTCATTATTAAACTCCATATAATTTGATCAACTGGAATTTTTACACGTTACCGACGCCATTTTGCATCCGCCATATTAAATTTCTCAAAAGGCCCATCGGTTTTCAAAAGTACACATCAATACGAGTTTTTTAAGCCTCCGCTCATTTACCTACCTTGCGTCAAATTTTGGTCCCATGGGTGGCACAGTTGACGTGGAACGTCACATATATATACATATATATATATATATATATATATATATATATATATATATATATATATATATATATATGTATACGTATGTGTATATGTATATATATATATATATATATATATATATATATATATATATATATATATATATATATATACTACTATGATCAAAAAATAGTAAGACTTTAAAATTTAAATCGCCCGGGCATTTCCAAATCGGATTAATTTTTTTTTTCGTTAGGTTAGTAGGACCTTATCTGCCTTCTGTGTAAAATTTTAAGACCATATCGTGAGTAGTTAATAAGATTCGCTTGCATTTGTTTAAGAACAAAAGTGCGTTTTTCGATTTTTAACATGATTGAAAAAAATCAGCAAAGAAGTTGCATTAAATTTTGTTTTAAAAATGGTTTTTCGGCTTCCCAAACGTTCCAATTTTTCTCAAGAGGCCGGAATTATGAATCGATAACTCTTGGTTTTTTCATCACAATAATGCGCCTTCTCACACAGAATTGGCTCTTCGCGACTTTTTCATCAAAAATTCAACTCATATCATTCCGCAATCGCCCTATTTGCCTGATTTAGCTCTGTCGAACTTCTGGCTATTCCCTAAACTCAAAAAACCGCTTCGAGGACATCGTTTGGGGTTGATTAAGAAGATTAAAACCGAATCGAAAAAGGCTTTAAAGGCCATTCCAGAAATCGAATTCAACAACTGTTTCGAAGACTGAAAAAAACGTTGGCATAAATGTATTGTATCCAAGGAGGATTACTTTGAAGGGGACGAAATAAATTTGGAAAAATAAATAACCCGTTTGCTTTTTATTTCAAAAGTCTTACTATTTTTTGATCATAGTAGTATATATATATATATATATATATATATATATATATATATATATATATATATATATATATATGACTTTTTTTATTCTATCGAAAGATATTTCCAGAGAAAGGTGTCTCTGTCATAAGAAAACAATTTTATTTCAAAAATGTAATACCATTCTAAATTATAACCCTTGAACAGAACTGTGACAACACTATTTTTAGTGTTTCGTTCAGAACAATTATGAGATCACTTTAGTGTCCGTCTGTCACAGCCGGTTTTCTCCGAAATTATTTGACATATAAAACTGGAATCTGACACAAAAGTGAAAATTTGACTTAAGAAGTCAGCTTGTTGCGGGAAATGAATTTTTTTCCAAGGTCACCGAGGGGGTGTCAAATGAAAGCTTGTGAAAACACGAGTTCAAATATATATATGATGTAATACTGGCACATTCTTTTCTTTGTATTATTTTAAAAAAATGGCCAAAAATCTCGAAAAGTGCTGATCAAAAAATTTTGAAAAAATCCTGTAATAGTCTTCATAAAGTGTAGATTGAGCGAAAATTTTCACGAGTACATTACGTTTGATAATTTTTCTGGTCTATGAGAGGTGAAATCGGAAGTAAAAAAAATTTACCAGGTCATCGAGTGGGATGTCAAATGAAAGCTTGTGAAAACACAAGTTCAAAAATATATATGATATAATACTTCTGCACGCTTTTCTTTGTATAAATTGCCAAAAATTGATGTCTCTTATCCTTCCGGTATAAAAAAAAAACTACATGAAATGAGAGAATGGTGAAGATTTGGAAAGTTGGAATTCAACCGGGACTAAGAGCTACGAAATATCAATATATATTCGGTGCAATCAGTAATATCTTTAGTCAGTAAAAAAGGCAAGAAGACCTTGCCAAATAACTACCGACCAGTCGCACTGCTTTCAATAATATCGAAAGTCGTAGAAAAGATTATCAATCAGCATCTTCTAAAATATCTTGAAGGATTCAACATTATTAGCGATCACTAATATGGCTTTCGTAAACATAGATCAACAGGAGATCTTCTGACTTATGTAACACATGTTCGGAACAACGCAATTGAACACTTTGGAGAATCTCGAGCGGTTGCTCTTGACATATCCAAGGCATTCGACCGTGTTTGGCACGATAGACTGTTGGCTAAGCTAAGCTCTTATAGTATGTCTGAAAAGTTCTGTTTGTAGCTCTCATGTTTCTTCAGAGAGCGTTCTTTACGAGTGGCGGTCGACGGAATTCTTCACACCTTCACAGCTCCAAACTGTATCTTACTCTCTTTCTCATTTAAATTAACGATCTGCTGAAAAAGACCGGGAATCCAATCTACAGCTTTGCAGATGACAGTACGCTTATCTCTTCATTCACTTTGAACGCTCGGACATCGGCTACTCAGGCGAATATCCGCAGACGGCAGGAGGTCGTTCAACTTAACAAAGACCTAGAAGAAATTCTATCTTCGGGTAACAGTAACCAAGTGGAATTTAACGCTACAAAAACCCAGGCGGCAGTTTTTTCTAAAAAAGTTAACGTTGCTGAACCCGACATAGTCATGTCGGGGCACTCGTCGCGCTCAACTTGTTGGGCGTTAATTTGGGAGCAATTATGTTCTGGCATGAACATGTTGCAGGCATGGCAAGGAGAGTTTCTCAAAAGTTGGGAATATTATTTCGAACTAGTAAGCTTTACACTCCACAACAGCTGTTAATTCTTTACAAAGCTCAAACTCAACCAACTATGGAATACTGCTCCCATGTTTGAGGCTCCGCTCACAAACACACACTGCATTTGTTGGATTCAGTTCAGAGAAGAGCTGTTCGTCTGACTGGAGACCCGGAACTGACCGGCGACCTTGATTCGCTGGAACATCGAAGAACGGTTGGCGACTTGAGTCTATTTTACAAGTATTTTCATGGAAAGTGTTCGAAGG
This sequence comes from Pachyrhynchus sulphureomaculatus, assembly GCA_019049505.1. Taxonomy (NCBI): domain Eukaryota; kingdom Metazoa; phylum Arthropoda; class Insecta; order Coleoptera; family Curculionidae; genus Pachyrhynchus; species Pachyrhynchus sulphureomaculatus. The sequence continues at coordinate 70,557,845 of CM032447.1, read as the reverse complement.
ATGTAGTCCGCTTAATTCCTGCCAGAGCCGTGACTGTTAGAAATACGTGTCGCGCTAAGGCTTCACATCCGTATGAGGTTCAGCTTTTCAAGCAGTCATTTATATGGAGAACATCATCCCTTTGGAATAATTTGTCCAGGGCTGTGTTTCCCACCGAGTACAATTTACAGCGGTTCAAGAACAACGTGAATAGCTTTTTCCGCACACGTGCCGCTCCTGGAGCGCTTTAGGGACTTCCCTGTAGCACGTGTGCTAGACCCATAAAAAAAATCTTGATGACTGGTGACCAACGGATAGGTACCGAAGACAAAATATACTTTTTTTATTTGTTTATAATCAAACAAAGGTAGTAAATATTTGTTTTAAACTTTTACTACTAGATTCTAAATTGAGCTAGATCCATTTATTGGCTATTAATTGCGCTTAACCGTTTTTTTTTATTATTGAAAGTTGACCTAAAATTCTGATTTGAAATTTTAGTAGTAACTGATGTTCTATTCTAAAAATAACATACAGTAGAACCCCGGATAACTGAAAACTCGGATAATCTGGATTTGTTTTTTATTCATTCAAAAAACAAACACCAATACTTTAAACCGATATATCAACGTTTTTAACATATAAATAGGTACATATATTATAAAATAGTGAAATAGGAATCTATGCGCTTCTGTTTCATATTGCATCTTCTTTTTCTCACTGCAATGTTTCTCCATCTATTAAGAAGAAGCAAATCCGCTGGGGTTGCCTCTGGTTGTTGTTCGATATACCTCAATGCTTTTTCCAAAGAAGAAAAACCTTCTTGATGAGAGATCTTAGTGAAAGACTGTTCATCCACCGCCGCTTCGTCATCGTCATCGTCATCTGATTTTTCGGTTTCCCGAAAGGCATTCGTTATTTCTTCAATACTTATTTCTTCTTCTAAATCATCTGCTGTAATCCATTCAACAACATCTTCTCTTGTCAAATTTTCGCAACCTTTTAATTTTTGCATTAATTCAAATAAACTTTTTTCTTTTTCTTCTAACTCGCTGTCAAAATTTGAACATTTCTCCATGGCTTCTCAATTTCAAAGCTAATTCATTTAATGGAGTATCATCTTCACTGTTATTATAGTCCTCAAAATCAATAACATTTTTCAGTATAACCTTTCTCATCCCATTGATTATATCCTCCTTTTCTATGTATTCTAACAGATGTTCAAGATATAAACGCCTATAATTTTTTTTAATGTTTTCGATGATGCCTTGATCCATTGGTTGCATTATGCTGGTTACATTTGGAGGAAAAAATTTACAGCAATTTCGCCCACATGAAGTCCTTCTCCAGGGTGAGAGGGGGCATTATCCATTAACAAAATTGCTTTAATAGGAAGACGGTTTCTGTTCAAAAATTTAGTCACAGATGGCACGAACTCTCCTTCAAACCAGTTAGTAAATAAGGACGCATCCATCCATGCGCTCTTCTGACTGATAGGGCTTTGAGTGAGATGTCTTTTAAAGCTCTTGGACGTGCAGACTTGCCAATCACCATCAGTGGGATTTTGTGCTTGCCAGATGCATTGGAACATACCATTATAGTTAATCTTTCCTTACTTCGTTTGTACCCAGGAGCTGATTTTTCTTGTCCAGGTGTCAATGTTTTTGATGGAAGCATTTTTATAATTCAGACCAGTTTCGTCACAGTTGTAAATTTGATAACACTGTTTAAAATTCTGCTTAAACTTCTCAATTGATGACACATCAGCAGAAAGTTTTTCACCACATACAGTCAGTTGTCGTACACCGTACCGTTTTTTCCGGCGGTCAAGCCATCCAGAACTGGCGGTAAACTGATCTATCTCTGGGAATTGCCTACTAATAATTATTGCTTTATGTTGTAAAATTGGACTCGACAGAGACACACCTTTTGATCTCTGTTGGTTAAACCACATGAATAAAGCTTCTTTAACCTTTTCATAGTCTCCAGTTTTCATTGATTTTCTTCCTGAGGACGAGGAGGCTTGATTTATACACCTCTTTTCTATTTTTGTGCGGTTTATTTTCCAATCTCCAATTGTTACCTCACCTACTCCACTTTAATTGTCTCTCCTGCTTCAATTCTTCTGATGGCTTTTAATTTTTCTTCAATAGGAAGAACGATTCTTTTACGCTTGTTTTGCTCCATTATTATACGACAAACAAAAATTCAAACAAAGCAGTTCGAATTAATTACACTTAACTACCAGAACTCCAACCACACAAATTATGTGAGTATACTCGTACTTCTCCGTAGTAAACGCTATAACGCACTGCATTCAGGCAAATTTACACGCTGAAAGAATCCAAAAACATAAATAGGCCCCGACGATTTTAAATGGAAATCTGTACATACATATTTTAGAAGCTCTGTTAATACGCAGCATAGACGCGATAATCAGGTTCTTAGATTGGCTCGGTTAATCCGGAGCTCGGAAAATCGCGACTCGGTTAATCGGGGTTCTACTGCATTTAGATCAACTAAATACATTTAATACATTGGCATTTTATAAAAATACATTAAAGCCTAAAACTGCTAATAATTTTCAAGAGAGTGTGATTGCACCCTTTGCAGACGATCACCATGATATATTTCAAGTTTAACAGTAAGAAATAAATGTTACAAAGGACAAATTGCAAATAACTGATTGCATGTTTTATGTATAATGTCATAAAATTTTATTATTTAACAAGAAAATAAAATTGACATAAAATATGTTGTATCGTAATTAAATTAGCCCAGTCGCCAGAGGTTTTGAGCTCTCATTAAATATTAATAGGCCGCATGTTAGCACACAGGTAGTTCTTTGGACGTAAAATACGATAAAAAAGTATGCTAAAGTTTTTTGTATGCTAAGCCCATAAAAGCCAAAATAAAATCAAAAATTAGTTTTTTTCGGTAATATCTCGAAAAATAAGAAATATATTAAAAAACGAATAGCACCAGAGCGGGAAATTTAACAAAACGTATATAGATTTTTTTCCAGATTTTTTTATTAGCGTGAGAATTTATTAAAAATTCGGATGGGTGATTCAAAAAATATAGAGCGCCAAACAGCTTAATTTGAAAGTCTACGCGCACCGCTCGAAGGTTAGTCGATATTACTTGTTTTCAGAGTACAAAAAAAAATTAAAAGATAGGTTTTTGAACAGGAGACTTTCAACTTTCCGATGATACTAATGGTTTTAATTTTTATTGTTTTATAATTTGTATAACGAAATTTTTGTTCGCATGAGTTTAACGGGCATACGGGCTGGATTTCCAAGGAAAAACACCACCTAGTATTCCCATATTGCAGTCAAGGATGCCCGATGTTGTCTTCAAACAGCGTATCATAAAGCGTATTTTAATGAAGCTAGACACCAAAAAGGCTTCTGGCGCTGAAGGAATACCTGCCATAGTTCTCAAAAACTGTGCGAGGGATCTAACATCAGTTTTCTGTAGACTTTTCAACCTATCCTACAGAAAGGGAATATTTCCTTCCTGCTGGAAATGTGCCACAGTTCAGCCGATACCTAAAAAAAGTAAGAAGACCTTGCCAAATAACTACCGACCAGTCGCACTGCTTTCAACAATATCGAAAGTCATGGAGAAGCATCTTCTAAAATATCTTGAAGGATTCAACATTATTAGTGGTCACCAATATGGCTTTCGTAAAAATAGATCAACAGGAGATCTTTTGACTTATGTAACACATGTTTGGAACAACACAATTGAATACTTTGGAGAATCTCGAGCGATTGCTCTTGACGTATCCAAGGCATTCGACCATGTCTGGCACGATGGACTGTTGGCTAAGCTACGCTCTTATGGTATGTCTGAAAAGTTCTGTTTGTGGCTCTCATGTTTCCTCAGAGAGCATTCTTTACGAGTGGCGATCAACGGATTCTTTTCTAACACCTTCACTAACAACGCCGGTGTGCCCCAAGGCTCCATACTGTCTCCTACTCTCTGTCTCCTTTACATTAACCATCTCCTGGAAACAACCGGGAATCCAATCTGTAGCTTTGCAGATGACAGTACGCTTATCTCTTCATTCACTTTGAACGCTCGGACATCGGCTACTCAGGCGAATAGCCACAGACGGCAGGAGGTCGTTCAACTTAACAAAGCCCTGGAAGAAATCCTATCTTTGGGTGCAATCGTCACTCAATTTGTTGAGCGTTAATTTGGGATGTCCTGGCATGAACATGTAGCAGGCATAGCAAGGAAAGATTCTCAAAAGTTGGGAATATTTTCTCGAACCAGAAAGCTTTACACTCCACAACAACTGTTAATTTTTTACAAAGCTCAAAAAATTCGACCTCGTTTGATTTATTCAAATCGGATAAAATGCCGACTGTCAAAAAATTTTTGTCCAAAAAATGGCACTTTTCTCACACTGTGCGCAGCCGGTAATTTTACGTTCAAAGCAGTACGAAATAGTCAAAAAAGTCACACAATTTTTTCTTTAGTTACAGTTAAAAGTATACTTGACATTATTAAAAACTTAAAAAAACCTTCTATTTTTTTGTAATTTTGCTCTATTGATGGTATTTCTTGCTTATTAATAATCATATAACTTAAACTCAAAATAAAAAAAAATATTTAAAGGTGAGAAATGAAAGATAAAAGTCCAAGCTTTAAGTATAAAGTATTTATATTTCATTTAAATATCCAGGTACAAAGAAAACAAATAGTGAAAACACAAAAATTCTAAATTACTCGAAGGAATTTTGTTAATAGCAATCGGAGAAGAAACGCGCGTAACGCCACCTGCCCGATCTGTTTTCTGTCATCAGTGCGACGGTCACGTAGTTTGTATACTATATTTGCAAGTAATTTGCAAGTAAAACAATGGCGGTCTAATCAACTCTTGCCAAACAATTGGGGGTTGGAAAATGGAGGACACCAAACACCTGTACGAATGACGAAAATGCCAGTGCCTGCATCTCTATTAGCAATGATGTTTTGTAACTGTAAGAAAGGCTGTGAAATTGAATTCAGCTGTAAAAGAGCAGGACTACTATGCCCTTCAATCTGTGGCTTCTGCTTTTCTTCAGAAGGTTGCACAAATTTAGCTATTCTTCCATCATTACAAGAGGATAGTGATGATGAAAAAACTGTAAATAAATTGAAGAAGAAGAAAGAGAGTAAAAAATATTGTTTATTATTTTATAAATATTTCTGTTATATATTTTTTGTAATTTATTTTTTATTTTATTGTATTATTATTAAATATATTCATTTTTTATGAAAAATAAATGTATTTTCATTTATTTTTTTTGCATTCCATTTTGAGTTTTTTAAATCTGTCCTCAGATTCTTAATCGGCATCCTAAAAAACCCCTTAGTAGACACTCGGAAAATTAACTGTATTATGTACTCTCTGGCCGCCATATTGGATCCGCCATTTTGAATTTTTCAAATCTCTCATCGGATTCTTAATTAGCACTCCTTAACAGCCAATTTCAAAATATTTAGCGGTATACAGAAATGTTAATTCAATCATAAATGAGGTTGGAGGCATAATTCCCACTACAACTAAAAGGCTTAAACCAGCCATTTTATTTTAAATATTTTTTTTTAATTACAGTAAAACTAAAAAAAAGTAATCTGTATACTATTTTCTTGTAAAATTTCCCGTTCTTTCACGTGGTGCTATTAGTTTTTCGATATCTTTTTATTTTTCGTGATATTTAAGAAAAATCGAATTTTTCATTTTATATTCGATTTTGTAGGCTTAGCGAACACTTTGGAGCAGCAAACTTCTTTTATCGTATTCTATGTCCCAAAAACTACCTGTATGCTAAAATGCGGCCTGTTAACATTTAATGAGAGCTTTTCATCAAGATTTGCCTCTGACGACTGGACTAAATGGAGAATCTTCAATATACTTAGATATTTTCTATTATCTATTAATTTTAACATAATCACACACTGAAATGTATGTACCCTGTGTATTTTTCTCGATGAAAGTTGATTGTATCATTGTATGTCGTATTTTTACTGAATACTTTCATAACTACTGTCGCTTATTTATATGCACAAATAGAAAAAAGAAATTACCCATGTTTTAGTACCAAAATTATATTTTTTTACATCTGCAGTTTGTTCCTCTCTTTTTCCGCCGCCAACAAAGGGATTTTTAAATCCATTTACGCAAATTATTTTGAGGCAATAACATGACGTTATTGTGTACACCCTAAAAATGATTTTTAAAAATTGCAATAGTACATATCCTATACCATAAATCCTTTATATCTAAAATAATTTTTCAAATGCGTTCAGATTACTGTGAAGCACCTTGTACGAAGTGATCATTTGAGACGCTCGGCCCCGATTCATGGAAAATTATTGGATACTTATTTTTTTTTTTAAAGTAGAATGGTATAGTACAAGTCAAGGAGTATACTGACCAATTTGTTTTGTAAAAAAGTTATGTAGTAAAAACTCTCTAAAATATTATTTTTTGGTCATCCCAGTTGCCATGGATCGTATGCCACGTTACCTAGTAGGCGGCTGTCATACTTTAATCTGACAGTAATTATAATAATATTAGTTACTATGCTGTTGAAGTTTTTCCTTTAATAAAATATTTTTGAGCAACAAAAAACAAGAATACTTTATTTTTAATAAAAACCATAAAAAAGCTCTATAACTTTTAACATTACATAACTTATTACATATTCAAAAAAATTAAATGTTTGAAATTTAAAAAATAAAAAAAAATCAGAAGAAATTTTCTATATGTCTTCCTTCTTCTGTCATGCATTTTTCCATTCTTTTCATTAACGCTTGATGACCTTGTAAATAATTTCTCCATAAATAAGAATCATATCTACTTTTTCAGAGTTAGAAACGACTCCAACTCTATTGAATTGAATAGGTGTGCAAACAAAAGCTGTAAGATTAAAGATTGACAGCCGCCTACTAGATAAATTGTGTGAAAACAATCAAACGTGGCATACGATCCATAGCAACCGCGATGACCAAAAAATAATATTTTTGAGGGTTTTTGCTCCATACCTTTTTTGCAAAACAAATAGAAAAAAACAGTTTAAGGAAAAAATGTTGAAAAAAATTGGGGCTTTCCAATGCCGTTTTACAAAAGATATGTCAATGGGAAAAAAAGCTGTTTGGCGTCATTTTCATTACCAAATTTCAAATACGTCAGTATACTCCTTGACATGTACTATGCCATTCTACATTTGATGATTCAGTCAAGTGGTTTTGTAGAGGTCGAAATAGGTACTATTCTGAAGGAGCTAAGTCTGAAAAATGCACTGCAAGCACCAGTTTAAAAACGATTTCCCGAAGATTTTCTATTTTTGTGTAGTAAATAAGTTCACCCTTTTGCGAGACTTTCTTGTTTTGGTTTAAGTGGTTATTAAATAATCATACGATAATTTCTTACTACACATATTTCACTTATAATAATTTATTGTTATTCTTATTATTATTTACTGCATTACTACAAAATAAAAATAAGTAGCCTCGTTAGATCTTACCTCCTATGTGTATTATTGTCCTTAAAGTTGTATTTTGTACTCAAAAAAAGGAATTTGTTAATATTAGTATTATAAATTAGAATTATTAAATTATGAAAAATATGACATTGATAATATCAGAATTTTCTTGGTTGAAACTACGTAACATGCACTTTAGTTTATTAAGGAGATATACCTAGTCATCTGGGTCAAAAAATTCAATTTTTGGATTTTTACATTTTGTTTTAGTATCACATCTTAAGTAATGTAAGTTTCATAAGAATTGGTTAAAAATTGACGAAGTTATAGCAGTTTAAAAGAAATGCCGTTGCGTAGAGTTTTCGGAGCAGGTAGCGAGCAGCTGCACTCGGGTCAAACTTCGCCGACCTTAACTCGATTTTATTTTAAACTCTTTCTTTTATAATATAATGCAAAGAGATTCTTTAATTCTCCTTAGAAGAGACAATGCCTTCACATCTGCTGTTCTAAGGTTCTATTTTCGAAACTGGAAGTTTATTTATTACCGTTGTACAGTTCACTCGTAGCAATTCAATCCTAGCAGTTATTAAAGTTTATATTTTAATTGGCTTTGTTAAATATGATGACAGCTATGGCAGTTCATTGTGGCCGAAAGGCAGTATAAGCCCCAAGTTGCGGCATCATTTTATAGCGTGGCACGTTGAGGCGCCATTTTATATAGCCTCAACTTTCTTTATTTTTAATAAATATTTTAGTTATTAAATAGAAGCCCTTATTTTATAACGTCCCTTTTGCTAGCTCGTTTTTTTTTTACTGGTAGAGTACATGGAGATCGAGGTAATTCTTGTACGCGTTTTGAAAATAGTCTCTATAGTTATGTAAAACTTGGTTGTACTGTTTTTGGGCACCATTCATTTTGGAATAAAAAGAATCTAACTTCAGCTCAAAAAATGAAAAAATACTGAAGAGTTATATAGTTGTTGAAAGAAATTTTAATATGGTACAACCGTTGCGTCCTGAAAGATAAAGCTGGTAGTTCAGTAAAAGGTCGCATTAACACAGGGAAAAGTATATTGACAAAATAAAAATCCTTGCAGATATTACACTCTTAAAATTACATTAACTAAATAAAAACCTCTTAGGCTATGAGAGTGTACACATTTAAACTAGAGTTCTCTGAGTTACTGATCCTAAGTGTAAAAAAAACAAAAGGCTTTTAAAAAACACGATCTAAAAGTTTGTAAAATTAACTCCGCGGATTACACGAGGAAAAAGCCCCTTAAAAATCCCGTATGGCTGTTTATATTTCTTCTGCCCCTTCTTCAAAGTGACCTCTTTAAAATGGCTCACTTCCGGGACGCGAAATCAATGCAAAAGTTAGGTCAGCAACACGTTATACACGGTTACACTGTTCAAAAATTTAAATCACTGTTTCAAGTTATACTGCTCAAAAATTGAAATCACTGCCTAATCAAATATAAAAATGTAATAAAATATAAATTATGGGAAGAAAAACAGTGTTATAACATGATCTTAAAAATCTAAGAAAAAATGAATGTTACAAGCTAAAGTGGGCAGAGAACGAGTTAACCTGACGACAATTGCTACAAAATACAAAAGAAATGAGATTGCGTCATAGACAAGAACAAATTGGTATTCTAGAAGCTCAAATAGCTGATGAAGATTCAGTAAAAATGTAAAACGAGGTCACGTCATTTTTTTCGCTTTTTTGTTTAAACCATTTGATGAATTATTTTTTTTTAAATCCGTCGTTTAAAGACAAGACTGATCCTCTAGTAAATGAATTTCTTTGAAAATTTTGATTTCAGATGATCTAGCTCCCAGTAATCCTGCACACCGCAATGCTCCTCAAAAAATAAAAAAAAAGCAGTCGCAGGAGAACGGGTGTAGCACCGAAATTTTTTTTTTTAATAAAATTTCACAAATTGTATTTTAAGCTATGTATTATTATATAAAATAAAAACCTGATTTATATAATGAAAAGTTTTGCTAAAAGAAAAATCCTATAACCTAAACGCTTTTTTTAGGCTCCATGAAAAGGTACTTCCTGTTAAATATTTAGTAAAACCCTCTACAAACAATTTAATGTAGATAGTTCCGTCATATTCTCAATTTATTAAACAAATATTTTATTAAAAATGATGGTTCTTATATTCATCCTAGTTTTCTTTGAAATATACATTTATTTATTTTGTAAAGAGAATGGAACCACCTATATTTATTTAACCAAAAAAAAAAAAACAGCTTTTTGACATACAAAAGATCTTTTACAATAAAATTGTACCATTATATCGCAATTATACTTATTTTGTTGTTCATCTTCTCTTGGTAAATACTTCAAGGTTTGTAATTCTTAATTACATCCTATTTTGTAATTAATTAGCTTAAAATAAGTTGCCATAAAAAATGCATAAAAACATCAGATGGTGATGAATTTAGGATAGAGTTATTTCAACACCTCATTTAATGGATTTTTTTTTCAAAATCTATACCAATTATGTGCAACTATTATTAGATGATTTAATAATTAAAATAATGGTTAAAATTATTTTTTATTATCTATAGGCAGATGTGTAAAAATGATGTTGCTTCAAGGCTAAAAAAATCGTAAAACTCTTGAGATTTGTATAATATTTACAATTACTTTTTCATGAATATATTTAACACCTGACCAAGTAATAAAATCCGGAAGTTATTTGCAAGATGAGTACCTAATTCATTATTAGACAAGAGGTATATAATTTCTTGGAAAATAACATTTTGTTACGTATAATGCAAATTTTCAAGAATTTTTTCCTGTAGAACTATGCAAGGCTAAGTAATTACTTGTTTTTCAATATATCTTAACTTATCTTAAAAATCAAATCAACCTTCATTTTTAATGTGCCGTACGGAACACTTATAAGATCACTTCGGTGTCTATCTGTCCTCCTGTCTGTCTGTCCGTCCGTCTGTAACACCCGATTTTCTCCAGAACTATTTAACATGGAAGGTTGAAATTTGGCACTAATATAGGAATTAATGGCCTCATCAGAGCCGTGTAGTTTTAGAAGTTAAATTTTGACTTAAGGGGTTAGTTTTGTGGGGTGAAATCGGAAGTGAAAAAAACATTTTTTACCAGGTCATCGAGTCGGGTGTCAAAAAAAAGCTTGTAAAAACAGGAGTGCAAAAATATATATAATGTAATACTTGCGCACACGTATCTTTGTATTATTTTTAAAAAATTGCGAAAAATCGCTGTCCCTCCCCCTTATCTCGAAAAGTACTGATCAAAAATGTTTGAAAAAAATTCTAGAATATTCTCCAAAGGGACGAAAATCATCACGAATACATTACCTTTAATAATTTATCTGGTATATAAAAAAAAATTCAATGTCATTAGTTTTCAGTAAAGATCGGAAAAAAACTTTGTTGAAAACTCATTTGGGGTGTGTTTTGTGAAGTCAATGATCATTTTATACCTTCGTAAAAAAAAATTTTATTCTAAAAGCAATCACCGTACAGAACAATAATTGCGGAAGTCTGACTTGCACTTGGCTGGTTATTCAATTTTAAGATTTAACAGCGTCGCTAAATATTACTGGATTGCCGTCGATTTTCAAATCGGATGGTGTGTGTATTGAACTTTGATGCTTTTAAAAAAGGAGTGCCACTAGATTATTTCCCATAACAAAAAGATCATTGCCATTTGTCACTTCCACAGTGATACCAATATAGACCAACACTTCGCCTGCAAGTTGTCCTGAGATTTGTTAGATATAATAAAGTAGATGTCATGGGTGTATATTGTCAATAACTATTACAGTAACTTGCACAATTAAACGCTCTGCATAAAGATGTATTCTAGTCTAGAAATTTGAAAAAATTGATTTTTTTTTCACTGTCTTAAAGTATAGACTCTTCAAAATGTCAACAAAGTTATAGGATTTAAATACGGTAGGATTAAGTTTGACCGCACCCGCTCGCATCGGACAATAGTCTACGTACAATAACCTACGTATATAGCCTGTCCCAAAATATAAGATCCTGATTTTTGCCGTTTTATGTGGGCAATATAAAAATTCTGACCTTTTGTTTATGATAGGTTGCAGAGATGGACTTAAGAATTTTATTCATTAATGCAAATAAATAAAATTATAAGTGTTTTTGAAGAGGTTTATTTAATGATGCATGTAAAAACAAATGGATAAGAAGTACAAATATACAGTTTGAATGAATGGGGTTTATAAGGTTTATATTGTATAAATAAAAACATATGTTAACTTAAGAGCAATTCGGTTTCACTATTACTGTCATCAGCTGAGGTAATTATCAGTAGTTTTATATAAATATATGAATCTTCAACTTTAACAACGTACTGAATGGAATTCTTCCAGCTTTCAAAAGGTATATCATTTATAACTTTTCAACACTTCACGCTTAAAGTAGGAGAAACATTTTGTGCCCTTAGTTTTGATTTAATTTGATGCCAAATATCTTCAATTGGATTAAACATACAATAATACGGAGGAAGCCACAAAACAGTGTGTCCCATTTGCACAGCCATACTATCACAAACATATTTCTTTTTCAATTTATAGTCTTTCAAAACTTCCAAAAGATCAGTTTTTTTATAACTAAAGTCAAAATAAATATCATTTTCTAACATATAGTCATGTATTTCCGATTTGGTGTTGGCTGCATTAGGAACCTTATTTAGTAGGCGACTATGGTAACTTGCATTGTCCATAACTAGAACACTCTGTTCGGGAACATTTGGCAAAAGGGAATTTTGAAACCAATTTTCAAAAAGTTCTGCGGTCGTGTCTTCGTGATAGTCCAAACTAGAATATTTTATGTTTTTTGCAGATAATTGTAGACAATTTGAAATCCAGCCCTTTTCAGATCTAGCATGAAAAATGGTTATTCGTTTACCTTTATTTGAAGGTGCGTTAGTCTGACATTTTGTACTGCTGTCAACCCACCCTTTTTGCACAGTGTCATGGGTATCGAACCATGTTTCGTCAAGGTAAATTATTGGCCAATTCTCTGATCGATACTTTTTCATTTTTTGTAAATAAGTATCTCGCAAGATTCGTAATCTTTGTGATTCCATCACTACTTGCCTTTTGTTGATTTTTCGGAACGTAAATCCCATTCTTAAGAGAATTCTGTAAAGGGTTGATCGGCCACAATGTATATTGGTCCCGTCCTGCACCTGTCTTAATTTTATGTTGTCTATTGTCGGCACCAACTGCTCTTCATACATACAATATGTTTTTCTCCTAATGACGTCTTTTTCACAATCGTCTACATGATGCATTTGAAAATCTTTCCTTTTTTTCCTGTTAATGAGTGATGGTTTTCCTACAATACCCTTAATCGTAGAATATGGGTTTTTTTTAGTTCACTGGTTTCTTGCAAAGCACTTTGTTTTTTCAAATTGCGATAGCCACTATTGCAATTTTCCCACGGACGCCACATAATTAAAACCGTTACGTTGTAAGTTGTAAGTAAAATTAAAAATAAAAAGTATCTTTCGAATCTGTAGTCATTAGGCCTTTATTATCAAATACTTAAAGGGCTTCAAACCGGGTTGCCAGGTAGTAAATATATAGGTAAAAATAGATCCAATATAATTGCAGGTGCAAGTGAGGTATACAAAGCAGGTAAAATAAAAATAAGTTTATCGTAATATCTGGCAACTATGCACAAAAGCTTAATAGGATCGTTTATTGCTCCATTAAAAAAGCAAAAAGGCAGAGTCTTATATCTTGGGACTTACTATACATAAAATTTTCTTTATTAGACTACCTGGTACGACTACACCGGGTTTCGGTTAGAATATACTTTATAGTCGCCCAAAGTATTTAACAAAAGAAAACCGAAGGTCTTTATAACGAGCCTATTTGTAAATTGTTAGTTTAGCTGCAACCGTTAAACGAGTTTTTCCCGAAACTACTTTTTTCTAAGTGGCCGAATTAATATCTCTAGATATATTTAACCGATTGCCTTCAAATTTGGTGTGTATCTTTATTATATGTTGTTTTATAGGCCCTACCTTGGAAATTGCAAAATTATTATTATTACTATTTATAAAAAACTTTAAAACACAAACTGAAAAATTAAATTGGTACCTGTCATAATGACATCCTTTATGAACAAAAAACTTAGTAAATTTTTTGTTTCAGATAAATGAAAGCCCTGGAATCACGTCGGCCACCACACAACTTTTTTTTAATACCATATATGGATTTTTTTTATACGTTTTTTTTGTTTGTTTGTAACTTCTTGAAATATTAATAAAAACATTGTACAAAAAATGCAAAAGTGCCTTAAATTTACTGCTCTAGACTAGAATACCCCCAAATTGAACGAAGCTTCTTTAGGACATTTTTCGATATCAAGACTTTGAATCAGTTTCTTAGAAATGTATCAAGAGGAAAAATAGGAAATATAGAAGACGAACTGTTGTTATTTATCAAAGTGAAATAAATAAAACAATAACTTAAATCAGCCGTGACATGTTTCGCTCCCAGCACCTTTCTCAAACGGTGGTTGAACTTCTACTATTTTGTATAATAACTAATTTAGCTACAGTTATTTAAACTCTACCTTAATTATATGGAATTTCCCAATAAATTAACCGGTAACAAAATTATTATTTTTAGAAGGATTCTAATTTATAAACCCCAGGCTCATATCCCAAAGTTTACATAGGTCAAACGGGTAGAAACATCCAAACAAAGAATAAAAGAATATAAAAAAAGTATTTAAGAATAAGACTGAAGTTTCACATTATGTTTCTCATTTATTTTCTGAAAATCATAGTTTTGATGAAAATTTCGATATATTACATATCAATAATCAAAATAAAAAGTTGAATTTGCTTGAGTGATTGGAAATAAACAAATTAAAGAATTTCGAGGTATTACTAAATATTCAAAGATTTATATAATACTCCTTTGTTAAATCTTAAGTTCAGGTAATTATCTTCCTATTGTACTAAAAAATAAATAATAATTTTGTTAGCGGCTAATTTCTTTATAACACTTTTAGGAAATTCCATATAATTAAGGTAGGGTTTAAATAATTGTACCTACATTAGTTATTAGAAAAAATAGTAGAAGTTCAACCACCGTTTGATAAAGGTATTGTGTAGAGAAACATGTCTCGGCTAATTTAAGTTATTATTTTATTTATTTCACTTTATTAAATAAAATATAATAAAAATCTGTTGAAAAAAGTTCGTCTTTTAATTTCCTAAAAATAGATTTTCATCAAGTACCAGGTGTACAAGTATGAAATACGGATTTCAGATAACAGATGGTGCACCAATGCAGTTTGTGCTATAAAGATTTGACACTGCGCCATTTTATTGTCATCAACAAGTGTCAGACGTGCACGAGTGATAAATTGGCAAAGTGTGTGCATAGTGTTGTGTTGTTGTGTTCAATATGTCGAAATTTATACCGTATTAATTTTTTGTTTTAATTTAAAGAAAACTGCTGTTGAATCATACCGATTACTTCGAGAAGCTGATGGTGAACATGTTCCATCACAAGATACGTGTGAACGATGATTTCGGCGTTTCAAAAGTGGTGACTTCGATGTTGTAGACAACGAACGCGGAAAACCGTCAAAAAATATAACGATGTGGAATTGCAAGCATTGTTGGACGAAGATGATTCGCAAACACAAAAACAACTCGCCGAGCAATTGGGCGTTAGTCAACAAGCTGTCTTCAATCGGCTACGAGAGATGAGAAAGATTCAGAAGCCGGTAGATGGGTACCACATGAGTTGAACTACTCAGAAATGAAAAACCGCAAAAACACGTGTGACATTTTGCTCGCTCGGTACAAAACGAAGTCGTTTTTGCATCGTATAGTTACAGGGGATGAAAAGTGGATTTATTTTGAAAATTTAAAGCGCAAAAAATCATGGGCAGACCCAGGCGCACCATCCACATCGACCGTAAGACCGAATCGCTTTGGCAGAAAGAGGATGCTCTGTGTTTGGTGAGACCGGATGGGCGTGGTCTATTATGAGCTGTTAAAACCTGGGGAAACGGTTAAAACTAAACGTTACCAACAACAATTGACCGATTTGAACCGTTCGCTGTTTGAAAAAAGGCCAGAATATCGAAAGAGGCAACACAAAGTCGTTTTTCTTCATGACAATGCTCCATCAGATACGGCAAAACCAGTTCGCGATACGTTGGAAGCACTCAGCTCGAAAGTTCTACCCCATGCTGCTTACTCAGCCTTGGATTCTTCCGATTACCACTTGTTTGCATCGATGGGTCACGCAGTTACTAAGCAGCGCTTTGGTTCGTACGAAGATGTGAAAAAATGGCTCGATGAATGGTTCGCAACAAAAGGGGAAGATTTTTACTGGCGTGGTATTCTCAAATTGCCTGAAAGATGGCAAAAATGTATAACAAGCGATAAAGCATACTTTGAATAAAGCACTGTGAATTGTTCTTCCGAATTTAACATGTTTTTTTAGAAAAAAAATCCGCATTTCATACTTGTACATCTGGTATATGCCAAATCTATCCAAGAGGAAAAATGTATAGATTTTCCAGAAGGTAAATTATGTTTTTTACCTGTTGTAGAATTATAGTTTTCTAATGATCTTCGAAAATTAATACAACTCGACGCAACTAATTCCAAGTGAAACTTTCCAGGTAAAAGTTGTTATCTACTCCAACACATAACAAACTTAATAAATAATATATTTCATTATTACACGCTGGCCTAGGTGGCACGGTGAGTTGAGTACCTACCAAGGGAGCCGTAGGTCACTGGTTCCAATCCGGCGCTAGTGGCTGGGTATCGTGACGTTTCAGGTTTTAAATCACACACACACACATATATATATATATATATATATATATATATATATATATATATATATATATATATATATAGATAGATAGATATATACATATATCTCGATCAGTTTGTCACAATAGGCACACAAAACCAAGACTGAAATCGATAGGCTAATCAGACGGAGATGAGCTGCCTATAGCAATCTGAAGTATATCTTAAATATGAAAATCTCCATAACCCTAAAATAAAAAACGATAACGAGTGTATACTCCCAGTTGCTACATACGGTTCTAAACCATGGGTCCTGACAGGGCGGGCTATTGGCGGTAGGCAAGGTAGGCAACTGCTTACGGTGGTAAAATTTAGGGGCAGAAAAACCGCCTGAACTACTAGAGTGCAAAAAAATAAACACAACCCACAAAAATATATTTCGATTACTTGAATCTAGAAAATAAATGAGTAGTAAAATCAAATACAACAGAAATAGACAGGCATCTGCCAGAAGCCTGTCTATAGAAATACCCAGAAGTTCTGGGTATTTCTGTACATAAATTGTGAGATGAGCCCGCGCTGGCACCGCAGAGAGGATTCAACAAGCTGTTTCCACTCACGTATAAGAGAGAATCAGATTTAAAACAATGCTTTATTTATGCATCTGAAAATTTAGCCAGCGAAATCGACGTAGAAAAAAACTTTGAACTGATTACATCACGTCATCATGTTCGGATTACAAAACCAAATTTGTCATATGAAAGTTTAGACTAACCGATACAAAATCCAAAACAAAATTATAAAATAGAATTTTTTTCTTTATTATAGATCAGGCGATCAGTGCATTGGAGCTAAGATTCAACCTACTGAATAGTCATAATGACTTTTTTGAAGTTTTATATGATGTTTATAAACTTAAAATAAATGAATTACTGGCATATTGTAAAAATCTAGAAAACGTCTTGACAGATGGTGATTCGTCCGATCTTAAGGCTTTAGATATGGTTGACGAAATAGGTCTTGTTTCTTGTTGGCAATGAATGTTGGCCACTGAATACGAATTGAGTAGTAAATTAGATCTGAAAGAAATTTTTCGCGATTTTGCAGAAATGAAACTTCGAAAAAAATTGTTTTAATTTAGGTTTAGACTTTGTATATTATTGTACTAGTTTTGTTCATTGTTTTAAAAGTATATTTAAATTATCTCTGAAAATAGTAGGTACTAGTTTTAGTTTGTAAGTGCGTTGTCGTTAGCTAGTTAAAAATGTAAACTTTGTTTTTCAATAAAACAATTTTTTGTAAATCTGTTTTAGTATTATTGTCTTAATTCAATTATATGTCATTTTCCTGGTTAACATGTTTTCTTTAAGCTCAGGTGCTGAGCATTTTTTTGAATTTGCCTACGGCGAAAAAAAGCTAGGGCCGGCCCTGGTCCTGACTAAAAAGGTTATTAATAAACAGAGAGCTATTGAAAGAAGACTGTTGAGTATATCGCTCAGAGATCGAAAAACTAACGAAGGGATTAGGAGAAAAACCCAGGTAACAGACATCGTGAAAAGAATCGGTTTCTTAAAGTGGCAATGGTCAGGACGCGTCGTTAGACACACAGAAAACTGAAGTAAAAACTTTATCAGGTGGAGGTCTTGGAGCGAGAACAGAGAGCTATTGAAAGAAGACTGTTGAGTATATCGCTCAGAGATCGAAAAAAACCAATGAAGGGATTAGGAGAAAAACCCAGTAACAGACATCGTGAAAAGAATCGGTTCCTTAAAGTGGCAATGGTCAGGACACGTCTTTAGACACAGAAAACTGAAGTAAAAGCTTCATCAGGTGGAGGCCTTGGGGCGAGAAAAGAAGCACTGGTAGACCCCAACAGAGATGGTACGACAAACTAAAGAGATTTGCTGAATTGAACTGGTACCAGATCGCCCAGAACAGGGAGAAATCGTCAAATATGAGAGAGGCCTATATCCAATGGATAGAAAACGGCTAACAAAGAAGAAGACTATATAAGATCATGGCTAAGTTCGTAAGGCCCATAAAAGCAAAAAAAAAATGTATACTAACTACACATAAAATTTATTAATCAATGATTAGCGCACACATGTGAGAAGGTGTCCTTACAAAGTGATGCAGTGCGATTAGATTTAGTCTAAATCGCGAAAACTAATGAAAATTATGAAAATGCACATTCTGATCTGTAATTAGCAATCATTCGAAGGTTTGTGTTGTGTTTTATGGCCGTTTGGAAACTTGCCAAAGAAATATCTTAAACTGACAATAAAAATGGTAGAACAGGACAAATTATTTTTAAGGTTATAGATATATTACCTCCTTATATAGATGTCTAAGAAAATGAGGTATTAGCATTATTTTAGTAAGTAAAGTCCTAGGAACATTACTAGAAAAATTATTAAAGTAGTCTGCAATATCATGTGAAATATTTACTAAATCGCATCATTAAAATTAAGTTCTATTTATGAGTTAACTACAATTTTATATTTACTAGAAAGATCCACTTCACTGCCATCCTACTTGAATTGTTGGCACAAAAGTTATTCATTTGATAGTATGTTCGTTTCGGCTGTTTCACGCACTAATTTGATACTAATATATATATATATATATATATATATATATATATATATATATATATATATATATATATAGATGGCCATGATGTAAGGATTAAGGTGTTGACTTCTACGCCAGAGACCTGAGTTCGAATCTCGGCTAGGAACAAAATAATAAAAAATTAAAAAAAACTTTACAACGTGATGGTCGCCTTTCTCAGAAGCAATGGCAAACCACCCATAGTATCATGCCTAATAAAGCACTCTCATTTTGGCAGTTCGAAACCGGCAATAAACTGTAGGTCACAATTATCTCTGCACTATTTAAAATGTACCAATTATATATATATATATATATATATATATATATATATATATATATATATATATATATATATATATATATATATATATATGTTACAATAGCGGTTTTCACGGATGGTGGAATGTAATATGTTAAAATTCCGGGTTTCAATCCGTCCGTCTAACAATGAATTTGCACGACCTTTCGCCAAAATCTCATTTGGCATTTTCAAGTGCTCTTGCTGCCGCTGCTACTCGATACTGCCGAGTTAGCGTCGTGCGTACCAACCCTTTCCAACGCACGCTAACAATCTTGCCAAATATGATAGCCTCTCGTTGCAGCTGCGCTATTTTATAACGACTTTTTTGCGGCGCTATTTTCATAGCCTCAACTTTCTTTAATTTTAATATATATTTTATTAGTGTTCCGTACGGAACACTTATAAGATCACTTCGGTGTCTGTCCGTCTGTCTGGCCGTCTGTCACACCCGATTTTCTATGAAACTATTTGTCATAGAAAGTTGAAATTTGGTAGTAATATAGGAATTGAAGGCCTCATCAGAGCCATGTAGTTTTGAAAGTTAAATTTTGACTTAAGGGATTAGTTTTGGGGGTGAAAAATCGGAAGTGAAAAAAAAATTTTTTTACTAGGTAAACGAGTGTGGTGTCAAATGAAAGCTTGTGAAAACACGAGTAAAAAATATATATATGATGTAATACTTGCACGCACTTTTCTTTGTATTATTTTTAAAAAATCGCGAAAAATCGCTGTCCACCCGCCTTATCTCGGAAAATACTTATCAAAAAATTTTGAAAAAATTCTGGAATATTCTCCACGGGTTGTAGATTGAATGAAAATTATCACGAGTGCATTATCTGTAATAATTTATCTGGTATATAAAAAACAGAAATTTCAAGGACATCAATATATATATATATATATATATATATATATATATATATATAATGTAATACTTGCGCACACGTTTCTTCGTATTACTTTTAAAAAATCGTGAAAAATCGCTGTCCCCTACCTTACCTCGAAAAGTACTGATCAAAAAATTTTGAAAAAATCCTGGAATATTCTCCACGGGGTATAGATTGAACGAAAATTATCATTACCTTTAATAATTTATCTGGTATAGAAAAAAAACCAAAATTTCAAGGTCACCAGTTTTCAGTAAAGATTGGAAGCAAACTTTATTGAAAACTCATTTGGGGTGTGTTTTGTGAAGTCACTGATCATTTTATACCACCCTAACAAAATTTTCTATTTTAAAAACAATCGTACGGAACACTAATTGTGCAAGTTCAACTTGCACTTGACCGGTTTTTTAATAAATAGAAGCCGTTATTTGCCCCTTATGCATATCTTAATTTTTGAGAATGGATTGAATGGATACTGAGAGATCAAAAATTAGATATATAAGCTAGCTCGTTTTGTTTGGAGAGATTATGGATAAGAGATAATTTTTGTACGTCTTTTGAAAATAGTCTTTATAGTTGTTTAAAGCTTGGTTGTAATGTTTATTTTTTTGGACACCACTTATTTTAGAATAAAACCTCAAAAAATGAAAAAACACTGTAGAGTTATTTAGTTGTTAAAATAAGATTAAATATATTACAACCTGTGCGTCTTGAAAGAAAGAACGGGTAGTTCAGTAAAAGGCTGCATTAACACAGAGAAAAGTATATTAACAAAATACAAACTCTTGCAGTTATTACACTCTTAAAATTACATTAACTAAATAAAAACCCCTTAGGCTATGAGAGTGTACACATTTAAACTAGAGTCCTATGAATTACTGATCTTAAGTGTAAAAAAAAAACAAAAAGCCTCAAAAAACACGATCTAAAAGTTTGTAAAATTAACTTCGTGGATTTCCCGTGTTGAGTAATCGTTGGAAACACACGTTGTAGCCAGGAAGTGAGATATTTAAACTGGTGTACTATTGACTTACTGATTAGCTTCTCCTCGTGAGTTTTCCATAAGCTGTTTGGCCTCTCCTGATGAGATTCTCATCAAAAATTTTGTCTCAGCCACTGCCCTCATATTCTTTTTTGGGTAGCTAATCACTTTTTGACCCGAAATATCTTAAGATGAGCAGGATATAAACGAACGGAAAAAGGCCTTAAACTTAAGAGCTAGAAACGACACCCACTTGGTGATAACAAAAAGCCGTTACTGCACTACGGCATCACGGTGGAAAAAAACCTACTACGGCTTGATGAAGGACTAAGCCACTATGGCATGTTGGAGGAAAAAGCCTCTAAAAATACCATTTGGCCGTTTATATCTTTTGCCCCCTTCTTCGAAGTGACGTCTTTAAAATGGCTCACTTCCGGGACGCAAAATCAATGCAAACTAAATAAGTTAGGTCAGCAACACGTTATATACGGTTGAGTTACACTGTTCAAAAATTTAAATCACTGTTTTAAGTTACACTACTCAAAAATTGAAATCACTGCCTAATCAAATATAAAAATGTAATAAAAAATAAACTATAGAAAGAAAAACAGTGTCATAACATGATCTTAAAATCTAAGAAAAAATGAATGTTACAATATTCACTATCTTCTTAAAGAATCGTAACCTTTCGACATTATATATTCCCTTAAAACAATCTCACTATCAAGCTTAAACCACAAAAATCTCTAGTTAATATAAAAGGCAAATAGTTAATCTTACAATCGCATCGTAAAACTGATTCATCCAAAAACTCTACCCAGGTATTCTGTCGTTCTACAATCCGACATCACTCCGGCTTAAATAGTCACAAGTTTTAGGATTTTTAAACTTACAAATAAATAGTAAAATATTTACTTAAAGTGGAGAGTGTTTTATTCTCCATTGTGACCATATTTGTTCCTGTCAGAATTTTCATCCTTCGTTATATCGGTTATGACAAAAATTACATTCTGGATCGACTTATTAAATCAGTAATAAAACTATAACAAAATACTTTTAACATAAGATCGAAAGATTATTGGTACGGAATATAAAACTACGTAAATTGCTTTCACGTTTTTAGAGTGAATAACTAGTACGTCAGATGCTTTTTTACACTAAAAATGGCAAAATTCTTTAAATTTATTATAATATACAATAAGAAACTTTTGATTTTATAATATAACAACATTGCAATACTCCAGATTATTATCGAAATCAATTGTTTTAACGTATCTGTTTGCTACAGTCCTGTGCGTACATGCTGAGAAACCATACAATTTCAGGCTAAATTTTCTCATTACTAAAGGAGGAGTACCATTTGTCATTAGTTTTCTGCAGGTGACATGAGTCACTCATCATATCATTACCAATTTATCAGTTTTAATATATATAGACTCAATGGTAGTTACACGACTCCTCTAATCTGTCAAGAATGGCATTTTTTAAAGAATCTCGCCAATAATCGACTTATTTTTTAATATTTCGAAAAATTCTATTAAAAAGTTGTTCCTTTCTTAATTTTACATAAATATACAATTCAAATATTTACGATATTTCTAAAAACCAATATATTTTCCGGTAATCTCATCACACTATTACTTTGTAGTGTTCCGTACGGAACACCTAGGGGATCACTTTGGTGTCCGTCTGTCCCACCCGATTTTCTCCGAAATTATTTGACATAGAAAGTTGAAATTTAGCACAAATATAGGAATTGCTAATCAGAACCGTTTGAAAGTTAAATTTTGACTTAAGGGCTTAGTTTTGGGGCGTGAAATGGAAATTAAAAAAAAAATAACCGGTCAAGTGCAAGTTGAACTTGCGCAATTAGTGTTCCGTACGTTGATTGCTTTTAAAATAAAAAATGTTGTAACGGAAGTATAAAATAATCAGTGACTTCACAAAACACACCCCAAATGAGTTTTCAACAAAGTTTATTTCCAATCAGCGATTTTTCGCGATTTTTTAAAAATAACACAAAGTAAAGTGCGCGCAAGTATTACATTATATATATATATATATATATATATATATATATATATATATATATATATATATATATATATATATATATATATATATATATATATATTTTACTCGTGTTTTCACAAGCTTTCACCCCCCAAAACTAACCCCTTAAGTCAAAATTTAACTTTCATAACTACTTGGCTCTGATAAGGCCATCAATTCCTATATTATTACCAAATTTCAACTTTCTATGACAAATAGTTTCGGAGAAAATCGGGTGTGACAGACGGACAGACAAACGGACAGACGGACAGACACCGAAGTGATCTTATAAGTGTTCCGTACGGAACACTAATTACCAGGTCATCCAGTGGTGTATCAAATGAAAGTTTGTGAAAACACGAGTTCAAAAATATATATGATATAACACTCGTGTAAATTTTTCTTGCTCTTTCCTCCTTTATCTCGAAAAGCACGGATAAAAAAATTTTAAAAAAATTCTGGAATATTGTCCATAAAGTGTAGTTTAAATGAAAATTATCACGAGTGTAACTTATCTGATCTATAAAAAACTTTTTCAAGGTCATCAATTTTCAACAAAGATCGGAAACAAATTTCGTTGAAAACTCATTTAGGGTGTAACAATTTTTTTTTATTTTAAAAGCAATCACCGTACGTAACACTAATAGCGCTTGGTCGGCTTTTTTTAAACTCTAATGTTGGTTATAATAGCATCATTAGCAAATCGCTCCCCTTTTCACTGCCGTGAGTGTATAAACTTCGCTATAGTTGTAACCTCGAAGAGAACGTCACTTCTCACACATAAAGACATAAATAATCTATCGATGATTCCCCATATTTAATTAGAGACTTTTACTAGGTAATGTAAAAGCAACACAAAAATAAACTTTCGGAATATTATGTTATGTCTGTTATGTTATTATAAAAATGAACATAAAATTTAAATTAGTCATATGTATAGTTACAACAGTAAAAGATATATTTGAAATGGAGAAAAAATGAAGGGGTCCCGAAAATGAATGCGGTATTACACCACAAACATAATATTTGTTAATTATCCAATTATCTAAGATTTATTGGGATAATTACAGTTTTAATTTTTTTGTATGTAGTTCATGAACATTAATCTGAATACTTTATACAATTTCGTTTTAACACTTTTAGATAGAACGGCAAAATACCTAGTACTCCCATAAATACTGTTACAATGAAAACATGGCCTAAATATTTAATTTCTATGAAAATTAAAACATATTATTATGGAATTAACTCGTATATTCATATTGACAAAATTAATTTAAAATTTATTCAAAATATCCCCCTCTTGCTCTTATACGTGACTTCAAACGATTAGGCCATTCGTCTATGGCAGCACGCAGTTGGTCCAACGGAAAATTTTCCACTGCTTTTGTTAAAGTTCCTTTTAAAGAGTCAAGATTTGAATATCTTTTAGAGAAAATTACGAGTATACTCTCTAAGAGGGAACATCGTGTATAAAGGCCTATCTTCTGTAGTAATAAATGAACGTATATTTTGTTGTCTTCTTGGAAGACCCAATGCTTATTTTTGAAAAAAGTATGGTTTAGGGCTTTCACAGCGTTCTCTAAAATACTGTCTTGATATATTTTAGCTTACGACTTATTTTACGCGATTCTAAGGTCTTAAAAGTGTCGCTTTTTTCCATACCGCACTTAAATAAAGCTATAACAGCAATCCTATTTTCCCGATCACCCCACAGCTTGTTTAAAGAATTCAAATTGTAAATATGTTTATACACAATAACTGTATAACAACTGAATAACATAACCTACAAATAATTTCAATAAAAAAAGTGTTAATGTTTATAGAGGGCGTACGTGAAAGTTTATAACAGTATTTATGGAAGTACTACGTATAAAATTTTCTACACGTTAAAATTGGTGAAACTAATCGGTTTTTACTCAAAAAATTTAAGTAAAGGTCTCTACAAAAACGTAAGTGATGTTAAATCCGTCATACCATGGCTATGTACATGTCAGGTATCTTCAAAAATAGCGGCAAAAGTGTTAATCCTGGAACAGATTCGTTCGTTTATTATATTTCGGATGGAATATCATACACCTTTCGTTAAAATCACTTGGCATATTCAATGCTGATTCATTGAAGCTAAGTGGGTTACGTTGCTGCCGGGTGTGTTTTATATCTGCCCCGGAGGTTGTAATGACCTTGATTGATCGTAGTAGTTGGCTTAGCGCCCTAGACCATCCCTTTGGTGTTTTCAGTTCTCGTCCTTGGTATATAGTATAGTAAAATTAAGTAGCTTGCTTCATACCTGCTTTAAAACTTTACCAATAAATTTCAAACACCGTAATAAAATATCATGATAATTAGCAACATGATAGATTACTTGATAACATTAAAAAATATGAAAAAAAGCAAATTTTTAACCAAAAACTCAACTATAGGAATGTTATCAAAATATAAAGTAAAAACACAAAATATAAACAAAACATAACCTTAAAACCTGTCATATTAACAGCTGACAAAACAACATGTGCTCTCATATGCTGTGATACATTAGGTGATCATTACGTTACTTCTAACCTATACTTTCTTTTAATTCGAATTGATATTACTAGGTGTTCAATAGCTAGTAAAGAAAGCTTTAGACTCCACGACAACTTCAAAGCTCAAATTCGATTAACGACGGAATACTGCTCCCATATTTGGGGCTCTGCTTCCAATTATAAGAAGTGTGAATTAATTCTGAAGGATTTCTAAGAGAGGGCGTAACTTGTATTATAGAGCATCGGGGCATACTCTTACTATATTCATGGTGAAACACCATTAGACTTAAATTTTTAGTATATGTTATTTTGCCGAAGTGTAAACAACATATTCTTTTTAAGCATTGAATATGTCGATTTACGTCTCAACAAAACACCATTTGCGGAAGCGTTACTTTTCCTATTTAATTCGAAACTGAAACTCATCGATTGCTGTCGGAAATCTATTGTGATTATACGAGTATTCCATCGATGAAAATAGGTGAGCACTGGTTTCGACGCTTTAAAAGTGGTGATATCGACACGGAAGACAAAGAACGTCCAGGCCAGCTGAAAAAGTTTAAAGATGAAGAATTGGAGACATTGCTCAATGAAGACTAATGCCAAATGGAAAAAGAACTTGCAGAATCATTAGGAGTTGATCGCACAACCGCTTACATGCACTGGAAATGATTCAAAAGCAAGGAAACTGGGTGCCATACAAATTAAAACCGAGAGACGTTGAAAGGGGATTTTTCACCTGTGTACAACTGTTTCAGTGGCATAATCGGAAAGATCGTATCGTAACTGATGATGAAAAATGGATATGCTACGATAATTCAAAGTACAAAAAATCATGGGTGAAGCCAGGTGAACCATCAACATCCTCGTCAAAGCCGAATATTCATGGCTCCAAGTTTATGTTGTCTATCTGGTGGGATCAGCTGGGTGGTATGTATTATGAACTTCTCCAATCCAACGAAACTATTACTGGGAAACGTTACCGGCAACATTTGATGAAAATGAGCTTAGCGTTGAAGGAAAAACGACCGCAATATGCCAAAATACGAAACAAAATGATTTTTCAACATGACTACGCTCGGTTATTTGTTGCAAAACCCGTCAAAGAAGCCCTAGAAACGCCAGGATGGGATGTCTTACCTCACCCCCCGTACTCACCAGACATTGCTCCTTCTGATTATAATTTGTTCCGATCGATGACGCACGGCCTGGCTGAACAACGCTTCCATTCTTATGAGGATACCAAAAAATGGGTCGATTCGTGGATAGCCTCAAAAGATGGGGTCGTTCTTTGAACGTAATATTCATATGCTGTCATAAAGATGGGAGAAAGTAGTGGACAATATTTTAAATAACAATTTGTAACCATTTTTTTACAACAAAGCGATATTTTTACTGAAAAATCCCTTAACCACACCAACAATTCGCGCTACATTAGTTGGATTCCATTCAAAAGATGGGAGATCCAGAACTCCTCAGTAACGTTGATTGCAAGAGAGGGTATTTATTGTGATTCATAACGTGGCCAAAATATTCAAGCTTTCGCCCTTTAACTGTCAGTGCAATTTTTTGTCATTGCCTATTCGGTGCATAACTTCTAAGTTAGTGATATATTCGGTCCACGAAATCTTCAGAATCCAGCGGCACACCCACATCTTAAAGGCTTTAATTCTTTTCATTAGTTGTTTAGTCATCGCTCACGATTGTACACCGTATAGCAAAACAGGGAATACGTAGCATTTGGCTAATCTAACTTTTAATCGGAGTAACAAATCATTGCACGTAAATGGTCTTCTCATACCATTAGGCTTTAAGTTTCTAGAATTTCAATGCAAGAGAACTTTTTTTCGTGAAGAACCTCCTCCCCAGGATCTTGATCTGCATTCCTCCTCTATAAGTAGATTCGTTTCTAGAGTTCTCTTTGTTTGCCAAAAAAATGATACACCCTTTGTATCAATATGACCTCCGCCCCTAGAACCTGCCTACTTCCCTGATCAAGACATTTAAGAAGTGTAACAAAAATACAATAATCTCACATACATCTAATCAGGAACGACAAAGATGACATTAATTGTATCAACGAGCTTTATTCTTTACAGTTACAGTAGTCGATTCCACCGTAGAAAATTGCTACTTATGAAACTCTTATTGCAAATATTGTGAACCGCTGAGAGACTAGTGTGGGTAAGTAATATCATAAACTAAAGAATATAGTATAGAAACTAATTACTCTGGTAATATGCTGTGACACTTTTGTTATTTTTTATATTTCTGTTACCTCAATGGATACATATAGTATAATAACCAATAAAGCAAGTTAACTTTAAAAAAAAAAATGGTTAAAATTTCAATGATTTAAAACAATTAATAAATAACAGTTTTGCATGTAGGTAGTTAACTGTTACTTATAAATCAAACAGAAGCTTTTTCTTTATAGCAATATTTGTTGAACATTTAAGAAATGTTCATGGTCTTCATTCCTTTATTTATTCGGAAGGTCAGTTTTCAAAAACGAAACTACTAAAATTATGTCATACTATCTTTGAAGAATACTTTGTAAAGTTTAATTTGTTAATTATTATGCTTTTAATGTGAATATTTATGAAACTTGGTAAAACGTACGCATATGTAAAATAATCACAAGAGAGTACATGTGTATGTGTAAAATTATTTCAAACCCAATTATCCACTTTAAAGTAACGGGTCCATATAGTAATGATATTGAGTAACTCAAGAACTCTTTTGAATTAATTTCTTTTCCCTTTCATTTAAGATTAATCTATTGCTTGCGTGTCCATAAGCAATAAAATGCAATGTTTGTGATATTATCCCAATAATTTTCTTTTTCTACTCAATTCAGTTTTCAATCAATTAGCAATCAATATTTATGTATTGACTCGTTGCGTTGTTACTTTTTGAATTATCTGAAAATAAAGTAGTTAATTTATTATTAGTACACTATTGTGCCTCTTATCACGAGTGCAGACATTCAGAATAGAATTATAATCGAACTGAACAAGAATAATAAATGAAAATGTAAACTCTTTTTCCTCTACTGTTTGCTGACGATCAAGTTGTCGTCGCAGGCGATCAAGACGACGCAAGTTACATGCTACGAACGCTTGAGGAGGACTTTCGAGAGTTCGGGCTCTCAATAAACATGAAAACGACAGAGTATGTGGCAATAAGAGAACAACAAATCAATGACTTCACATAGGAAGTAGTTAAAAATTGCTCTTACTTTAAATACTTGACAAAATAGGAAAAGGGAGAAAGGTAATCCAGCAATTAAACTCGTTACTATGGAACAACAAAATAACTAGGAGGACAAAATTACTCATATAAGGCAGAATCTTTAAAGGTGTATGTACTTATGGTGCAGAGACATGAAAAATGAGGTAAATAGATAAAGCAGTTAAACGTCCGGATTAGAACATGTCCCAAATGACGCCATTCGACAAATGATGAATCTAGAAGGAATTATTTTAGACACAATAGGAAAACGTCTTGCTTGGTTCGGTCAACTCACTGAAGGTTCGCAGATAATATCACTCTGATCGCCAACATAACAGAAGAATTACAAGAAAAGCTCATCGAATTAAATAATAAGTCTCAAGATGTAAGTCTCAAAATAAACTTCACCAAAACCAAATATTTGAACAACGAAATTGAAGATAACAGTCAGGAACTATTAATAGAAGGTGAAAGAATAGGAAAAGTACAAACATTCATATATTTAGGACAAAAAATCGAAATATCAAAATATAATTTAAAGACTGACTTAGGAGAGTCTTGTTAGGTTGGTCTGCGTTCGAAAGGTTACAATCTACATTTAAATTGGACATCCAAAATACAATAAAAGCCAAAGTATTCGATAAATATGTACTGTCGGTATTAATATATGGCACTGAAACCTGGGCTTTAAATAAAAGTATAATAAATAAACTTCAGATAACCCAAAGAGCAATGAAGAAGAGAATTCTCAATATTAGACTCCAAGATCGTATTCCTAACATCGATATTCGAAGAAGATCAAAAGTGGCAGATGTAATATAACGAATATGTACATTAAGACGGAATTGGGCGGAGCATATCGCAAGGATGAATGATAACAGATGGACACGCCGTATAGTATAATGGAGACCTAGAGAATACAAAAGATCCAGAGGTAAACCACAGACAAGATGGACGGACGACCTAAAAAGATTAGCAGGACACGATTGGATGCAACTTGCGGAGACCTACATCCGACTATGGATGAATAAGCTAATGATGATGATATATATATATATATATATATATATATATATATATATATATATATATATATATATATATATATATATATATATATATATATATATATATATATATGTATGTATATATTAGGGTGGAGCGAAAAAAAAAAAATTTTTTTGCATCACCCCAGAAAAGATAGTATTTTCTATTACTAGAAAGATGCTTCAGAGCTTTTTTCAAAAATTTTGAGTTTTTTGGCTGGCAAATGGCAATTGAAAATCCATTTATATTTTGAATTTTTAGATATTTAACCTTATAAGTTATGGTTT
The DNA here is from genome assembly GCA_019049505.1 of Pachyrhynchus sulphureomaculatus. Taxonomy (NCBI): domain Eukaryota; kingdom Metazoa; phylum Arthropoda; class Insecta; order Coleoptera; family Curculionidae; genus Pachyrhynchus; species Pachyrhynchus sulphureomaculatus. The sequence continues at coordinate 70,527,618 of CM032447.1, read as the reverse complement.
TTTTCGCTAGGTAATGATAGGTTTGAAGGTTATGTTCGTCAGACACTATTTTTATTATACGTAATCTATTATTCTATTTAATTTTTGGTTAAATTTGCAAAAAAATTCAAAACAAAAATTTTGAATTGCCATTTGCCAGCCTAAAAATCAAAATTTTTCAAAATGCTTTGAAACATATTTCTAGTAATAGAAAAATGCTATCTTTTCTGGCGTGTTGCAGGAAAAATTATTTTTTTCGTTCCACTCTAATATATATATATATATATATATATATATATATATATATATATATATATATATATATATATAATATAGATAGAAAACATCGCTAAGTAACTACCTCATTCTCAGGGCCTCTTCGTAACATAATAAATATATTGTGCTTAACTATTTTTTCAATTCAGTATTCTTCATAAAGCCATTTCTCTTTTATTAAACCAAAAATTTTTTTTAGTTTTATCATTTGCCCGAATTACAATATTTTAATATTTTAAAAGTTTGCTTGTTTTAGTTTTTTGAAATTTACGGTAGATTGTTTATAATTTGTTGTAAATTAAACAGTAAAATATTTTCCATCATAATCAGCGGAAAAAATCTTCGAATCTTTGGCGATGTTTAAGTAAACTGTTTACATTTCCGGCATGAATAAAAATAATTTGTTGTTCTCATGAATACAAGTATATTATAATTAAATATTTTTTAAGACACGATTACTACGCCATCTGTCTATCCTTTCTGTTAATGTCAAGAATAATATAACACACACACACATATATATATATATATATATATATATATATATATATATATATATATATATATATATATATATATATAACATCTTGGTATATATATAACATCTTGGTATAGCCTGTCCCAAAATATAAGATCGTGATTTTTGCTGTTTTAAGTGGGCAATATAAAAATTCTGACCTTTTGTTTATGAAAGGTTGCGGAGATGGACTTAAGAATTTTATTCATTAATGCAAATAAATAAAATTATAAGTGTTTTTGGAGATGTTTATTTATAGATGCATGTAAAAACAAATGGATAAGAAATAGAAATATACAGTTTGAATGAATGGGGTTTACAAGAGGGGACATATTGTATAAATAAAAATATATTTTAACTTAAGCCTAATTCAGTTTCACTATCACTGTCATCAGCTGAGGTAATTATCAGTGGTTTTAAATTATTTACATAAATAATGAATCTTCAACTTTAACAACGTGCTGAATCGAATTCTTCCAGCTTTCAAAAGGTATATCAGTTATAACTTTTTTTACTAATTCAACTACTGACATGCTTAAAGTAGGAGAAACATTTTGTGCTCTTATTTTTGATGCCAAATATGTTCAATTGGATTAAACACACAATAATACGGAGGAAGCCGCAAAACAGTGCGTCTCATTTTCTTAGCCATACTATCACAAACATATTTCTTTTTCAATTTATAGTCTTTCAAAACTTCCAAAAAATAATTTTTTCCTGTATTTCCGATTTGGTGTTGGCTGCATTATGAACCTTATTTAGTAGGCAACTATGGTAACTTGCATTGTCCATAAATATAACACTCTGTTCGGGAACATTTGGCAAAAGGGAATTTCGAAACCAATTTTCAAAAAGTTCTGCGGTCGTATCTTCGTAATTGTCCAAACTAGAATATTTTATGTTTTTTGCAGATAATAGTAGACAATTTGAAACCCAGCCCTTTTCAGATCCAGCATGCAAAATGGTTATTCATTTACATTTATTTGAAGGTGCGTTAGTCTGACATTTTGTACTGCTGTCAACCCACCCTTTTTGTACAGTGTCATGGGTATCGAATCATGTTTCGTCAAGGTAAATTATTGGCCAATTCTCTGATCGATACTTTTCAATCTCTTGTAAATAAATATGTCGCAAAATTCTTAATCTTTGTAGCTCCATCACTACTTGTGTTTCGTTGATTTTTCGGAACGTGAATTCCATTCTTAAGAGAATTCTGTGAGGGGTTGATCGGCCACAATGTATATTGGTACTGTCCGACACCAGTCTTAATTTTATTTTGTCTAGTGTCGGCAGCAACTGCTCTTCATACATAGAATATATTTTTCTCCTGATGACGTCTTTTTCACAATCGTCTACATGATGCATTTGAAAATCTTCCCATTTTTTCCTGTTCCTGAGTGGTGGTTTTCCTGCAATACCTTTAATCGTAGAAACTGGGGTTTTTGTTAGTTCACTAGTTTCTTGCAAAGCACTTTGTTTATTCAAATTTCTTTTTACCAGACTGTCGTAAACATTTTTCACTATTTGTTTAGCGTCAAGTGATAAATGTTTTCTCTTGTGATAGCCACTATTGCAGTTTTCCCACGGACGCCACATAATTAAAATAGAACCGTTACATTGTAAGTTGTAAGTAAAACTAAAAATAATAAAAAGTATCTTTCGATTCGTAATGGGGACCTGTGGACATTTTACCTATATTGTCAAATACTTAAAGGGCTCCAAACCGGGTTGCCAGGTAGTAAATATGTAGGTAAAAATAGATCCAATATTACAGGTGCAAGTGAGGGCGGTATACAAAGCAGGTAAAACAAAAATACATTTATCCTAATACCTGGCAACTATGCCCAAAACCTTAATAAAATATTCTCATCAGGGTGTACATTGAACGGAAATTATCAGGAGTGCATTATTTTTAATAATTTATTATTTAATTTTTAAGGTTATCAGTTTCATTAAAGATCGGAAAAAATTTTTGATGAAAACCTATTTAGGGTGTGTTTTGTGAAGTCATTGGTCATTTTATACCTCCGTAACAAAAATTTTTATTTTAAAAGCAATCAACGGTACACTAATTGCGCAAGTCAAACTTGCACTTGACCGGTTATTTTTTTTTTGCTAAGAGAATATACTATACTTATACTTTTTTTTTCAATAATTTTTAAAGCTATTTAGTTTAGTTGGATATTTTATATGTAATACCAAGTAGATTTAAGTAAATGTATAAATCTCCGATACCGAATTTGATAAAAATTACAAATACGTTAATTTGATTTGTTTCTAAAGATGGTTGATATTCAGCCTATTTGACCCAGAAGACGCTAAATGTCCCAAATTTGGGCTTAAAGATTACACAACAGTAATTAAAAAGTCAATATCTAAAAACAGTACTACCAGTGACACGACGTAAATCGATCATAATTGGCCAGTTCAACAGATGCATGTTTGATATTCGAGACGATGTTCAAATAATATTTTACAAGTTAGTCCGTTTTTTGAGTTGATACTCGAAAGTAGATGAATCTAACAGGGCATGCTAAACATACTGGGAGTGATAGAAAATGAAGATTGAGGGGGTTTACTCGATGATTCTATAGGAAAAATTTCAAATTTATAAATATTTTTGGTTTGGAATTATCCTTTTTAAGCAATTTATGAGGGGGTTACTTTTAACTCTGCAAAAATTGGGGAAAATTTCAGGAGTGGTCCTTAAACTTCCATTATTTCCTTTTTTTTGTAGTCTCCTAATTTTAAGTTCTCTTTTCTTGTGTACAGTTGTTGTCATTTATATTAACATAGATAACGCCACTAACACAGTAACAGCATTTCTCGTGGAAAAACATTTACTTATATTGGTCAGGCAGTTGAAGAAAAACAATAAATGAGTCATGGAAAACCAGACTTCTTCAGATTGTTAGGCCAAATTAAGAGTAAAATCAACTTCGGTTAATCTTTCTTTCTTTTAATTAAAAAAAAAAAAAATTCTAACTATCATTGTTGTTTCTCAACTTTATTACAGCCTTAAATTATGAATATCAGCACTGATAATATAAATAGATAGTAAGTATCGATTAAATTAATTAAAAGTAATCTTAACTTAAATAATCATCTACCAAATATATACAAGGTCACTTTCAAAAAAAGGCTATCATATTGACTGTAAAGTTCTTCGCGTGGTTTCGATGAAAGGAGCGGCACTATACCGTTCAAACACAGCTTTATCAGTCATTCGAGAAATTTTTCGGACATAAGTTGGTGTCCACATTGATGTCTCAATAGAGCCGTGATTTGGCGCCATTGGATTTTTTAGGATTTTTACGGAACACTTATGGGATCACTTCGGTATCCTTCAGCCTGTCCGTCATCTCCAATTTTCTCTGAAACTATTTGACATAGAAAGTTGTAATTTGGCACAAATATAGGAATTGATGGCACAATCAGAGTCGTGTAGTTTTGAATGTTAAGTTTTGACTTAAGAAGTTAGTTTTAAGGAGTGAAATCGGAAGTGAAAAAAAAAAATCACCAGGTCATCGAGTGGTGTGTCCAATGAAAGCTTGTGAAAGACGAGTTCAAAGATATATATGATGTAATATTTGCGTACACCTTTCTTGGCATTATTTTTAAAAAATGGTTGAAAATAGCCGTGCTTCCCTATCTCGGAAAGTACTGACAATTTTGAAAAATTTCTGAAATAATCTTCATAAAGTGCACGTTAAGCGAAAATTATCACGAGAGCATTACGTTCGATTTATCTGATACATAAAAAAAACTATTGGTGAACGTTTTTTTGATATACTTTTCAGTACACACACTGGTGGTCAACGGATAGGTACCAAGATAAAATAATTTTATTTTATTTGTTTATAATAAAACAAATATTTAGGTAGTAAATGTTTTTTTTAGACTTTTATTAATAGATTCTATATTGAGCTAGATTCAGTTATTGGCTATTAGGTAGCTGAGATGCTGTAACTATTATACATTATTGACTAAGAAAAAACATAAAAATATATATTGGATCTTAAGATATATACATCTCAGGAACCTAATTAACTCAGCCTAGGTAAGGATTTTATTTTATTTTAAAAGCAATCACCGTACGGAAACCTAATTGCGCAAGTCCAACTTGCACTTGACCGGTTTTTTTCTTTCAGGGATATTGTAAGACTAAAATTTACAGTAACAATCCTCGCTCCATAAAACAGCTGAATGAAAATATGCAGAAGGTTTTCTTATTTATCAATTTGTTTTTACTGAAAATGTTTTTAAATTGAGCTGTTTTATGGGACTCCTTGTATATTTATTGTTAATTGCATTTGTCCACTCAGGATTATAATTACTTTCAAACTACAAAAATATAAGTACAAAATAAAAAACAATCACAATAAATGCGTTTTAATATATCTGTCCTTTATTTCACAACACGTTTTATACTGCATTTTTTTCCTCAAACAAGAATTATTACTTAATTGTTTATAACACATAAAACAGCCATACTGCACATTAATACAATAATAACTATGATATAATAATAATGTGAAACCAAAAACGGACGTGATTCTATTGAAAAAAAACATTGTTAGATGATAATTATGTGTCTTGTGAAACAATGTTCACGAATAACACCTTGTAGCTTTACTAGAACATCTAGATTTTCTATAAAGAAAAAAAAACTGGTTACTACAAATCCTTATTATAAAACAAAATTTTAGGCCATTGGACGCCACACACGGCTACCAACAGAAAATTTTAAAAATGCACATGTTTCATATTAGATTCCTTGTTAATAAGAAAAACTTTTTTATAGCCCAGTCGACGCCCAGTGACGAAAAACTCTCATTAAATGTTAACAGGCCGCATTTTGGCATACAGGTAGTTTTTTGGACAATACAATAAAAAAAAGGTTGCTGCTAAAGTGTACGCTAGCCTACAAAATCGAAAATTAAATGAAAAAATTCGTTTTTTTCGCAAATATCCCGAAATATAAAAAAGGTATCGAAAAACTAATAGCACCACGCGAAAGAACGGAAAATTTTACAAAAAAATAGTATATAGATTATTTTGAAAAATTCAAAATGGTGGATCCAATACGACGGCCAGAGAGTACATTTAATTTCTTCGAATAATCTAGAATTTTTGTCTTTTCGATAACTGTTTTCTTTTTGCCTGGATGTTTAAATGAAATATAAGAACTTTATACTTAAAGCTTAGACTTTTATCCTTTATTTCTCACCTTTAAATGTTTTTTTATTTTAAGTCTAAGTTGTGTGATTAATAATAAGCAAAAAATGCGTTTATCATGAACAATTTTTAAGAGCAGAATTACTAAAAAAGAGAAAGTCTTTTTAAGTTTTTAATGGTTTTCTAATATCAAGTATACTTTTAACAGTCACTAAAAAAAAATTGTCCGACTTTTTTGACCATTTTGTACTGCTTTGAACGTAAAATTGCCGGTAGCCCACTACGGCAGGCAAATTTTCATATTTTAAAACTCAATTTTTAAATAACCCAGATAATGTGGGTATTTTTAATTATTCTTATATTGAAACTTAAGGTATTATAATGATATATGCACAAGGATTTCTTTTTCAATACTATATTTTACTAAATATTTGTGAGTATTTGTAGGCCCGTTAAAATCATGCAAACAAAAATTTCGTCTCAGGTTTTACAAATTATAAAACAACAAAAATAAAAACTATTAGTATCATCGGAAAGCTGAAAGTCTCCTCTCTCTGAAAACAAGTAATATCGATTAACCTTCAAGCGGTGCGCGTAAATTTTCAAATTAACCTGTTTGGCGCGCTACACTTTTTGTATCACCTTTCCTAATTTTTAATAAATTTTCAGGCTAATAAAAAAAATCTGGAAAAAAATCTATATACTATATAACCGAATTTTGATTTTATTTTGGATTTTGTGGGTTTAGCGGATATTAAACTTTAGCAAACTAATATTATACGTCCAAAAAACTACCTGTTTGCCAATATGCAGCCTGTTAACATTTAATGAGAGCCCGGGCTACTGGGCTACTGTAGGGAGGAATCCACCTTATGGATATTGAAGAAGTTTGCGTCACCTTAAGGGTGCCTCAAAATGCTCTAGTCATGTGGTGGTTCTCCAGCCGGAGTGGCTGGCATACCCACTAAATCTCCTGGTGAGCTAGGTCTGCGACCCTTTACACCTCTTACAATGTGACGATTATTCTTTATATAGGGGGTGTAAGTTTTAAAAACTTGTGGGTTAGTTTCTAATGTATAGATATATGCTATCTTAACCTAACTAAGTCTAATTAAAAACTAAATGCTAAGGTCCAGGCTATTTCGGGAGTGTTGTGTTACAATAGTGTTAGTGATGAGTAATGTTTACATGTCTAGCTTATTTTTTGGAGAGGAGTAGCTGAACTACCCTACGACCTTATCCCTATACACTAAGTATGTAATATAGTCTGTCTTGATAGTTGAGTTTTAGTCAAGTCTATTGTTAGTCTATTTGTACTACGTTTGAGGATCGTAAGTAGCGATTACCGACGCTTGCGTTGTGTTTGAAGGCCTTAGCTATCTCAGGATTAGGGTGAGCTGTCGCTTTCCCAAGAAAGCAAAGCTGGGTATTACGGATGAATTCTTTTATTGTCAGCATTTGAAACCTCCTACGCAGCTGGTTGTTGCAGACCAACCAGGGAGCTCCTGCTATGATACGTAGGGTTTTGTTTTGAACTGTCTGGACTGTGGCTCGATGCTTTCCAGACATCTGGCACCATGTTTGGCAGCCGTACATAAGCCCGACCCTGATAATCGTAACAAAATGCTTACTTTATGTTATGTACAAGAAGAAATGGGATTCACTCCCTATCTAAACATCGATGACATCGAATTAGCTATTTAAAAGGCTGTGTCCTACCCAGGAAAAATTTTCAACCAAGTAGGAGAAAGTAAAAAATAGGAACCCGACTCTTCTCGAAGCCTTGATGGAAAGACTGGACTCGGCAAAGTATTCCTCCCCCTTCCCTATTATCAGTCCTGACTATGCATTTGTATCGGAGTTTTTAAAAAATAAATGACTAAAAGTATCCTAGTACTTTATAAAATCTTTCAACTAATTTAGAATTTTAAAAAAATAGATTAATTTATTTGGATTTAAAAGCAGAATATTCTAGGGCTTTATAAAAATTATATATTGAAATTGATTTCCACAAAATATTTTAGAAATTTATAAAAATGTATTTTTTTCACTTTTTTGTGAGAAAAATTTTCCGAAATTTAAAATATATTATTATTATGAATATAATTTTTTTATTAATGTATATTATTCGGGCTGTTGTTACCTAGAACTTTATAAAAACTAGGTATTTCGCCCGATTTATAAACAGAATATTCCAGAACTTTGTAAAATTGATATATTTAGGATGGAATTTAAAACCTGTAGCTGTCCCGTTGGCTTTTGTGTTTGACAATATGATATTTTGTATCTCTATATATTATAAAATGCAACGTCTCTCTATCTGTCTGTCTGTCCGTCAGTTAGTGTGCTTATCACTCGAGAACCACTTATCCGACTTACGTGTTTTTTTTTTTAATTCATACATATGTTCACTGGTCAGGTTTCAGTATATATTTTATTACCTTAGGTATCATAAGGAATAAGCAGTGACGATAATAGTGAATTAAGTCGCAAAAAAGTTTACTGCCAGCACGCACTAAACAATAATTATGTAGTACACGCTAGCAGAGCCGCGGACACAGCTAGTGGTAAAAATTATCAAATAGACATAAAAGAGAATTGGAACGGATAGGAAATGTAATAATTTTTATAAAATTAACAGATCAGTTTTATCGGTTTTATCATAAATAAAAACGAATTTTCTGATCTTTTCCTCAACTTTAGTTAGCTTACTGGTAATTTTTTCAATTTAAACCCTTAATTGTCAAATTGGACCAATCTTAAAGTTAAACTTTTTAGTAAAACAGCCAGAGAATGTTCTAGAAACTTATAGAAACGCAAAAATATATTAATTTTGTATTTACATTGACTTCTTGTGATTTCTGAGTTACTAGAAGTTTTTAAATATTTCTAGTGACCACCATACAAACTATTCTATATATTTATAAAAACGTAATGATTTTGACTAATTTGTAAGTTAAATATGTGAGATTCTCATGCAACTTCAATACTTTCCTTGTTCTCCTGTTATACTCATTAAAATAAACGCCAAATTTTAAAATTAGATTGCGCTAAAGTTAAGGATGTTTATTATATGAAGATGGATAGGACTGTATCTCCCATACGAGCCATTGTGTTACAAAATATGTTCCTAATTTAATTTCAATCTCTATTAAAGATATCAATTTCCCTTTTAATCAGATAAATGAATTTTTCACATCCCTTTAAACCATAAACTAATAAATAATTTCCTACTTGTCTCTTTAACACAGAACTACCATGACGAAAACCTCGCTAAATTAAGCTCTGACCTTTTCGATTAAATTAATAAACAAAGACCTAGAAAACAATTGAAAACTATATTTTTGAACAAAATAACTTCCTTAGGAACTAAGAGAACACGAAAATAAAATAGATTTAGAGGCATCAACGTCTTTAATCCCAAGAAAATATATCTAAGAAAATGGGCAAACTGTAAGTCAGATTTGCGGGCGAGTGTTCCGTATCGTGATAGCTTTTAAAATAAAAAAAAATATTACACAGGTATAAAATGATCACTGACTTCACAAAACACACCCCAAATGAGTTTTCAAAAATCAATATCTACGATTCGGACATAAAACTTGTTTGCGATGGTTAAAAAAACTTTCTACAACGTAAAATTGTTTTTTATTTATGTTAAAATCTCCCATAATAATTATCTTAGATCTTTGCTGAGCATGAGTGTTTATACTTTTATCTATACAGTGAATAATATTTTTAGTGTTTCGTAGGGAACACTTATAAGATCACTTCGGTGTCTGTCCATCCGTCAGTCACACCTGATTTTCTCCGAAACTATTTGACATAGGAACGTGAAATTTGTCACTAATTTAGGAATTGATGGCCTCATCAGAGCCGTGTAGTTTTGAAAGTTAAATTTTGATTCAAGAGGTTTGTTTTGGGGGGTGAAATCGGAAGCAAAAAAAAAATTTACCAGGTCATTAAGTGGGGTGTCAAATGAATCAAATATATTATATATATATATATATATATATATATATATATATATATATATATATATATATATATATATATATTGTAATACTTGCGAACACTTTCTTTTGTAATATTTTTAAAAAGTTGCAAAAAATCGCTGTCCCTCCCCCTTATCTCGAAAAGTAATGATAAAAGACTTTTGAAAAAATTCTGGAACATCCTCCACAGGATGTAGATAGGACGAAAAATATCACATTACCTGTAATAATTTATTTTATAAAAAAAACAAAATTTTCAAGGTCATTATTTTTCAGTAAAGATCGGAAAAAAAAAAAAAAATTTGTTGAAAACTCATTTGGGGTATGTTTTGTGAAGTCATTGATCATTTTATACCTGTGTAACAAAAATTTTTATTTTACAAGCAATCTACGTACGGAACACTAATTGCGCAAGTCCGACTTGCACTTTTCCGGTTTATTTATTAAACAGAATGAGATTTGTATACAAGTACGAAACATATATCAAAGAATTCAAATACCATTTATATACCAGATAAATAATCAAAAGTAATGCACTCGTGATAATTTTTATTCAATCTCCACCTTATGGAGTATTTTTTCGAAACTTTTTGATTTTTTTTTTATGAGTCTAGCACACACGTGCTGCAGGGAAGTCCCTAAAGCGCTCCAAGAGCGGCAGGCGTGCACTCTTAGAGAGGGTGGGGGGACAGCGATATTTGGCAATTTTTTTTAAATTAGTATTACGTTATATATAGTTTTGTACTCCTGTTATCGCAAGATTTCATTTGACACTACACTCGATGACCTTTAAAAAAAAATTCACTTCTGATTTTACCTCCAAAACAAATCCCTTAAGTCAAATTTAACTTTCAAAGCTACAACGGCTGTGATTGGGCCATCAATTCTTATATTTGCGATAAATTTCAACTTTTTACGTCAAATATTTTCGGAGAAAACCGGCTGTGGCAGACAGCCAGGCAGACACCGAAATGATTCTTAAAGTGTTCCGTTTTTTCAATTTTAGTACGGAACACTAAAAACGAAGTTGAAAATTAACAAATTTGAATACACATGGTTTATTTTTGTTTACTTTCTCTACACTAATTTATTGTTACTATTATAATTCTAAGTAAACTGTATAAATTTGACAATAATTACATGTTTTAGTATCAGAAATTTTGAAATGAGTATTTATATGTAACAATTTGCAATTTTGAACTTCATATATTATATAATAACATGCATTTGCATACTTTTACGATATATCTGTGTTCATTCTTGCGTTTGCCATGTGGCAGACAAGTATTAACTACATTAAAAAGAAGGAATATTTTTTTTTCTTTCGTCATTTAAATTAGTATTCTATACTTATTGTTTTAAATATGTTCTTTATGGTTTTATTTACATCATCCTTAACATATCAACGCAATAATTTATTTTTCTATTAACTTAGACCTTAAAATAAACAAAAGACATTTTAAAATAATGTAGTAGCTTACAATTAATTTCAAAATATTGTTTTCTATGTTACAGAAATAAGAAGTAAAAAAATAAACTTAACAAATTAGACCGATGTTTTTTGTTTTGGTTTTCCATTTATTTAATTATATAAGTTTTAAAAATTAGAAATTATAGTTGTTTTATGTTATTGAGTTATTTTTGTTGCTTTTAAAATTCCCTATATAGTGATTAAGATACTTAATAGCCATCTTGATACATAAATCATGTAAGCTGATTTCGTCTGATTCGTGAGTTAGATATATTCAAGGACTTGTATGATGACTAAGTTTCACTTAGAATGTACCTTGTAGATAATTATTTTGTTTGTTTACCTACCTACTTTTCAGCCCTAGTCAGATAGTTTTAAATGCGTTCACCCACATCTTTTTGTAACTAACCTAAACTAACCGATGTTTTATTACACCTCACTAAAAAATTTATGACGGAACGTCTTCACAGACCACATACACCCCAAATTCCTCCCTTTTAGTGTGCGGCATCACTTAGGTGTCTGTCTATCTGTCTGTCAAGCCCGATTTTTTATGAGGTTATTTGACATAGATCGTTGAAATTTGGCACAAATATAAAAATTGATGGCTCGGTCAGGGCCGTGTAGCTTTAAAAGTTAAATTTTGACTTAAGGGGTTAGTTTTGAGGGATGTAATCGAAAGTGAAAAAAAACTTTTACCAGGTCATCGAATGGGGTGTCAAATAAAAGCTTGTGAAAACACGAGTTCAAAAATATGTATGATATAATACTTGCACACACTTTTCTTTGTATTATTTTAAAAAGAATGGCCAACAACCTCTGTCCACCGACTCTACCTCGAAAAGTACTGATCGAAAAATTTTTAAAAAATTCTGGAATAGTCTCCATAAAGTATAGATTGAGCGAAAGTTATCACGAGTATATTACGTTTAATAATTGATCTGGTATAAAAAAAAAACTAGTGGCCCACCAAAATGATGAAGGTTTATTTCGTCGAAAGTTTTGAATTGAACTGGGAGTGATAGCTACTCCTTTAAGCTTTAGGTACCGAATGACTAAGGAAATACGTAAAATATATATTGGGTCTGAAGATGTCAGGGACCTAAAGGATTTTATTTTATTTTAAAAGCAATCACGGTATGGAACATTAATTACGCAAGTCCAACTTACATTTGACCAGCTTTTTATTTCTATCACGTTTTCATAGAAGGCATAACAAACAGCGAAAAAATAAATACTGACAAGACTAAATAGAGATACCGAGAAGAAAGTAAAATTATACACAAACTCGAAATTCTAAAATTTTCCTCAAATCAAAGCTGCAAATGTCCCTTTTAAAATCGATTGATTTATATATTCATCATTGAATTCGTTTAGGTATGTGTGAAAATGCTATAGTTGAACATCAACACTCTACAGGACACAATGTAAGAGAAGCCGGAGTTTGTTCTCCAGCGTCCAATTTCTTATACGTATTGTCTTCAGACAGCGAATCATTAAAGATATTTTAATGAAGCTAGACACCCAAAAAAGGTTTTCGTGCTTACGGAATACTCAACTTAATAAGGACCTGGAAGGACTTCTTCCATCTTGGAGTTAGAGTAACAAACCAGAATTTAACACAACAAAAGTCCAGGCGGCAGTTTTTTTCTAAAAAAGTTAACGTTGCGGAACCCGACATAGTTATGTCGGGACACTCCATTACTCTGTCGTTAATTAAGATGTAAATATATCTTGGCATGAACATGTTGCATGCATAGTTTCTCAAAAACTGAGAATATTATTTTAAATTAGAAAACTTTAGACTCCACAACTGTTAATTCTGTACAAAGCTCAAATTCAACCAAAGATGGAATACTGCGGCCCACGTTTGGGGCTCTGCTTCCAAACATACACTGCATTTGTTGGATTCCTTCAGAACAGAGCTGTTCATTGAATGGAGACCCAAAACGCACCAGCAACCTTAATTCCTTGGAACATCGAAGAACGATTGGCGACTTAAGTCTATTCTGCAAGTTTTTTCATGGAAATGTTCGATGGATGTGGCCTGCTTAATTCCTCTCAGAGTTGTACATCCTAGGAATATACCTCACGCTAATTCTTCAAATCCGTATGAGATTCAGCTTGTTACTCCTTGTACAACTCTTTCAAGCAATCTGTTATACGAGAACCTTATCCTTTTGGAATTATTTACCCCGAACTGTGTTTCCCACCGAGTACAGTTAAAGGGATTTACAACGTTATCGCTTTTTCCACATACGCGTCGCTTCCATAGTGCTTTAGGTTTTTCCCTAGGGTAGGCTGGTTATGGTTGTAACAGCTCGAATATTCACGAAACTATCCACGGAGCGGTGAGGAGTACGAGGGGAAAGGCACGCGGCTTGCATGTTAGAACAAGATCGGCAGCGTTGCGTCGCACGTATTTTTGATCGATTTTTTTTAAAAATATCTTCGTTAATAATATAGTTTACATTTTATGAGTTTTCTTACATATTTGTTGAATTTAAGAAGCGAGTAAACACTTGTTAGTTTTAGTGTAGGTTATTTTGCCTGGAATGTGGGATCGTTTTATTGGCAGATTGGGAGTTGGGTACAGTTGTAACAATTTTTGTGGGTACGGTTGTAACAATAGTAATATTCCTGTTTTACATTGCATGTGCCCAAGCAACGTGTCAGGAAGACATTCAAAGGTCTAAGCGACATAAAATCCTATAAAGACGCTTACGACGAAGTTAAAAGTGGGACTTCTTTGAGACGAGCAGCCATTAATTATGTCTCTCTGTTGAGATATCTACGAAAGAGAGATGCTGCGAACGAAGACGATGCGGTAGAAAATTTAGATATGTAGCTCATAACCGGGTATTTGCAGAAGATCAAGAACACCAACTCGCCAAATACCTCATCCGTTGTGCAGACATATATTTCGGCCTTCCGTCGGTAAGAAAGTTGTCATTTGAACTGGCTGTTAAATATAACTTGAACATACCTCCTATTTGGATCGACAATGAAATGGCTGGAGAAGAATGGTTTCGGTCTTTTATGAAAAGAAAACAGGAACTATCTGGCCGCGAGCTTAGTCTAAAAGCCTCTCTAGAGCGACCAGTTTTATGACAATTTGCAAACTGTTATGGACCGTGACCCGACAGAGTAGTAGCAAGACGTGGAACAAGGCAAGTAGAAGCCATTACCTCAGCCGAACGAGGCACTCTGGTCACACTAGCATTTGCAGCAAACGCATTGAGCCATGCGATTCCTTCCATGTTCGTATTTCCTCTCATTCGATATCAGAAACATTTCGTCAGAGATGGACTAATGGGTTCAACTGGAGCAGGCAATCCGTCGGACTGGATGCAAGACAATACATTTCTTGTTTTTCTAAAACATTTTAAAATACACTCTAACGCCTCTCAGTCTCATAAAGTGTTGCTTGTGCTGCACAACCATTCATCACATGTCCACATAAATTCAGTGAATTTCTGTAATGAAAACGGGATAGTTTTGCTGTCTTTTTCCGCTCCATTGCTCTCATAAGCTCCAGCCTTTGGATCGATCTGTTTTCGGACCATTGAAGAAAACTGTAAATACATCCTGCGATGCCTGAACTGTGACTATTTTAGACATATCCAATATTATAAAAAGTGCAATACCGCTCGCTCTAATATTCAGGGCGGTTTTCAGAAGACGGGAATTTACTCATTCAAATGGAATATATTCCAAGAAATTGATTTCGCTCCTTCATTTGTAACAGACAGGCCCAACCCAAATAGTCCAGAAAATGTCACTGCTCCACTCGCTCCTGACGACGAAATACCACCAATATCTCCTTCGTTGTTGAACAAGGCTTCAACCAGCGTCGGATACCGAAGCTAGGTAACAATGGTGCGCATCAAGAATCATCAGCCCTAGCACAGAACCACGTTCCTCCTAATCACGTTACCTTTACAACACCTCCTAAACGAAGTGACGTGAATGTTCAACAGTCATCGCCTAAGCTGTCTACAAGTACCCAATTTGTATTTTTACCTGAAGAAGTACGACCCTACCCAAAAGCTCCTCCTAGAAAAACAGCAATTAGAGGTCGAAAAACAAAAAAGTCTGCAATTTTTACAGACACACCTGAAAAGGAAGCAATTAGAAAAGAGTATGAAGGGAGACAGAAACGATTAAAAGATAAACAAGTGAAGAAACAGATTTTAGAGCCAAATACTGGGAAGAAAAATAAAGGGAAAGGTAAACACCGCCACACGTAACCACACCGCCAGTTTCTTCAAAGGATGAAAATTTTATTGCTTCGTTTGTCTAGAAGCCTATCCAGATAGTAGATCTGAAGAAAAATGGGTGCAATGTCAGGGGACCTGTCGGTTATAGTCTCACTTAGAGTGCACTGATGGTGGGAGATATTACATCTGCCAAAACCGAGATGAATCTGATTAAGTATTGTAAACTAAAGTCAATTTGTTAATTTATTTTAGTTAAATTCCTATTTTTATTAATTGTATTTTTCATTTGTTTCTGTCATTTATTTTGTTTTATTTAATTTGATTTGATATAGATCATATTCGTTAATTTGGAAATTTTCATTTTATAGACTGATGCTTAATGACACTTTCTTTAAGACTGTTTATAATGGTGCCATAATCTTAAGTAAGAAATCAAAAGTTCTTAAATATGACTTATTAGTAATAAAACTGATTGAAATGCGTGCATTGTGTATTATTTGGGTATATTACAACCGTCCCCAACACTGTTACAACCGACCCTCGCATGGGGTCGGTTGTAACAGTGGTACACAAATTATAAAATGTCTCCGACAACTATTACACATAGGCTTTTTATTCTAAATTAAATGTTAAGACAAATTCTTTCATTTACAACGTTTTATTTGATGTTTAGAGCCATAATGCCAATGCTATGAGATATGAAAGCAAAACTATTACAACCGTATCCAGCCTACCCTACGTGTGCTATGCCCATAAAAAAATTAATAAAAGGAACGTTGGGAGACGGTCCAAATTTACAAACACCCTAATAAATTTTCAATATTATTATGATAATTTGGTTGATATAAGGAGTGTCAATTAACTTTGAGGGATTTCTAAGAGAGGACGTAACTTGTATTATATCGCATTGGAGCATACTGCTGCTATATTCATGGTGAAGTACCATCATTAGACTTTAATTTTTAGTATATGTTTTTTAACCGAAGTGTAAACATCTTTCTTTTGAGCATTGAATATGTAGAATTAGCTGCCAACAAAACACCATTTGCGGGAAGCGTTACTTTCCTTGTTTAATTCGAAGAAAAGCACTGCTGAGAGTCATCGATTGCTGTCAGAAAACTGTGGTGATAATACTTCATCGATGATATATGAGTACGGCCTTTGACGCCTTAAAAGTGGTGATTTCGATACGGAAGACAAAGAACGTTCAGGCCAGCCGAAAAAGTTAAAAGATGAAGAATTGGAGGCAATACTCGTTGAAGATCCATCCCAAATTGAAAAAGAACTTGCAGAATCATTAGGAGTTAATCGCATAACCATTTTCAAGTGCTTACATGCACTGGGAACGATTCAAAAGCAAAGAAATTGGGTACGTACGAATTGAGACCGAGTTGACGTTGCAAGGCGATTGTTCACCTGTGAAGAACTGCTTCTACGGCACATTCGGCACATTTTTTGCTCCGTATCGTAACTGGTGTTGAAAAGTGGATACGCTCCGCTAGTCCAAAGCGCAAAAAATCATGAGTGAAGCCCGGTGAACCAACAACATCCTCGCCAAAGCAATGGCTCCCAGCTTATGCTGTGTATGTGGTAGGGTCAGCTAGGTGTAGTGTATTACGAGCTGCTCCAATCCAACAAAACTATTAATGAGGAATGTTATCAACAACAACTGATACAATTGAGCCTAGCGGCCACATGTTGCGTTAAGGAAACGCTAAAAGCGCTTGAATGGAATATCCTACCTCACCAACCGTACTCACCAAACATTGCTCCGTCTGATTATCACTTGTTCCGATCGATGACGCAGGGGCTGTCTGAACAGCGCTTCCATTCTTATGAGGATACCAAAAAATGGGTCGATTCGTAAATAGCCTCAAGAGATTAGTCGTTCTTTCAATGTGGTATTCATATGCTGTCACAAAGATGGGAGAAAGTAGTGATAGCGATGGACAATACTTTGAATAATCAATTTGTAATAATTTTTTTCAACAATAAAGCGATATTTTCACCGAAAAATCCCTCAAAATTAATTCACACACCCAATCACTAGGTATGAGGCATAATTATTAAGGTCAAACATATACATGTTTTAAGGGATGAAGGAGGTCGATAGAAACGTTTATTTAACAGATGCTTTATAGAAAGTAAAATACCGACACCTTCAGTAAAAGCCTTGATTGTGCTTATTTTTAAAGAGGAAAACAAATTTAAATTGGAGAATTACAGACCCATCAGCCTGTTATCGGTACTATACAAAATACTTACTAGAATTATAACATATAAATTAACGAACAAATTAGACAGTTATCAACCACGTGAACATGCGGGATTTAGATGGGGATAGAGCACTTTGGACCATCTTCAAACAATTAAATTACTAGTGGAATAAGCAAATGAATATAAGGTCACCTTGTGGATAGCATGGTTGACTACGAAAAAGCATTTGATTCGGTAGAGATATGGGCAGTTCTTAATGCCTTAAGTAACAGCAGAGTAGATGAAAGATATACAACTATTCTTGAATACATATACAAAAAATGCTTGAAGAAAAAACAAATAAAATCAAAAATAAAAGAGGAATTAGACAAGGCTCCTCGATATCCCCAAAGCTGTTCACGTTGGCTCTAGAAAACATGTTCAAATCGTTAAAGTGGGAAAATAAAGGAATATTAATGGACGGTGAACGATTAAATCACTTAAGGTTCGCAAATGATGTCACTCTGATTTCCAACACAAAAGAAGAATTACAAGAAATGCTGATGGAATTAAATAACAAGTCTCGAGAAATAGGTCTAAAAATAAAGTTTACCAAAACCCAATATTTGAACAACGAAAATGAAGATAACAGTCAGGAACTATTAATAGGAGGTGAAATAATAGGAAAGGTACAAACATTCATATAATTAGGACAAAAAAATCGAAATATCAAAAAATAATTTAAAGGCTGACCTAGATAGAAGAGTCTCGTTAGGTTGGTCTGTGTTCGGAAGGTTACAATCTACATTTAAATTGGACATCCCAAATACAAAAAAAACCAGAGTATTCGATCAATATGTACTGCCGGTATAAACATATGCCACTGAAACGTGGGCTTTAAATAAAAGTATAATAAATAAACTCCAGGTAACCCAAAGAGCAATGGAGAGGAGAATGTTCAATATTACACACCAAGATCGTATTCATAACATCGAGATTCGAAGAAGATCACAAATGATAGATGTAATACAACGAATATGTACATTAAGGTGGAATTGGGGGGGTATCCCAAGAATGAATGATAACAGATAGACACGCCATATAGTTGAATGGAGGCCTAAAGAACACAAAAGATATAGAGGTAGACCACAGACAAGATGAACGGACGACATAAAAAGACTAGTAGGACACGATTGGATTCAAAAAGCAAACAACAAAGCTCGTTAGAGACAACTTGGAGAGGCTTACATCCGACTATGGATGGAATAAGCTAATGATGATGATGATAATAGAACGGTTTTGCTCTTTATGTAACGTGTTAAGCGTGTCAGGTGTTTCGCTTGAAAAATACATCGTTTGGTAACTATAGTCTTTCAAACTTTTAAAAATGTAACTTTTTTCCACTATCTCGGACACTATTAAATTAAAATTAAAATTGAGTTAAGGTAAATACGAGATGTAGAATTGATTACAAAATCGAGATAATGATTAAAAAAACACCTTTTTCCTTTTTTTTAGCGCCCAAGTTAATGACCAAGAAACAGTAACATTAGAAAGGTTTTGCAACGCTTGTTTTGTAGGCCACTGTCTTTATCTTTATCTGAAGCATGCACCCACTGTTTGGAGCTTGTGCAGTAGTAAAGGGAAGAAATTAAATATGAAGAATCTTTATTTGGAGCATGTGCCCACTATTCGGAGCTTGCGCTGTATTGAAACGAAGTAAGAGAATTCTTTATTAAGGATAACGATTTTCCTTATTTAGAAACTTATAAGAGAGGTTATTTAAAGTTCGTTATTCTTATCGCTATTATGGTAGAGCTTATTTTTTTCCTATTTAGATATACAAACCACTAAGAAAATACAATAAAATTAAAATGATAATCTTTTATTGCAAATAATACTGACAACAGATAATTAGTGTTGGGATTTTGCAATCTTTGGCACAATGGCATTATAGTGTGTGTAGTGCCAATTTCCAATGGCAATTTTGAAGGAAGTGATAGAAACGACAATTTTAATTTAGAAACTTGTACCATCAAATGCTAATAACCGGTCTACTTAACCATGAAATGAATGTAAAAAAATCCCCTAAGTTTAAAAAAGTTGAATACTAACCTAACCTTGCAATTCCTTCGTGTTAATATTGTACATGCTTGAGATAACGATAAGAACAAGGGCATGTGAAAAATAAGCGTTGCAAAATCTCTCTATTAGTGTGTGCTATGTGGGCAACTTTTTCGCAAATATTGAATGCTGCATTTTCGTTTTTAAATTGAGTTAATCGGTTTTTTAACCAGAGCTCCTGTTTATCTTTCTTTTACTAAGAAGGGCTGATGAAGATTGTTTTATAAATATAGATTAAATTTCGGCTTATATGTAAACATATATAAATTAACATATAATAATTTATTATCCTCACAAAATTTCATCAATTCTTACAATTTCTATATGTAGATTGTATATGAAAAGAATTATGTAAGCACAGTAACAACAATTAATAAAAATTAATAAAATACGTTCTTCAACTAACAAAGAAGCTACTTTCCATCACACATAACCAACTAAGCCAATTTTACCTTTCAAACTACGGTAATGTATTACAAGTCACAAAATAATCTGAAGAAACCAGACATTACTAATTTTAAATTGCAATAAAAAGCTGATGTTATTTTGATAATAAGTACTTAGCGTGTATAATAATTTACAGATTTAGATATGTTGAAAACGAACTAGATCAAATTGTGCAAACTCTGATTACAGGCTGTGAGTGAGTGAAGTCGCCGGTAAGTGGAGAACTATTAAATTTACCAAACTGCATCGTAAGTACCGGTAATAATTATTGTAATTTAAGATTTGGACATTCTGTAATATGGAGGGATGTATACACACGATGACTAGGGGGATATTAGAAAGGGGGGTCTCATCAAGGCTTAAATCTCAACTATATAAATTCATCCGAATTGAAGTACTACAAGTCAGTCACCTTTTGGACTTAACCATGAAGGTAAATCAAAATAAACAAATAGTTACAAAGTTAAAAGTATATTTGGTTATTTTTATACCAGTGCTATTTAAATAATTTTCATATTATCATGTGGGACATGTGCTGAGGTTTTTAATATTTTTCTTTTCGGTTTTAGGTGTTCGTTTGCCTTTTAGTGGTAGCCGCCACGGCCAGTTTATCTCAAGGTAAGTGTAAAAGATTTGGTTCTTGCACTGAGCGTACCAAGTGCTTTAAAAATATCTCCAAAATAAAAAAAAAATGCGAAATATATGGCTAATACAACTCTATCTCTCTCTCAACTCTCAATCTAATGTTAAAATATAATGCAAAATTTTTCGTGAAAATTGAAAAAATATATGAAGATTTTTTTGATATAATTATTAATAAAAAATCTAGTTTATGTTTAATGTTAAAAGAATTTATACCCTACAAGGTGATGAGAAAAAAATTTTGAATATCTTTTTCATTTAAGAAATATTCTAAAAAATCTGAATTTTACCCTCCAAGCATACAAGTAATAAATTCGCTTTAACCAAGTTTTCAGTTGTAAAAGCAAGTATCAAACGGTGCTTAACTCACTTTGTAGAGTAGATCTACCTTTTGATACATAATAACCTAACCCTGAAATAAAGTCAAAAACAAAATATTTTTAAATAATTTCCTGCTTTATGTTTTGTAATTGTCAGTATAAAGAGCGAATAAATAAATTCTTTATCTCTATTGAATATTTCATGCTCTTTCCCTCGTTTTTTCCTCAACTGGATCAAACATCACCAAGAACTCCATCTCGGCACCAAACAGTGAGGTTAAACCACCGCGCCGTGCGGGTAGTTTAAGACCGAAACAAATTATTATGACGATAGATTTTTACTTAATAAATAATGGGAAATCTTGGGAAATATTTAATATTTGATATTAGGAAAGGGGGAAACAATGAAAACAAATAAACATTTTTTTATCCAACAGTGTTGTACAAGCTTAATTTTCCTAACCATTTTTCAAAAATAAAAGACGCTGAATTTTTCTTTATATGCGACGTAACTAAAGCTACAACAATAACCATAACACATTAAAATGGATGTATGTGTATATTATTATTATTATTATTTTTTCGTCGCTCTAGTCGATTATAGTGACACGACTAGCGACAAAATCAGAATAACACATGTTAAGATAATGTTTCAAATTTGTCTCTCTGATCATATCGGTCAAGTCACTCGCTACAATGACTCACGTAGGATAGAGCCTTAGATTAAAGATAATTTATGACACGATTTAATTTTTTATAGCCGGAATCCTTAGCGGAGGAGGCGGAGGCGGATATGGTGGAGGCGGCGGAGGCGGATATGGCGGAGGCGGCGGATATGGAGGTGGTGGTGGCGGATTTAAATCCGGCGGAGGCGGAGGTGGATGGCAGTTAGGTGGAGGCGGTGGTAAGTAAACTAAAACTATACAGATTGTTCCACAAGTAAAGATGAAGCCAATACATATCCTGATAACAAAACGACCTCAATAGTGAAAACTATATTAGTAGAGATATTTCTAATATAGTCCTGGTGGTTTTTTAACCTTCTAGTTGATGCGTCAATGATAATCTCGGTTAGAATAAGTTGTTTAATACTGAAGAATAATTTAATACCTCCTCATCTAATCTTTATGTAGGTAACCTGCAATTCTTTCATCAATCAGTGACTGCATGTATCTCTCCTATGTGTATTTGCCCTCCAATTGCTATAATGGTTATTTAGAGATTAATCCTGGTATATCTTTGGACAGTTAAAAAGAAATTAGCTTTAGCAAACCATAACATAAAATACTATTTGTTCATTATCGTTTGGGGGAATCGAGAATACTTCATTCCGTAATAATAACTAAATTACAATATTAGACTAGGATTATTTAAGTTTATAAGGAATATAACATTGATTATAATTCTAAAAAAAAAATATATCAAATCTCATTAAAGTTTCTCCTTTTATATAGTGATTTATGGATTTATAAGCACCACCATTTAAAATTATTTTTCTTCTTCTTCTTCTTTCTTATATGGTGTGTCATGTAAGTAAGCATACTGCCTGTTTTATCTCCGTTAGGCTTCTTCCGATGTGAACGTCCAGCGTTCTTTCCTCCTCTCCGGAGGTCTGACCCTACTTCTTCTACCGCAGGGTTTATTAAGTTTGGCCCTTTTTACCAGTCTGTTGTCGTCCATCCGATCTACGTGTTTATTCCATTGTTTTCTTCTAGTTCTGGTCCATCTGGATATTTCTTGGATCTTACTTAGTTCTTGTAGATTTTTGTTGCGGATTCTGTCGTGGATAGTTTTTCCATGTATGTCCCTAATCACCTTAATTTCTGTTGTCCTCATCATTTGTGCTGTTTTACATGTGTCAGCTCTTGTTTCTACAGCATATGTGAGCATCGGTCTCACTGTTGTCTTGTATGTTCTTATTTTACTTTCCACTGTGAGGTATTTATTTTTTCACACTATATCCCCCAAACAACCTGCTATTAGTGATGTCTTCATAGACTGTTGTTTTACTACCCTATTTAAGTCTCTGCAGCCTGTTACCATTGTTTCCAGATACTTAAAGTTATTAACCTGTTCAATAATACTTCCTTGGGTCTCCAGCTTGCATCTTAATAATTCTTTTGAAGCTACCATACATTTTGTCTTAGTTGTATTGATAATCATGTTTAGTTTTCTCGCTTCCAAATTGAAGGCTTGAAAGATCTTCTGAAGGTTGTCCTCAGAATCGGAGGTTGCCTATTTTGCATCCTCTAGTTTTTGAAGATTCCCAACTATTCTGTCCATGGAGAACGTCATCCCTTTGGAATAATTTGCCCAGCGCTGTGTTTCCCACCGAGTACAATTTACAGCGATTCAAGAACAACGTGAATCGCTTTTTCCGCACTCGTGCCGCTCCTGGAGCGCTTTAGAGACTTCCCTGCAGCACGTGTGCTAGACCAATAAAAAAAAAAAAAGAAAATGACGAGGTGAGGAGAATCGCTTTTGTCTTATTCCGGCGTTTATTTTTACTTCCTGGCTCAGTAGATGCCCCACTTTTATATTTGTTCTACATTCTGTGTTAATTAATAAATATAACATAATAATAATAAATTATTTTTAATTTCTAAATTTTAGGTGGCTGGCAACTAGGAGGAGGTGGACTTGGAGGTGGATATGGAGGAGGCGGCGGTTTTGGTAAACATCTTATTTCTTGTGTCATCTTCGTCATAAAAATGCTTATTTCCTGATTTGTACATCCTCATATATATCATTGAATGTATTCATCTTAACTCTCTATCATCCATCGTTACAATAGTATTAACATCCATATGCTTGTTAGCCATTTGTTTCATAAAACTTCTTGGCATAAGTTCAACAACTGCTCTCGGACCATTTTGTTCAGTTATTCACACAACAAGAAATTTAGAACAATCGTTGATACGATTATAACTGATGAAACGTGATGAAAAGATCTATTTCACAAACCAATATCACTGTCGAGAAGATCTTAAACTTTTGGAAAATTGTACGAGTTCCTAGGATAGAAGAAAGTATAATAAAAAACTATTGATATTTGTAACTTTATCACGGGTTTCGGACAAGCCATCTATATACGAAGACAGAGATTTTTTTGTGGGTTCTTTCTTGGAACCACTTATTTTATTTAAAATATCTATGTCATTTTAACTTTGTACATCAAGAATATAATCAAACGAAAAATTTGCAAAATAAAAAAAAATATTAACGAAAATACTAGAAAATATAGTTTCATTATTTGTTAAATATTTGCAAGTTAATAATAAATAAAAAGAAATCTTCTTCACAATAACAAAAATTACATTCATACATTCACACAATAACATTATCCTCAAGTCATATTTTCTTCGCTAATTTCTTTTTGGTAAAATAATCCAGTTATTCTTTTTCTTTTCCAGGAGGTGGCGGATTTAAATCCGGCGGAGGTGGATTTGGAGGCGGAGGCGGTGGATACGGAGGAGGCGGTGGATACGGAGGCGGCGGCGGACTCGGAGGTGGTGGCGGTGGACAAACCGTCAAAATTATTAAAATAGTTGTACCCAGCAGCGGTGGTGGAGGCGGATACGGAGGCGGCGGCGGCGGATACGGAGGCGGTGGCGGTGGCGGATACGGAGGTGGCGGCGGATACGGAGGTGGTGGCGGATGGAAATCCGGAGGCGGTGGAGGTAAGAAAAAATTATGATAAATTTTTACATAATGTTTTGCTTCATCATTTGTTTCAATAATTAATAAGTTAGCGATAATACTGATTTAATTGAAAATATCCTGTATAGAACGCCAATAAATAATTTACTCCTCTTATCTAAAGAGTTCATTGATTCTTAATTTCTAACTAAATGTAGAAAGTCTGAACTGTATACAGAATTTAATTTCACATGATCTGCAACGAAATTAAAAAAATATTCTTTTTTTTAAACTACCTTCATAGAACTCTTTTTTTAATTTTTGGAAATACGGAATAACTATTTTTCATTTATTCTTTATCTTTTCTTTCTTACGGCCACAGCTGCTAGGACTATTCGGCCGAGTGTCGGTTTACCCTTAATTTTCTGTTATATTAAATGGTTCCCAACAAGGCTACACGTGTTCGGCCACCTGCTCAAATCACATAACCAC
This sequence comes from Pachyrhynchus sulphureomaculatus, assembly GCA_019049505.1. Classification (NCBI taxonomy): domain Eukaryota; kingdom Metazoa; phylum Arthropoda; class Insecta; order Coleoptera; family Curculionidae; genus Pachyrhynchus; species Pachyrhynchus sulphureomaculatus. The sequence continues at coordinate 70,502,122 of CM032447.1, read as the reverse complement.
AAACCGACGTTTTAGGAATCATTCCGCATAGTATTTAGCAACCCTCTGCGATTAAAACCCCTACCAAGCAGTTTGTGGACCACCGTTCCACACTCCAGAGCCCCACAAAACGTGCGAACTTCGCTCTCAGAAGTCCCAACCGGAAACACACGTCCTCGTGCCTCGAACTGTCAAACGGAAGTCCCATTCTTGATCTTATTACATCGTTTTTTATAATACGAGAGAGAGACATCAGAGATCCAATAAGGAAATTTGTATTCTAGATTAAATTCAAGAAGCTAACACATTCTAGTTTAAAAGGAAATGTGCCTTGACTAGATTCTAAACCGTGTCGGTGAAGACCTTACCAAAGCATTTTATTAAGTTGACAATAGAGCTTTTAGTCTGGAATAATTCTTCAGTTATATAGTGGGACAAAAATGATTTTAGTAAATCTATATAAAAATATGCTGTCATGTTTACATTATTTTTTTAAATTTGTAAATCGTAAGCCATTGCGTACGATTCATGCACACATACTGAACGCAATAATTACTGAATTGAGGCGATTTTAATGTCGCGGGCGACAAGCCATGTTATCGCCTGTATGTACTTAACAGTATATTATTTTGCTTTAGTTCCTTTATTCTTTTGTTATTAAAACTAACAAAAATATTATATTTGTTTATTCCAGGTTTTTCGTCTGGTGGGGGTAGCAGTGGATGGTGGTAAACTATACCAAATATACTAACTAAATCATCGGAGAATCGATCAAAATTTCCACCAAGCACTCTTCAGTCAGTCAAAAATTCACCAAGTCATTCACAAATGTATATATTTTGTAAATTTTTGTACTATATTTTTGTAATATAATTATTTATAAAAAAAATATTGTTGTTTCCTTAGTACATATAATAACACTAGTTTACAAAAAAAATACTTATTTTTGTTCATCGAACGAAACATATATTTTTTAAATAAGCTAAGTAGGCTAGTTAATAAAGTATTTTTGTTTTCCGCTAGCACGTCATAATTCTCAGATAAAACCGTTTCTGTTTCTCATCTACCCGCAATAGTTGTAATGATTTCTTTCTTTGATTCTATAAACAACGAAGTGAAGTAAATACGAAAGATTGTTCTAAAATGTCGTCAAGAATGTGTAAAATTAATCCAAACCGTTTTTGCTACGTTTGTGACAAAATTGTTTAGTTAAATCGAGACTATCCTATAACAAACTCACTATAAAACGCCTATTTACATTATTTTGGATTTCCAGTGTCACATCAACATAAATACTAGGTTCCTCATGTGGTTTGCACAGACTGCAGACTGGTCTTCAACTACTGGTTTTCAGGTAAAAACAGATCTTTGGTAAACCATTGATCTGGAGGCAGCCAACTAACCATGCAACCGACTGTTACTTTCGCTTAACTAAAACTTTTGGTTTCAACTCGAAAAACACAGATAAAATAGAATATGCAGATGTTCCATCAGTGTTTAAGCCTGTGCCTCATTCAAAGGATTTGCCAGTTTCTACACCACTCGTCAGAAGTAACCAAACCCGAAATATCACAGCTACATCGAGCAGTATTCCACTGCACCAAAGTAGTGACAGTCAGCAGTCTAGCTCGGATAACTTTGTTGGCGATGAGCATAGACCTCACTTGATATCCCAGTTTGAATTCAACGTTCTTATAAGAGATTTGCAATTTTCTAAGTCTAAAAGTGAATTACTTGCCTCAGGGTTGCAGCAGTGGAAGTTGCTTGATCCTGACACAAGGACTCCTATGCTGCTTTTTTACAAAAAAAAAATGAATTTTGTTATTATCATGGTGTTAAGAGACTGTTCGAAGAAATGAAACAATCATACAACCCAGAAGAATTTATCAATTCCTCGAAGACAAGCCTCAAAGCTGCACAACGGAAATAAAATGCCTTCTATCCCAATAGGTCATGCAGTGAATTGTAAGGAAACCTATGAATCAATATCATCCATATTATTTAAATTGATCAAATATGAATGTCACAATTGGTATATCTGTGTTGACCTAAAATTCATCGGTATGCTTTTGAGTTTGCAAGATGGCTACACAAAGTACTGTTGCTTCTTGTGCTTATGGGACTCGAGGGCAAAGAAGGATCACTATAAAAAGAAATTTTGGCCTATTAGAACCGAATATATTCCAGGTAAAATGAACATTAAAAATACATGTTTGGTTAACCTAAAAAAAATTGTATTACCACCGCTTCACATTAAGTTAGGTTTAATGAAAAATTTTGTCAAAGCTTTGAATAAGACAGGGCCAGCGTTTCTGTACTTATGCAGTATATTTTTTAACTACCTAGACATACAAATCATCTCCTGCCAAAATAGAACAAATGAAGTGAAGGACCAAGCAAACAAAGCCAGCCGAAAATCAGGCGCACTTAGGGACATCATCTGGAACAATGCCTTTATGAATAAAAAGGCAAAAGTAAGGATATATAAAACATGTGTCAGACCCCCACTAACATACGCTATGGAAACAAGAGCAGACAACAAAAGAACAAAAAGCATTCTTCGAACAACAGAGATGAAAATACTTAGAAACATTTCAGAATACACACTAAGACATAGGAAAAGAAACATAGATATAAGACATGAATGCGAAGTGGAAGACATAATCAGATGGGGACGCAAACGTAGAAGAGCGTGGAGAGATCACGTGGAAAGAATGACTGAAGAGAGACTAGCGAGAATCGCGCGAGATGGTAAACCACGGACACGACGACCCCTGGGAAGACCTCCAAAGAGATGGCTCGAATCATGGACATCAACATCTCAAGAAAACTGATGAGTTGGAAACTACAGGTCTGAGGCCTACAGTATGTGGAAGAAGAAGACAAAAAAAGAGCTAAAACTTAGCATTTTTAATTGTTTATTCGTACTTTAAATGTTTTTTTTGTAAAATATTTCTTATTAAATATCTTAAAAGTGACGACCTGAATATTTTAAAATATTTTTTGAGGACACTTAAAATGTTTTATTTCATAAACAAGAACCTTGTCAATCAGTGTAATTAAAGCTAAAGAAGCACGGTAAATTTTATCCATGATAGCTGTGGAATGAACCAGGATAGAATTACTTTAATAGAGATATTTAAAAAATCATATTTCAATTCAAAAATATTTAGGATCAGCCTAAATTTAGCGGACTTTTTATAGCAAATGTTCAAAATAAATTTTAGTTACAATGGCCTCATTTTATTTTTACAGGTTAGAAGATAACAGTGGTTTAATTTTTAGAGGCTGAGAATAATTTGCCTCTCTGCCTGTTTATTTCTTTCAACTTTAGCATCAACTGGCTTCACAAATCTCAATTTTAAATAAGCCTCCAGTTATTGAAATGTATTTTTAGTGTTCCGTACGGAACACTTATAAGATCACTTCGGTGTCCGTCCGTCGGTCCATCCGTCCGTCTGTCACACCCGATTTTCTCAGAAACTATTTGACACAGAAAGTTTAAATTTGGTAATAGTATAGGAATTGATGCCCTGATCAGAGCCGTGTAGTTTTGAAAATTAAATTTTGACTTAAGGGGTTAGTTTTGGGAAATGAAATCGGAAGTGAAAAAAAAAATTTTACCAGATCGTCGAGTGGGGTGTCAAATAAAAGCTTGTAAAAACACGAGTTCAGAAATATATATATTGTAATACTTGCGCATAGTTTTCTTTGTATTATTTTTAAAAAATCGCGGAAAATCGCTGGAATATTCTCCATGGGGTGCGGATTGAACGAAAATTATCACGAGTGCATTAATAATTTATCTGGTATAAATAAAAAAAAAATCAAAGTCATCAGTTTTCAGTAAAGATCGGAAACGAACTTTATTGAAAACTCATTTGGGGTCTATTTTGTGAAGTCATTAATCATTTTTTACCTCCGTAAGAAAAATTTTTATTTTAAAAGCAATCAACGTACGGAGCACTAATTGCGCAAGTTCAACTTTTTTTTTTTTTTATGGGTCTAGCACACGTGCTACAGGGAAGTCCCTAAAGCGCTACAGGAGCGGCACGTGTGCGGAGAAAGCGATTCACGTTGTTCTTGAATCGCTGTAGATTGTACTCGGTGGGAAACACAGTCCTGGGCGAATTATTCCAAAGGGATGATGTTCTCCATATAAAAGACTGCTTGAAGAGCGTTGTACGAGGAGTAACAAGCTGAACCTCATACGGATGTAAAGAATTAGCGCGACGTGTACTTCTAACATGCACCGCTCTGGGAGGAATTAAGCGGGCCACATCCTTCGAACACTTTCCATGAAAGTACTTGTAGAATAGGCTCAAGTCGCCAACCGTTCTTCGATGTTCCAGCGAATCAAGGCCGTCGGTCAGTTCCGGGTCTCCAATCAAACGAACAGCTCTTCTCTGAATAGAATCCAACAAATGCAGTGTATGTTTGGGAGCGGAACCCCAAACATAGGAGCAGTATTCCATAGTTGGTCGAATTTGAGCTTTGTAAAGAATTAACAGTTGTAGTGGAGTGTAAAGCTTTCTGGTTCGAAATAATATTCCCAACTTTTGAGAAGCTCTCCTTGCTATGCCTGCAACATGTTCATGCCAGGACATATTTGCTCCCAAATTAACGCCCAACAAACTGGGTGACGATGTTAGAGGGATGGAGTGCCCCGACATAATTATGTCGGGTTCAGCAACGTTAACTTTTTTAGAGAAAACTGCCGCCTGGGTTTTTGTAGCGTTAAATTCCACTTGGTTACTGTCACCCCAAGATAGAATTTCTTCCAGGTCTTTGTTAAGTTGAATGACTTCCTGCTGTCTGCGGATATTCGTCTGAGTAGCCGATGTCCGAGCGTGCAAAGTGAATGAAGAGATAAGTGTACTGTCATCTGCAAAGCTGTAGATTGGATTCTCAGTCTTTTCCAGCAGATGGTTAATGTAAATGAGAAAGAAAGTAGGAGACAATATGGAGCCTTGGGGTACACCGGCGTTGATAGTGAAGGTGTTAGAAAGAAATCCGTCGACTGCCATTCGTAAAGAAAGCTCTTTGAGGAAACATGAGAGCCACAAAACAGAACCTTTCAGACATACCATAAGAACGTAGCTTAACCAACAGCCCATCGTGCCAAACACGGTCGAATGCCTTGGATATGTCAAGAGCAACCGCTCGAGATTCTCCAAAGTGTTCGATTGCGTTGTTCCAGACATGTGTTACATAAGTCAGAAGATCTCCTGTTGATCTATTTTTACGAAGGCCATTTTGGTGATCGCTAATAATGTTGAATCCTTCAAGATATTTTAGAAGATGCTGATTGATAGCCTTTTCCGTGACTTTCGATATTATTGAAAGCAGTGCGATTGGTCGGTAGTTATTTGGCAAAGTTTTCTTGCCTTTTTTTGGGTATCGGCTGAACTGTAGCACATTTCCAGCAGGAAGGATCTATTCCCTTTCTGTAGCATAGGTTGAAAAATCTACAGAAAACTGGTGTTAGTTCCCTCGCACAGTTTTTAAGAGCTATGGCAGGTATGCCGTCAGGGCCAGAAGCCTTTTTGGTGTCTGGCTTCATCAGTTTACGCTTGATGATACGCTGTCTGAAGACAACATCGGATATCCTTGACTGCACTATGGGAATAGTAGGTGGTGTTTTTCCTTGGAAATCGACAGTAGAATGTGAAGCAAAGGGTTCAGCCAACAAATTCCCTTTCTCAACAGGTGTCGTTGCAATAGAATTATCTGGCCGTGTGAGTGGTGGTATGGTGGATTTGGTGAAATTTTGACTAACTGCCTTTAGCGACCGACCAAAAGGACCTGGAATTTTCGGGACAAGCGAGAAGTTGTTTCTAATCCGTTGATTGTGTACCTCCTTGGTTCCGTCGATAACCTCTTTGCATCTGTTCCTGGCACGAACAAATGTGTTACGATTTATGGTATTAGGATTTTCATGCCATTGTCGGTATGCAAGGTGTTTAGAAGCAACAGCTTCTTTGCATTTTCGGTCAAACCAAGGCTTGCCGTTGGGAGGGCATTTCTTCGAAAAAGGGATGTAACCCTCTATACCGGCCAAAATAACATCGGAAACCTCCCTGGCGCAGTCAGATGGATCGTCGGATCGAAAACAAACGTCTAACCAAGAGAAAGTTTGAAAATATTCCATGAGATCCTCCCATCCAGCAGACTTGTAGTGCCAAATCTTGCGCGGTTTAGGCGTCTCTCTGTCACTAATTGGTAGAATACTCGATGTCGAAAGTAGTTTTATGCTCAGAAGAACCTAACGGCGGATTTACGCTGACCGTGTAAATCTCCGGATTGGTGGTTTAAAAACAGATCAAGAAGACTGGCGAACTCTCCGTCTCGATCAGGGATCCGTGTTGGTTCGTCAATAAGCTGTGTTAAGCTACAACTGATTGAAAATGATTCGGCTTCACGACCTTGTTCGTCGGTAGTATTTGAGTATTTAAGCCAGTTGATGTTGTGGACTTTAAAGTCGCCCAGGATCGCAATTTCGGCATTTGGATAGTTGATTTGTAAATGATCGATGGTGTCTGCAAAAGAAGCGAAAAGTATTCTAAAGTTAGTATCACTTGGTGGTCGGTATAGGATACAGATGAACCTTGTGGTTGGTTGAGTCGTTATTTTTAACCACATAACATCAAAGTTTGGGGGCTCCAGAGCCTCTTCTCGTTGGCAAGAGAGGTCGCTTCTGACATAAAGACAGATTCCAAAGTTACGCCTAAATCGGGAATAGAAGTCGTACCCAGGATAAAGATAGTTTACTGTGCTTACTTGCACTTGACCGGTTATTTTAATTGCATACTGGAATTCTTACAAATCTAAAAATAAAAATGTCCAAAAGTCATGTTTTCTTTATTATTTAACTCTTGTCGAGAAGATATTTGGTTAAGTGATTTTTATTGAGTACTGTATTGAGTCTGTTAAGAAAGATATCCTATCTTAGATAATGCGCTGTCTCTATGTATACCAATTAAAAATTCCCGGAGGGGAAATAAAACAATACAAATAAAGAAACAGCCGTGGGCTACTTGAACCTTGGAGCAGGCGAATAACATCCTGCTTAGAGAAACATTTCCTAAGAACCCAAACATCAATACAGATCCTCACATACATTAAATCGAAAGCAGTCGTTTGCAATTGACTAGATAAGTTGTACAAAGAAAACCTAAAACTATATTGATTTTGACGTACTTGGTTGATAATACCAGAGTTTACCTATGCAGAGTGTTATATGAATGCGATACAGAAGTCATGAAGAATTAAGATGCATTTATTGCAAGTTTTCAAGGGTCTATAAAGCGAAAAAAGGAGGCCCGATATAGTAAGCATTCTGTTTGCAGAACCTTGAAAAAGTTTTAGTAACACGTAGGCTGAAAATTTTTTGGTTTAGCTACTCAAAATACAATTTTTTTGCAAAATTCGACTTTATTCATCAATATAATCTCCTTCAAGAGCGATACAATCAGTCCTACGCTTTTCTAACATTTCTATACCTTTCTTGTAAAAGGCTTTGCCTTTGCCTTCAAAATAGGCCTCAGTTTCAGCGATAACTTCTTCACTGGAGTCAAATCCCTTTCCCGCGAGCATTTTTTTGAGGTTTACGAATAGATAATAGTCGCCGGGGGCCAAATCTGGAGAATACGGTGGATGAGAAAGCAATTCGAACTTCAATTCATGCAATTTCGCCTTCGTAACTGTTGACTTGTTACACCGTGCATAGTCTTGATGAAAGAGCACTTTTTTCTTGTTCATTTGAGGCCGTTTCTTTACGATTTTTGCCTTCAAACACACCAATAACTTTATATAATATTCGCTGTTGAAGGTTTTTTTTTCCCTTCTCAGCATAGTCGATAAAAATTGTTCCATGCGTATTCCAAAATACAGAGGCCAAAAACCTTCCCAGCCGACTGTTGTGTCATTGGTCGCTTCGGGCGGCTTTCGCGGCTACTGTCCACTCAGCTGACTACCGATTTGATTCCGGTGTGTAATCGTGGATCTAGGTTTCATCCATTGTCACATATCACATGAAAAAAATCTTTTTATTGCTCTTAAACAGGTCCAAAGAGCGCTCAGAATCATCAACACATTGTTGTTTTTGGTCCACTGTGAGCAAACGCGTTACCCATTTCGAACAGAGCTTTTTATGCCTAAATGTTCATGCAACATATGACCAACAAGTCCTTTTGATATCTTTATGGTGTCGGCTATCTCACGCAATTTCACTTTACGGCCATCCGAAATAATTTTGTGAATTTTTCTGGTGTAGCTACCTCATTTGGGCGTCCAGAGCGTTCAGCATCATTTGTATCTGTACGACCGCGTTTAAATTCAGCATACTAGTAAATTATGAGTGATTTTCTAGGAGCCCCGTAACACTTATCAAGCTATTGAACGGTATTTTTTCCCATCAAAAAATAATGTATAATCAACACATGAAATTCGATTTTTTCCATTGTTTTGACATCATCAAAAGTAGCATCACTAAAACCACTGTAAACTAATCGTCGAAATGTCATGAAATTTTGACACGTATCGTTTGAAGGTTGGTACTTTCTAAAAATCATAGATTTTTGAGAAGGGCGGCATCTATGTGTCAGGCCAAAAACTTTTCAGCCTACGTGTTAAATAACAATAGGTTAAGACTATATTAATTTAATTTTCTTTTTCTGAAATATTTTTTTTATACATTTAGGCCTCTTGATTCTATTAGGAGAAAGCATAACGTCAACAAGAGTACATAAATCACACAGATAGATGACAGAACACTGCGGAAGTATGGTCCGTGTCCATTTTCAGTGATTGATTAGACGTTCTCCTTTGCTTCAATGATTCTATAACATAAGATAATAAATTTTGGTTTTGTCTGGCAATAAAATACTATTTTAGTTAAATACGTAATTAAGAAAATTTATAAATTTCTTTTATTTAATTCTAGAAATATACCTTACTTACTGTGAATACTTAAAGAAAACGTTAAAAGTGATGGACGGAAGTATTATGAAACAAACAGCAATATATTGATGGATATTGATATATAAAAACTTATTATTTAAAAATTGATTGCTAGGAGGGATGGCCTCTAAAAAAAATTCTTTCTTGTAAAAATTGTTTATCGCCTTCGAAATTTGAATACCGAAGGGTGAATATAAGTGTTATATCGATAATTAATTATCGATAGTTATCCATATCGGTAATTTTCAAATAACTTTCCATTACTCGATATATCGAAAATAAATAACATCCTTAGTTCTTACGCCTTCTAGAGATTTTTATTTCTTGTTGAGTAGCCGCCATTTGATTGAATAATCTATATAACACAATTTTTTACTTCATGGGTATACTTAACACGAGTACAGGCATGCTGCGCACTCTGCAAGCATTTCTTTTCTCGACTAAGGATGGCAGATTAATGTACCACGGTGGAATACGAGGGCCACCTTTTAGGATTTTAAAACGACCACTAAATGGCGCTATTGAGATGTCACATTACCATTATTGTAAAATTTGACATTTGTTATTGTCAAAACAGTGGCAGTTCAGAAATTGACCGAGTAAAGTGAATTTGTTTGGAGTTGATAGCAGAATTCTCTCATTGTAGATGCAAATACATGTTGGGGTGCGCCCAAAAAAAAAGAAGATTTCTTATGCATTTTACTGGATTTTGCTACCTGTTTTGAATTATTTTAAAGGGTTCTCCCTATTTTAGGCAGAAAAGCTCTGCTATACAATAGAGTCATAAAATGTAAATGAGGTTTAATAAATAAAATTATCTTAAAAATAAAGTTATAAATATACGATTTATTACCAAAAATTTTTTAACTTATAGATCTATGTAGTTTAATTACAATCAAAATCTGAAAACTCGACTTCTCTTAAATTGATAATTAAGGGTTCTATTTTCATAATTTCTTTGATATATTCAAGTTTCCACATTTTATTTTCTTCTTCTATAGCATGTCGAATGGCATTTTTCCAATTATCCTCTTTGATCCTCTCTATTCCGGCGAGTAAAAATTGCCTTACGTCTTGAAGTCTGAACGTGGTGTTTTCCCTTGCAACGAAACCTTTCATTTGTGCCCAAATTACCTCTACGTGATTCAATTCGCAATGATATGGAGGTAATCTAAGCAATGTGATATTCCATTCCTTTGCCATCCCATCGACTGCGTATTTCTTGATTTGTGCCTTATTTTGATTCGTAATTTTGAGATGTTCCGCTTTTAATATACCATCTTTATATTTGAAAGTTTTGTCTCTGATCCATTGAAGAATATCCGCTTTCTTCCATGAATTTGTCGGGAGTCGCTCTAATAATCGATAATGTTATGGGGTATTGTCTAATACTATAACTGATTCTGCTGGTATACATTCAATCATTTGTTGGAAGTACTCCTCAAAAACATCGGCCGTCGTCTCCTCATGGCAATCTTTAGTTGACTTTGATTCGAATTCCAACAAGCCACCGCACAGTGTCTCGACTAGTACAAGCTAGCGGGACAATATTATTTCTTCACTTATTTCAATTGTTTATGTATATTCCAGGTATCTTAAGCTATTTTAAGAAAAAAAAAGTTGAAAAATGTGTACTGTATGTGTATTAATCGAAATATGTAGCTGCAAGACGGAAGTGGTTTACTAATGTGTCTCATTTGTTCACTATTGTCGCTAATTGTTCTTTAATTAGCTACATACGTCTACCTACTCATTATGTGTGAAAAGCACAATCATGCTTGTTTACAAAGAAATTTCTAGGAAAAAAATAAAAATCATAATGACAGTACCCACATTTATTAATTTACAAAATATTATTTCTTTTAAAATAAATTAATACAATAACAGTATCTATATATCAATTATTTACAATAACAAGGTGTATAAGTAAAAGAAATATAATATTAAATAACTTATATACTAAGGCATAAATTATAAGCAACTACAACACACAATAAAATAAGAATAATAATTACAATAAAAAAATACTTAAACCTACTAATCACCATCAGATGAGTCGTCATCACCGCTCTCCCATTCAGTAGAATATTCAGAGAGTAAATAATCCTCCTCATTTAATTCGTGATGATGACTTACTGATGGTGTTTCGGATGGCAATGAAGGTGGGATAATCAACTGCAGAACCTCCGATGGCAAAGAAGTAAATTTTCTTCGCGGTAATTCTCTATACGAGTTGATAACAGGATCAGACGTAATTAAAAGCATTCTCAAAAGATCTGTATTTGTGGCAATACATGACCGCTTCCTGGTGTGCCGTTCACGGAATCTACGACAGTCTTTATTTCTTGCCTCCTGGGCTTCTTCGGAGAGTTGTCCAATGGGAAGAAGAAAAGACTTTATAACTTCCGCGCTGTGTACAAGAATTTTATGCACAGTAACGGGCATGGAATACCACGAATACAGATCAAGGTATAATTTTCTAGTATCAACACAAAACTTTTCTAATTCTATGTAATTTATGTCATATCCCGATGACAAAGTTCTTAAAATTACATGAAATCTACGAATAAGGTTTACGTCTAATCCTGTAATTTCGCTGCTCAATTCAGCTTTGGAAAAAAAATTAAATCTACGTGCTGTGTTTCCATCGTTTGTGTTACCATAACCAGGTTTTGGTTTATCTACAATGAGACCCAGACGATCTTTAAACACTTTTTGTATCTCTTGTGAGCGTTGCTTCACAATAGCTTTGTCGTTATCTCCCCTGACTTGCCACTTTTTTATTTCTAAACGATAGCTGATGTGAAGCAAACATTCAAACGTGCGGATCCATGCATGTAAAGTAGATAAACCAAATGCAAGGCGTTCTTCGTTGCTGGGATATTTCTTTGACTCCTCGTTCATAGTAGACGGGGTGGCACCGCAAATATAACACTTTTGTGTTGAACTTGTGTCTGTTAAGGCATTGCACACTTTGCCATCAGTCATTGTCAACAACAAATCGTGTTTTAACAGAGATTTGAGATCCAGCAACGTTACATAATGTTGGAAGAAGCTGACTTACTTCATCTAAAATTTTAGAAGTTTCTTCTTTCGTAAACTCTTTTGTCTCCTTGGCAAAAATAAACTTAATAGGACGGCAATATAAAGTAGAGGAAGGTCTTGGATTTTGCCAGATCACAGTTTCGCCATCAAGCAGTCTCAAAGGGACAAATGAGTATACGAACAAAAATTCGTCTGTAGCGTTAGTGTTCTCAAATTTCTGCTGATACGTGCTATGCCCCGAACTCCCATCACAGCCCCATTTGCTTACCAACGTATAATATGAACGAAGTAACACACTTCTAATGACTTCCGTCTGAGCTTTAACTAATCGTTCAGCCGTTTTATCCAAAATCGCGTGAAGTTTAATTTCAGCTCGAGATTCAGTCACAGAAATATATTCGTCAGAAGGACAACAAGAAGCTTTGGACTTACCTAAACTATAAAACGATCGATACACTTGATGTCCCGCTTTCATTGACCATTTTCTTGTTTGTTTATATGAGTGAGAAGTCGATTTCGAGTCCACATAATAAGCTAAAGCTTCGTCTGGTGTTAACTGCCGACTTTGTTCAGAACACTTATTCTTTTCTCTAGTTTTACTGACCGCGACGTTATGGATCTGTTTAGCAACACTTCGATGCCCTTCTTTTCGAGTAGCTAACTCAGCTGCTGTAATAAGCTCACTTGCACTTCGCGATTCCAAAAGATCTTCTACTCTCCGTCTCTTCGTTTTCGTTGATGAGTCTTCAAATGATTTTCTGGGTCGCCCTACGGAAAGAGCCGCTGATGATGTTGAAGTGCACGGGTGGTTAACACACATCTTTATTTCGATTCCGGATCCCTCTAACCAATCTTTATGTTTGATTAGAAATATTTCTTTGTTACACTTTAAAGAAGTCCACTTTTGATTGAATTTTGCTGAAAGGCTTGATATTTTCATTTTGAGTCAGAAACATCAGACATATTGAATTTTTTACTTATATAATAAAAAATGCCACTGTTTCGTTAGTTTTGTCATGTTTTAGCCATTCTTCAAAAAACTCCATTTTCGTCATAGTCACGACTCGTTCTGAAAAAAATAAAAATAATTTTACTTTCGGGCCTTTTCGGGGTCTATAATATATATATGAATCTGTGCCTAAATGTTGTAGGTATTACATATAGAAAAAATCTAGGTGGATATATGTGGATAAAAAAAGTTGCTATTTTTAAAGTTTACAATTAATGTAAAATTTGCTGGATTTATCTATACATTTACAAATTGATATTACACCAAAAGTATACATATTTTTTATAAAAAATATAAGTCATAATAGAGTACATACCTTCAACAGAATATTCCATCACAAAAAACTCGTTTCACTTTGCTACCAATTTTAAAATATGTTATCACAAGTGTGCATAAAATGCAACTGATTTGCAAATGAAAATGACCTCTCTTATAAGGGTTACTTTGACCCCCTGATAAGATACCTTTATGAGGTGATAAACAAATTAATTCTTGGAATTCGTTAAATGGGGGGGGGGTTGTTTACAAGTCGTTATCAGTGGTTCCTGGAAATTACGTCATGAATATTGTCCCGCTAGCATGTTCTTGCCGAATCACTGTGCACCGTCGAGAAATCTGTTTTCACTACCAATATGTGCTATATTTAGCCTGCGACCTTTTCCTGAAGGGGGTTGTAATCCATTTGACTGGGTGTTCATTGTGTGTCCCTAATTAACCCAAGTCTCATCTAAATAAAAAATATTTCTTTCTTCGGCTGGAAATTTTCTCATTACTCGTAGATATTCTCTTCTCCAACAAATTATTTCTGTTTTATCGATAAAAACAGATTTTCTATTGTGTTTTTTCCTATAAAAATTCAGGTTAAGGATTTTCCATAATTTCCATTTTTTTTTAATCTGGTAAGTCCTGGTCTTCTCTGATTTCTTGCAAAACTTTATGTAGTGTAAGTATTTCTTTCTTATTAAAAAAATGTATTGTACTTTTCTTCTTATTACGTTTTTAAAGCCTTCATCGACCTCTAAGGGCTCCTTTCCTTTGTCATTCTGAGGTTCGTTGCAAGGACTGGGTTTTCTTTCTTTTAAAAATCTATAAATAGTTACTGATCCAACTCCCGTCATGTTGGCACAGGTTTCCACAATTTGACGGACCTGGCTTGTTGGCTGTTGATGCCCTAGGGCATCGTGGACGTTAAGTATCATTGTTTTTCTCGCAGGGAAAATGCAGATTTCTAAACTCCGCGAAGTTTAACCAGGGAATATTATAGGTTTTTGCTTTATTTTTATACTTACACAGAATATTTTTATTGCGTACTTAGATACTTAGGCACCTACCTACCGATAAGTACTTTGGTTAATTATATTCCAATAACTGCTAAAATCCCAAATAATTTTATTGTACCTATTATTATGAAGCTTTATAACACTGTAGATATCTAGTTCTTAAGAATTGTTAATTTTACTCGTTTAGGCCTTTATCATACAAATAAGAATTTTAGTTTCATCATTTACTCATTAAAATAAACTTTGAAATGCATTGGTGCTTATTGTAAAGTTTAGAAGGCATATAATAAAATATTTTTTAGAGAAAGTTGGCACTGTTGTTTAGAGATAGAAAATAAAGGTGATTAAAACTAAAAATGCAAATAATTGGTAGAGAAATTTCGGACGCTTATGGTTTATGACATTTTAATGTTTATAACCCATGTTGTCTGCTATCAACTCCAAACAAACGGCCTTTAGTTTGTTTACAGTGAGCGTTTAAAAATAGTTTTGTGAACAAATGGAAATTTGACGTGAAGGTTTTCGTTGGTTGATTTGTTACAATTTTAGTAAAGGCCTAATTCAACAACAATACCTCAAATCGCTTCGTTCAACTTTTGTTAATGATTCATCATCAGAAAAGACTGTTTACAATTGGTTTGTAGAATTTCATCATGGTCGTGCTTCCATCAGCGATAAAGGTAGACCAAAATCGGTTGTTGTTTCAAAAAACATCGATGCTGTGCGCAATATGATTGAGGAGGATCGGCATGTGACTTACCGTGAGATAAAGG
This sequence comes from Pachyrhynchus sulphureomaculatus, assembly GCA_019049505.1. NCBI lineage: Eukaryota > Metazoa > Arthropoda > Insecta > Coleoptera > Curculionidae > Pachyrhynchus > Pachyrhynchus sulphureomaculatus. Next base: position 70,487,075 of record CM032447.1, on the reverse strand, counting down.
CATCCTTAGGCATATCGAAGACTGCAGTACATTCGATTTTGCATGAACATTTAGCTGTAAAAAAGATGTGTTCCCGATGGATTCCGCATAATTTGACTGAAACGAGGACATGTAAAATCCGGATACAACATCGTAACAGGAGACGAAACTTGGATATTGGATGTTCCAACACGAACCGAATCCAACAAAAGTGGTTTGTTCGCGAAGCACTTGAAAGAAAATGATAGCTTGTTTCTTTGGTTATACTGGACATATTGCAACCATGACTTTAGAGAGTATATAACACTCCACACTTTGCCAAAAGTTATCGATGAAATCAGGAAAAACAACCGAAAACGTCGCATCATTCTTCATCATGACAATGCCAGCTCTCACACACCACATCAAGCAATTGATTATTTGACGGAAAAAAACATGGAATTAGTGTCTCATTGCCCATATTCGCCTGATTTATCGCTTAACGATTTCTTTTTATTCCCCGAATGTCAAAAAAAAAATGCGTGGACAGTGATTTTCATCACTTCAAGAATCCTTCCAAAACCATGTTTTTGAGGTACCAACTCAGAGTGGAAAAAATATTTCGAGAATTGGTTTGAACGCATACAAAAGTGTATAAATTGAGAAACAATATATACGGTTTGTACCAAAATTTTTTTTTCTTTTATTGTTTTCGTAAAAACTTCAAAGGTAGCCCTCGTAACTAAAACAGAATAAAATAAAAGAGTCATGAAATCTTAGTTGAATTCTCTTACTACTAACATCTTATCGGGCATATACAAAGATTTCTATACAATTTAAAATATAAATTTATGGTTACTTTATTTATAGTAAAGGTAAAACGAGAGCCGACATTCATTCAGAGGCCCAAGTTTTTATACGAATTACTTGAAATTATAACTTTCATAATAAGTTAGAAACAGCACTGATATCAACCCTGTTGCTGTTGAGGGTCCACATATCAGTATTCGATGTCTTGAGCATGAAATCTTGGACAGCAGATACATTAGAAATGCTTTATAAGTCTGTAACCTTCTTATCTTTGGAACTGTTACTTGAAAATTCGATAAATTGAACGAAATAAATTTTTGTGTTATCTGCATAGTGATTACACAAAGACGACAGCAAGAAACTTCATTACCCTGCAATATACATCAGAAATAATAAAGATTTTAGTATACCAACATGTGGTCGCATAGTATTAACACAAAAATATTTTGACAAAAGCAGGTCATTTTTAATGAAATTGAAAACAAGAGAGATTTTGCAACGCTTATTTTGATAGACCACTGTCTTTATCTTTATTTGAAGCATGCGCCCACCGTTTAGAGCTTGCGCAGAAGTAAAGGGAATAAATTAAATATAAGCATTCGGCTGTTATCGTTATTTAAAGGATGCGCCCACCATTTGGAACCTACGCAGTATTGAAACAAATTAAGAGAATCTTTTATTAAGGATAACGATTTCCTTTATTTAGGAACTTATAAGAGAGGTTATTTGAAGTGCATTATTTTTATCGCTATTATGGTAGTGCCTGTTATTAGTGTTCCGTACGGAACACTTATAAGATTACTTCGGTGTCTGTCTGTCTGTCTGTAACACCCGATTTTCTCCGAAACTATTTGACATAGAAAGTTGAAATTTGGTACTAATATAGGAATTGATAGCCTCATCAGAGCCGTGTAGTTTTGAAAGTTAAATTTTGACTTAAGGGGTTAGTTTTGAGGGGTGAAATCGGAAATGAAAAAAAATTTTTTTTACTAGGTCATCGAGTGTGGTGTTAAATGAAAGCTTGTGAAAACACGAGTAAAAAATATTTATATATTGTAATACTTGCGCACACTTTTCTTTATATTATTTTTAAAAATCGCGAAAAATCGCTGTCCCGCTACCTTATCTCGAAAAGTACTGATCAAAAAATTTTGAAAAAATTCTGGAATATTCTCCACGGGGTATAGATTGAACGAAAATTATCACGAGTGCATTACCTTTAATAATTTATCTGGTATATAAAAAAACAAAAATTTCAAGGTCATCAGTTTTCAGTAAAGATTGGAAACAAACTTTGTCGAAAACTCATTTGGGGTGTGTTTTCTGAAGTCACTGATCATTTTATACCACCGTAACAAATTTTTTTTATTTTAAAAGCAATTACCGTACGGAACACTAATTGTGCAAGTTCAACTTGCACTTGACCAGTTATTTTTTCCTACTTAGGTATACAAACCACTAAGAAAATACAGCAAAATTGAAATGATAATCTTTTATTGCAAATAACACTGAGAGTACCTAATACAAAATATGTTAAGTACTCTCTTTATCACGAATTATCCACTACATTATTTTTTAGTGTTCCGTATAAGATCACTTCTCCGTAACTATTTAATGTAGAAGGTTGAAATTTGGTACTAATATAGGAATCGATGGCTTCATCAGAGCCGTGTAGTAGACTTAGTTTTGGAAGATAAAATCAGAAAGGAAAAATAAAATTTATTAGGTCATCGAGTGGGGTAAAACACGAGTTAATATATATATATATATATATATATATATATATATATATATATATATATATATATAGTAGAACCCCGGTTATTCGAGGTAACGTGGGGGGGCACCCTCCTCGGATAATCCGGATTTGTTTTTTATTCATTCAAAAAATAAACACCAATACTTTAAACCGATGTATTAACGTTTTTAACATATAAATAGGTACATACATTATAAAACAGTGAAAGAGGTATCTATGCGCTTCTGTTTCATATTGCATCTTCTTTTTCTCGCTGCGATGTTTCTCCATCTATTAAGAAGAAGCAAATCCGCTGGGGTTGCCTCTGGTTGTTGTTCGATATACCTCAAAGCTTTTTCCAAAGAAGCAAAACCTTCTTGATGAGAAATATTAGTGGGAGACTGTTCATCCACCGCCGCTTCGTCATCGTCATCGTCATCTAATTTTTCGGTTTCCTGAAAGGCATTCGTTATTTCTTCAATACTCATTTCTTCTTCTAAATTATCTGCTGTAATCCAATCTACAACTAATTAATTCAAATAAACTTTTTTTTTCTTCTAACTCGCTGTCAAAATTTGAACAAGACATTTCTCCATGGCTTTTCAATTTCAGAGCTAATTTATTTAATGGAGTAACATCTTCACTGTCATTATAGTCCTCAAAATCAATAACTTTTGACCAAGATTTTTGAATAGTGGTAGTACGCACAGAATCCCAAGCTTGACTTACCCAGTAAATAACATTTTTCAGCGTCACTTTTCTCATCCCATTGATAATATCCTCCTTTTCTGTGTATTCTAACAGATGTTAAAGATATAAACGCCTATAATTTTTTTAAATGTTTTCGAGGATGCCTTGATCTATTGGTTGCATTATGCTGGTTACATTTGGAGGAAAAAATTTTACAACAATTTCGTCCACATGAAATCCTTCTCCAGGGTGAGAGGGGGCATTATCCATTAACAAAATTACTTTAATACGAACACGGTTTCTGTTCAAAAATTTAGTCACAGATGGCACGAACTCTTCTTCAAACCAGTTAGTAAATAAGGTCGCATCCATCCATGCGCTCTTCTGACTTTTGTAATAGACTGGTAGGGCTTTGGGTAAGATGTCTTTTAAAGCTCTTGGACGTGCAGACTTGCCAATCACCATCAGTGGGACTTTGTGCTTGCCAGATGCATTGGAACATACCATTATAGTTAATCTTTCCTTACTTCATTTGTGCCCAGGAGCTGATTTTTCCTGTCGAGATGCCAATGTTTTTGATGGAAGCATCTTATAATTCAAACCAGTTTCGTCACAGTTGTAAATTTGATCACATGTGTATCCACATTCTTCGATTTGCTTTTTAAAGTTCTGCTTAAACTTCTCAATTGATGACACATCAGCAGAAATTTTTTCACCACATACTGTCAGTTGTCGTACACCGTACCGTTTTTTCCAGCGGTCAAGCCATCCAGAACTGGCGGTAAACTGATCTATCTCTGGGAATTGCCTACTAATCATTATTGCTTTCTGTTGTAAAATTGGACCTGACAGAGGCACACCTTTTGATCTCTGTTGGTTAAACCACATGAATAAACCTTCGTTAACCCTTTCATAGTCGCCGGTTTTCATTAATTTTCTTCCTGAGGACGAGGAGACTTGATTTATACACCACTCTTCTATTTTTGTGCGGTTTCTTTTCCAATCTCCAACTGTTACCTCATCTACTCCATAATCTCGTGCAACAACTTTAATTCTCCCCTGCTTCAATTCTTCTGATGGCTTTTAATTTTTCTTCAATAGGAACGACGATTCTTTTACGCTTGTTTTGCTCCATTATAATACGACAAACAAAAATTCAAACAAAGCAGTTCGTATTAATTACACTTAACTACCAGAACTCCAACCAAATAAATTATGTGAGTATACTCGTACTTCTCCGTAGTAAACGCTATAACGCACTGCATTCACGCAAATTTACATGCTGAAAGAGTCCAAAAACATAAATAAGGGAACCCCTCACACGGGCCAGGGGGATTCCCCGAAGGCCCCCACGATTTTAAATGGAAATATGTACATACATATTTTAGAAGCTCGGTTAATACACAGCATAGACGCGCATACCTCGGATAATCAGGTTCTTAGATTGGCTCGGTTAATCCGGAGCTCGGATAATCGCGACTCGGTTAATCGGGGTTCTACTGTATATATATATATATATATATATATATATATATATATATATATATATATATATATATATATATATATATATATATGTATATATATATATATATATATATATAAATGTAATACTTGCGCACACTTTTCTTTGTATTATTTTTAAAAAATTGCGAAAAATTTCTGTCCTCCCCCTCATCTCGAAAAGTACTAATTAAAAAATTTTGAAAAGATTCTGGAATATTCTCCATAGGGTGTAGATCGAATGAAAATTATCACGAGTGCATTACCTTTAATAATTTATCTGGAATATAAAAAAAAAATCAAGTCATCAGTTTTCAGTGAAGATCGGAAATAAACTTTGTTAAAAACTCATTTGAGGTGTGTTTTGTGAAGTCATTGATCATTTTGTACCTCTGTAACAAAAATTTTTATTTCAAAAGCAATCAACGTACGGAACACTAATTGCGCAAATCCACTTGACCGGTTATTCACAAAATTAATATCACACGTGCACACAAGTACGTTAGAAACCAATTAAAATTAAGCAACAGCGACTGCCATCGACTTTAAAATTTGATTTAATTTTGTGTGTCAACGTATTATATTTTCGGTACGAAGAATTAATTACATATTGCTTACCTTTCTTGTATTTTCCGTTCAGGCTGAGAATAGCGAAGATGTCTCTTGCTAATTATATTTTCTTTTATAACCATGTAGGTATTAATTAAGATTAAGCGAAAATATTATTTTGTACTAAGCAAAAAAGAATTCTTTATGTGAGCTACAGCTCACGCATAATGAGAATGTTGACCAACTGGCGAAGGAGAAAATTGTTGATGGTGAATTAGATACCCGTATCACTTACATAATTAGTGTTCCGTACGAATGATTGCTTTTAAAATAAAAAATTTTGCTACAGAGATATAAAATGATCAGTGACTTTACAAAACACACCCTAAATGAGTTTTCAACAAAATTTGTTTCCAATCTTGGTTGAAAACTGATGACGTTAAACAATTTATATTTTTATATAACAGGTAACGCACTCACACACTTTATGAGGAATATTCCAGAATTTTTTCAAAATTTTTTGATTAGTAGTTTTCGAGATAAGGGGGGTGGACAACGATTATGGAGTTTTTCTTTTAAATATTATGAAAAAAAATTTACGCAAGTGTTTTTTTTTATGGATCTCGCACACGTGCTGCAGGGAAGTCCCTAAAGCGCTACAGGGGCGACACGTGTGCGGAAAACGCGATTCACGTTGTTCTTGAATCGCTGTAAATTGTACTCGGTGGGAAACACGGTCCTGGGTAAGCCATTCCAAAAGGATGATGTTCTCCATGTAAAAGACTGCTTGAAAAGCATTGTACGAGGAGTAACAAGCTGAACCTCAAACGGATGTGAAGTATCAGCGCGACGTGTACTTCTAACATGCACCGCTCTGGGAGGAATTAAGCGGGCTTACATCCTTCGAACAATCTCCGTGAAAATACGTGTAGAATAGACTCAAGTCGCCAACCGTTCTTTGACGTTCCAGCGAATCAAGGCCGCCGGTCAGTTCTGGGTCTCCAACCAGACGAACAGCCCTTCTCTGAACAGAATCCAACAAATGTAGTGTATGTTTGGGAGCGGAGCCCCAAAGATAGGAGCAGTATTCCATAGTTGGTCGAATTTGAGCTTTGTAAGGAATTAACAGTTGTTGTGGAGTGTAAAGCTTTCTGGTTCGAAATAATATTCCCAACTTTTGAGAAGCTCTCCTTGCTATGCTTGCAACATGTTCATGCCAGGATATATTTGCTCCCAAATTAACGCCCAACAAATTAAGTGATGATGCTAGGGGAATGGAGTGCCCCGACATAACTATGTCGGGTTCAGCAACGTTAACTTCTTAGAAAAAACTGCCGCCTGGGTTTTTGTAGCGTTAAATTCCACTTGGTTACTGTTACCCCAAGATAGAATTTCTTCCAAGTCTTTGTTAAGTTAAATGACTTCCTGCTGTCTGCGGATATTCGCCTGAGCAGCAGTATTACATCCTACATATTTTTGAACTCGTGTTTTCACAAGCTTTCATTTGACAATTTTTAAATTTCCACTTCCGATTTGATCCCCCCAAAATTAACTCCTTAAGTCAAAATTTAACTTTCAAAACTACACGGCTCTAATTAGGTCATAAATTCCTATGTCAAATAGTTTCGGAGAAAATCGGGTGTGACAGACGGACAGACTGACATACGGACAGGCAGACGAACGGATACCGTAGTGATCCCATAAGTGTTCCATACGGAACACTAAAAATCATGATAGAGTAGCAAAATAGATGGAAAAACTTCAGAAGTATGAATATCCAAAAGATTTATTACTACTTTTATAAGAGATAAATTTGGCCATGTATGTTAACCTGCTGATCGTAACAAAATTAGGTAATAGAATCGGATTTATGCGAATTATGTCGAATTGTTGACGACTTGAATCATACTTTTTTGGAATGTCGCAAATATAGTAATGATCCATACCCAGAATTAAAACCGCCAGGACAGTTAAACTTTCTACATATACTCACGTTTTTAGACAACCATATTAACCTTTGAATTCTGGATAAAACTATTGTCGTGTTTGTTCAAAATCATCATGTAATCCCAAATTACATATTACCTCTGACCTATCTTTAAAAGGTTTTGATTTTTCCCAGAGCGAAAAGAGTGTAAATCTGTCTGTATTCCTATTAGAAAAGGTTGTTTTTCTTTTTTTATCATAAGCAGCAATGGCTCAATCTCTGTGAATAATTTTTGATACACTAAAAATTCAGTATAAAGTGTTCCAATTACCGACTGGCTGTATGACAGAACTACGTAAGTCTAAATAAAATTTAAAAAAAAAAATACTTTTTGTTGGAGTCGGTTTAGTATTTCTTAAAATTTTGGTTTTTAGGTATCCTGACAAAATATAGGTGATGCAAGACGACTTGGACCACAATATCGGCATATGAAATAATCGACACGTACGGGGTGATCATTTTTAGACTCTCGACCCCGATTTATGGAAAGTTGTTGGATATTTATTTTTTTAAAATATAGAATGGTATAGTGCATATCAAGGAGTATACTGACGTATTTGACATTTGATAGTGAAAACGACGCTGGGCGCCACGACGCCAAACAGCTTTTTTTTTTCAATGAACATACCTTTTATAAAATTGCATTTGAAAAATTGAAATTGAAATTTTTTTCAATATTTTTTCCTTAAATTGCTTTTTCTAATTTGTTTTTTAAAAAAGTTAGGTAAAACTTCGTTACGCGGGCTTTTCAGAAAAAGGGTTTTTTTTTTGGAATAGGCTTAAAATGGTCTATTTTTTAAAGACTTACCAGAAAATATCGGAGGGAGGCCGTTTTTACACGTTTTTTTTTCTGCATTTAAACATTGATTCGTAAGCGTACGAAAGTCTACTATGCTATTGACAATCACTGATAGAAACTGCTCGGGAGAACTCGGTTCGTTTATGCGCATGCGCCAAGATGATTATGCTACATTTACAGTGAAATTTTCTTTGCGGAAAACAACACGAAAAGAACAAATTACAAGATTTTTTTTGGAATAGGCCTAAAATTGAAAGATTGACATGAAAAAATCGAGATAAGGCTGTTCTTGCTAACCTGAACTAACCTTGGTCTCCAGCGACTAATACAGCACGTTTGTCATTTTTTCACATTAAAATAGGACATTTTTTTCGTTATTTAATGTATTTTGTAATTGCTGATTATTTAAATCAGGTTAGTTTCGGTTAGTTCAGATTAACAAAAACGGTTACCACCCGATTTTTTCTCATATATTTTTTAAATTTAGGCCATTTTAAGCCGATTTAAGAAAAAAAAAATGTTAAGATTTTAACAAAAATAATGATAATAAACAATTTTGTGATAAGATTAGACTATAACTGAAAAAAAATTAATAACTTTTTGAAAAGATTACATTACATTGCACCCATTAGTGTGAACGGAACCTATTCTTCCGAAAACAACTGACAGTATCGATCAGTGGTTATCAACAGTTGTTAGTGATATAGATTAATTTTTATTTACCAAAAAAAAAAGTGCAAAAACGGCTTCCTCCCGATATTTTCTCGTATGTCTTTCAAAATTAGACCATTTTAAGCCTATTCCCAGAAAAAAAAACTCTCTTTTCTGAAAAGCCCACCTAACGAAGCTTTACCAAAAGTTATGCCGCGAAAACCCTCTAAAATATTATTTTTTGGTCATTGCGGTTACCATGGATCGTATGCTACGTTTGGTGGTTTTCAAACAATTTATCTAGTAGACGGCTGTCAAACTTTAATCTGACAGCTGTTGTTTGCACACCTATTCAATTCAATGGAGTTAAACTAAGTAAATAGTGTGTTAATAGCTTCTGATTGAAGTAGTTTCCCACGCTGAAAAAGTAGATATAATTCTTATTTATGCAAAAGCAAGAAAAATTTCTCGGGAAACCTTTAGATTGTATCGAGAATCTTATCCCAACAGATATATCACGGAACACACTATGTTTTGTAGATTAGAACGAAATTTGGATGGATGCATTTTCTGGGCTGAAAGGTATTTCTACACGAAAAACTGTTTTAACAGATAAGAAAGTAGAAGAAATTATGCAATATTTTCAAAACCATCCATATAATTCAATCAGACAAGCAAGCAGTGAATCGAATGTATCTTATGAGATTATTCAGAAATCTCTTAAGACTAACAAATACCATGCCTATAAAATGCATAATCTTCAGTTATTAACGACGTATATTACGACATCCCCGCCGATATCCTTAGGATATGACGAAGAACGTTACTTTCTGAATCATATATTATGGACAGATAAAAGTCATTTTGTCAGCAACGGCAAACCTAACAGAAAAAATTATCATTACTGGTCTGACGAGAATCCATACAACGTTAATCAGATTTAGAATCAAGGCCATTATGGCGTTAATGTATGGTGTGGGATAATTGAGATACATTTGGTTGGATCATATTTTTTTGAGAGAACACTAACTGGAAATAGATACCTTAATTTCTTGGTTAATACTCTACCAGTTTTATTAGAAAATTAGAGAATATTTGAATGAACAGTTTCAACGAAGATGGATAGGGGTTCGCAACCTAAGTCACCAGACCTAAAGCCCTTAAATTTTTTCTTGTGGGGGCTTTTAAAGATATTGCATACAAAACTGCGACTGATATTGAGCACTTAAAGGCAAAAATATCAGATGCGTGCAATTCATCAAGCGTTAATAAAAAGAATGGAAAAATGCATGATAGAAGAAGGAAGACATAGAAAATTTCTTTTGATGCTTTTTTTAAGTTTAAAACTTTTAATTTTATAAATATGTAATAAGTTATGAAATGTTAAAAGTTATATAGTTTTTTTGTGGTTTTAATAAAAATAATATATTCTTGTTCTTTATCGTTTTTTTTTATTGTTCGAAAATATTTTATTATAATTACTTTCAGATACTAAATAAGTTGTTTTTGAAAAGCTCCAAACGTAGCATACGATCCATGGCAACCGCGATGACCAAAAAATTATATTGTAAAGGATTTTTGCTGCATAACTTTTTTGCAAAACAAATTAGAAAAAAACAGAAATGGAAAGATTTTTTTTAAAAAAATAGAGCTTTCCAATGCCGTTTTATAAAAGGTATGCCGATGGAAAAAAAGTTGTATGGCATGACGGCGCCCAGGGTTGGTCGGTTTCACTACCAAATGTCAAATACGTCCGTATACTCCTTGACATACACTATACCGTTCTACATTAAAAAAAAATCCAAGAATTTTCCATAAATCGGGGCAGGCGTCTAAAAATGATGACACTGCACATTTCTGAAGATGACAGAGATTACACTATTACTTAGGAACAATCTGTGGAAACAATTAAAAATTTATTCATATACATTTTACAAAATTTTATTGTATACCCGCTATCTTTTATTTTAGTCGAATTTGGCAACACACATACTTAAACTCTGAAAAAAAAAATTTTAGGAGACCGGCCTCCGCATATGCTCTAATCTGACGCCTATATATATTTTTTCTTGTATAGGTATCTTAAATGTAAAGTTTGCAATAATAATCCTCTCTTTCGTAACACGATTTAAAAAAATACCCTCAAGAAACACACCTCGATCGTAGAAACCGAGTGTCGAGCAGTTCCCTGCTCGCTACGGCTACTTGCGGATATTTATGGTAAACATTTATCTAAGAACTGTATATCCATATGCAATAAACTTATTAACATTGAACTTTTTAAGGAGACACCTTGTACTATTTGGGAAGAAATCTAGATTGTGTAACACACCATACAAATTCTTTAAAATTAGTTATCGGCACAATAGCTTTGGCAACAAGCAGATACTTTTATTGTCAAAAAAAATTAAAATAAAGAGGATTCCCATATATTGCACAAATTCTGACGGTCAACGTATGAAATATAACATGTAAATAAATGCTGAAATAACTTAAAAACAATAAATTAATTAATGACTAAATTTATTTCCCACGATTTGTGTAATTTAAAGATTTTTAATCAGTGGAAGGTTAAGAAATGAATGAAGATGGAATCTTCAATTAGTATAATCGTTTTATTTGGATAAATAGAACCTGTTAAACGAAACATTGAAAAATGGGGGTAGGATATCCATGATCTTAGAAAGACATTTGAAAGGGGGGTCTCCTCAAGGTTTAAGTTTTTACTATATATAAGTTCTTAAGAGATGAAGTACTATAAGTCAGTCACCTTTTGGACTTAACCATGAAGGTAAATCGAAACAAAACAATGGGTTTTCAAAATTTTGTGGTGATTTTCGTAGTGCCGATTTTAAATCTTTTGAGAAAGAAGTGTATTTTGTAATGTGTAATGTGATTACTAATTTTTTTTTATATTCGGTTTTAGGTGTTCGTCTGCCTCTTAGTGGTAGCTGCCGTAGCCAGTTTGGCTGAAGGTAAGTAATTTATTGTATACCAGGTGAAAAAAAAAATACTGAAATAGTCTCATTTTAAATTTTATTTTACAAATATGGAAGTTAAAATATTTCAAAAAATTTGGGAAATAGCGATCTTAATAAATAAATAATTGAAATACCTTTTAATAAAAAATAATACTTTTTGTTGTTTCTAATGCTTATTGAAAAGGAACTAAGTGGCTTTAAAAAAAACTATAGATGACACCAAAATGTGTAAAATTTTATGTAAAAAATTTGAGTTGTGTACGTTTATTCTACTTTCAATGAATTAAGAGAAGAGTACCATTAAGAGAGTTTCTGTTGAAAAATCCAAAAGATACACTTATAAATTAAATAACGAGGCTTATTTATATTCAGTTATTAATATTATTTTAATTTATTTACACTTTTTATTTACTTGTCTCTTTTTTTAAATTTTTATTTTTTAACATTTGATTTACGATTTTTTGAAAAATATTAAATAAAATTTTGGTCAGGAAAACTAATGTTTTGGAGTTCGTATTCCCAGATTAGTGTAAAAACATAATAAAATTTATCAAATGCGTTTTAATAATATTAAAAACGCATCTTTAATCGTGAAGAACCCAAAACAGTGATCTAGCGTTGACTTTCCTTTCGATAAACATTATTCGTTATTCGTATGAAATTACTTAATATTGACAATATGCAGTTGTGATTCGCATTAATGAAAATTCAAGCAACATTTTTATAATAATAACAATCAGTATTCAATATTGTTTCAAATCTACCTCTATGTTGAATAACTTATTTAAATTTTCATTTTCTTGTTTATTTTAAAAAAAAAACTTAACCTAAATTTTAAAATATATATAAATAAATAAATAATATATATATATATATATATATATATATATATATATATATAAATATATATATATATATATATATATATATATATATATATATATATATATATATATATATATATATATATATAGAAGCTCCGTCAAAAGTAACTTGGCAAAATATTTCGTGATTTATTGTTTTAAAAGAAGTAATATTTTTGTGGACTTTTGTGAAATAATTTTAATCTTTTCTGTTTAATGAACACATTATATTTCGAAACCTTCTTTAATCTTATATATGATCATCCGTAAATTGTATGTTAGCAGTACAAAAAAGAGAGAAATTTAATTTTTTTTGAGAATAACACTCATTAGACTCGATTTAAATCGTTTCTTGGATCACCATCTCCAGCAATTATCCAGAGCTGAACCTTTTTTACAGCTCAATATGAAAAAATGGAAAAATTCGCTAAATTGCCGCAAAAAGCATCAAAAACCAATATAGATATAATCTACCGTATTATAAGTTTATCCACGAATCCTGATAACGTTTTCCTCTCTTATATAATGGCCATTTTTTTGCCCATTTTATATCTTTTAGTCAAATTAATGTCCAGGTACACTTTTCTTAGGTTCTTTGACAATGTATAGATACATTGGCTCTAAGGTTAATATCTTTAAATATACCATTTTTAATTTACGGCCATTTTTGACCAAAGAGTGGCTAAAATCAACATAAAAATTCGAAGTCGGCAGGTCAAAAACATAAGAAAAGTGTACCTGGACGTTAATTTGACTAAAAGATAAAAAAATATTCAAAAATGACCATTATAAAAAGAGGAAAAAGTTTTCAGGATTCACGATGAATAATTTCAGTGAATTGTATGGATAAACTTATAAGTTTACAGTATATTATCTATTGATTTTTGACGCTTTTTATGACAATTTAGCGAGTTTTTCTATTTTTTCCGCAAAAATTTGCATGTTGAGCTGTAAAAAAAAGGTTCTTCAAAAAGTCGTGTTCAGCCGTGAATAATTGTGTTCCTGAAGGTCCAGGGAACGATCTAAATCGAGTCTAAGTCTAAACAATTTACGAAAATGCTCATATATTTTACGGCTTTAAATTTAATATTAAAACTATTACGAATTAAAAATTATTAAAATTTTATTCGGTCATTTATCAAATAAAAAAAATATTAATACATATATGTGTAACTTATTTCTTCTTATTTTTTAGAGGATATAAAAGATAATAAAAAATTATGAAATATAAAATTTAAATATCTATAAAATAAAAAGTTTCACTTTTAAACTTAATAGCAACTTACGATATAAATAGATGTATATATATATATATATATATATATATATATATATATATATATATATATATATATATATTTTATATATGTATGTATATACATTGTACAATTGTTATTAAAAGACAGGTGACTTTTACTTCCCATGCTAAAGGGAAATATTATATTCGTAAATGAATCCACCCTTTGATGTTCTTTTTATTTCTTCATGTTTCATGGTCACGAAAGATATATTCCTCCATTTCCATCGAACTCTCTGTATATTCGTCTCTATTTTAAAATTGTTGGCCACATAATACTTGGGGTAGGATGGAACCTATAGTTTTTGAGTAATATCGCTCTAAGAAAAAGGGTAAAAAGAATCATTTAGTTTATGTTTATTTAGAACGTATGTCGAAAAATTAGAAAAAAAATTGACTGAACTAAAGTAACGTCAGAAAGCAGAATAACAATACAAACAATTATTTTATGGCAAATACGATTATTATGACACTAGGACTAGCCAATATTTAAATGATATCACTTATATATTATAATATATATTTTACGTTGAGATAAACAACATATTATATTAAATATGTTTAAAATTTTCAATAGAATTTAAAAAAATAGAAGTTCCTACCAAAAAAAATCTATAGCGCTCTAAATTTTTCTTGGACCTTTCGAAGTACAAATATCTTAGTTAAAAGATAAGCAAAAATGCCAGACAAATTTTTTCGAAAATTCGAAGACTAATACTTCTGGCAACCTCATAATATATACAATATAACCTACATGCCTCATATACAAATATATTAATGTAAAAATGTCTCGAAATGTTTACATGTGATATATATATATATATATATATATATATATATATATATATATATATATATATATATATATATATATATATATATATAAATATGAAATAAAATTGGCGACTGTACAAGAAGTACGCTATTTCCATTAAAAGACCTACACCTATTATTACTGTTCATTACAATTTATCAAAACATACAACTAGAACGCGGGGAAGCAATTGTGTATTTACCTAGTAATCAGTAATATTTCGTTGCAACATTTCTAAAGTACTACTTATGAATATATAAGTGAGTTACAGGTTGCAAATTTGTTTCTCACACTGGGTGGTAATGTTAAGTAATTTGACTTAAAATAAAACAAATTTAATAAACGTGAAAAATTCGGCATAGGCGTCAGGTATTAAATTCTCTTAGATGCAAATTGCCCGACTTTGCCGATGTTTCGGCCCATCGTCAGGCCGATTTATACAAACTTTGTTTGTACAAAATATCTTTAAAATAACCGGCCAAATGCAAGTCGGACTTGCGCAATTAGTATTCCGTAGGTCGATTGTTTTTAAAATAAAAATTTTTGTTATGGAGGAATAAAATGATGAAGATTTGTTTCTGATCTTTGTTGAAAACTGATGACCTGAAGAAATTTTTGTTTTTTTATATACCAGATGAGTCATTAAAGGTAATGTAATAGTGATACCTTTTGTTCAATCTATATCCTGTGGAGAGTATTCCAGAATTTTTTCAAAATTTTTTGATTGGTACTTTTCAAGAAGAGACAGCGACTTTTGGCAATTTTTTGAAAATAGTACAAAGAAAAGTGTCCACAATTATTACATTATGTATATTTTTGAACTCGTGTTTTCACAAGCTTTCATTTGACAACCCACTCGATGGCCTTGTAAAAAAATTGTTTTTTCACTTCCGATTTCACCCCCAAAACTAACCCTTTAAGTCCAAACTTAACTTTCAAAACTACACGGCTCTGATGAGGCCATCAATTCCTATATTGGTGCCAAATTTCAACTTTCTATGTCAAGTAGTTTCGGAGAAAATCGGGTGTGACAGACGGATAGACGGACAAACAGACACCGAAGTGATCTTATAGGTGTTCCGTAAGGAACACTAAAAATGAATTGAAATTTTCTAATAATAAATTTTGTCGTACGATTTCAGTGTTCTGTGAAATGAAAAAGTCAGTAAAGATAAGCAAGAATTAAAATAGTAATCCTTGTTTAGCATTGGTTCGGCAAAGAGTTATTATGTCAATATTTCATATCTGTCATGCCAATTTTAACATATAGATATTAGTGAATAGTGAATATTAGTTTTTAAGTTTTTTATTTATATCTTTATAATATATTCTTTTTCAGCCGGATTCCTTGGTGGAGGAGGTGGATACGGAGGAGGTGGTGGATACGGAGGTGGATATGGAGGTGGTGGTGGATGGAGAGGCGGTGGCGGTGGATGGAGAGGTAAGTAATCTTTAAATTTGCATTATTAATGTCATTATTATACTCCGGAAAAAATAAGTTGTTACTACAAATATTAAGAGCTTATAATTCTTGACATAATATCTTTATAAAAATTTTAATAGCCTTTAAGAAAAAGTTCAAAGATTCATTGAAAACTGTATCTCTGTTGGTTAAGATTTTATTGTAGCTTCTACCTATTTACTCTAGCATCATTACTAACCCATATAATTATAATGATTGTAAGGATTTAAAGCATTCAGGCTATATTATTAACAATTTACGATCTTTAATTTTCTCTCTTTCCGCACTTACGATTTGCTCTATCACGGTTTCGTATATCTAAAAAAAATAAGGAAGAAGGATGTGACCTTTCGTTGCAAAATACTAATAAAACCCATCTTAGTGAAGATAATTACTACCAAGACTAATACGTGCTCGTATCTGATTCACTTTGTTATCAAGGTTAACAAATAATTATTTAAAATATTTTGTAAGCGATTTGTTACAAACTAATCCGTGAACAAAAAATCTCAAATCATGATGAATGATTTCTTGAAAAGCTATATCATCATTATTAAAATATTCGGCTAATCTTAGCACTGAATATTTTGATCTAGCTATAATCTTAAATATATCAAAATTTTGGCTTTAAGCCGTTTATAAATGAAGGTTTACCGACAAAGAAAGTGTTAAGTCGAAAAAAATAGATTTAACTGTCCAATCTACAGCTTTGCAGGTGACACTACGCTTATTTCTTAATTCACAGCAGGCAATCGTTCATCTTAACAAAGAGCTGGACTAAATTTTATCTTGGGGTGACCGTAACTAAGTGGAATTTAACGCTACAAAAACCCAGGGGGCAATTTTCTCTAAAAGGTTAACGTTACGGAACCCGATATAGTTATGTCGGGACATTCCACTCCTGTAGCATCTTCACTTCATTTGCTGGGCGTTAATTTGGGAGAAAATATGTATTGGCATGAACATGTTGCATGCATAACAAAGAGAGGTTATAAGAAGCACAGTTACAACAAGGACTTGCACATAACGATCAATTTTTAGAAATAATTTTTATCTGTTACTCGCCTAGAGCGTGCATTTCTTTAGGATGGATATGGATATGGATACAAAAGATTTTATTTCGGAATACGAAACGGATATTTACTATCCAGGTTTGTTCAGTCTCCATTGGCTCAATATTCTGAATATACTTTACCTATATCCCCGTGGGGGTACGGGATATAATATCACCACCGATACGTTCTGCCTATCGTAGAAGGCGACTAAAAGACCTTAGATGGTAGATGCCCAGATCCCACCATCTATAGTCCGGTGTTATACCATCGCGTCGGCTTAGGCTGCGTGAAGTTGCTTAACGTTTCGTGACTGTGCCAATGTCCCTAGACTGTGGACCTAAATAGCATGATGAAACACCTAAGACCTAGGAGCATGATTATAGACGGTTGAAACTAAAAGAGATCACCATGTTACAACACTGTAAACAAAAGAACTCAGACAAGACAATAATACCAATCAAAATTTGACGGGATTAATTGTCTATTTTCTTTCCACTCTCCTTTTTGCATCATTGTGATAAAGTGTTTCTATTAATTATAAAAGCCCATAAAAGAAGAGCGGATTCGGTGAAATACTTTAGTTACGAATTTTCCCAACATCCTCGTTTCCATCGCTCATTGAGCTGCCTGTAAGCGATTTATAATTTCTTGATTCAAAGCCCACGTTTCCGTTCCGTATATCAATACTGGCAACACGCATTGATCAAATGTGTTCGCTTTTAGTGTATTTGGAACACTGGAAAGGAATTCATTCTTGTGATTTTCGCGTTTTCAGTGTTCAGTATTGCTTCTTTATCACAGCGATGTTTATCTTCAGACCAATCTCTCTGGGCTTATTGTTAAGTTCATTCAGCATTTCTTCCAATTCTTCTTTATTGTTAGATATAAACACAAAATCATCCCTGAATCGCAAATGATTGAGTTGCTCTTCTCCTCTATTTATACCCTTACCTGTCCATGGAAGTTGTTTGAAAATATCTTCTAGTGCCAACGTAACCAATTTCGGCGAGATGGTGTCTCCTTGACATACGTCTCTTTTCATTTTTATCTTATTGGTGTTTTCTTTTAATACTACCTGAAATATTGCATTTTTATATATATTTTGAATAATCTACCAGTATCTGCTGTCAATTCTACAGTTAGTTAGATTATTTAATATTATCCAGATTTCAAGGGACTCAAACGATTTCTCGTAATCCACAAAGGCAAATTAAGGTTCTTAATACTTGAAGGTGATCCAGTGTACTAAAGCCTTTCCTAAATCCGGTTTGTTCTCTGGATTGGTAAGCGTCCAATTTCTTTGTGAGTCTCGCAATTATTATTTTCATAAATAACTTGTACATTACAGATAGTAGGCTGATTGGTCTATAGTTGGTTAATTTAGATCTATCTCCTTTTTTGAAAAACAGTACCACCACAACATTATCTTAGTCTCGAAGTACATCCCACTTATCGAGACATTTATTATATAATATATATAGCATTCGTCTTCACCTGCTAACACATGATTATAATATATAATAGTAGAGTGGCCTTTTCTTATCCGTATAATAAAATGTAACAACAAGCTAACCACTTAATAACGGTAATTAAAAAAAAATCTTCCTATTTATAATTGCAATGTTAAGTTTTAGGATTTCTTTTGTGTATTATTGACTATTTTTAAATGTTTTTCAATAGGTGGATATGGAGGAGGCGGTGGTTACGGCGGCGGCGGTGGTTTCGGTGGCGGTTACGGCGGCGGCGGTTACGGCGGAGGCGGAGGTGTGAAAATCATTAAAGTAATTAGCAGCGGAGGAGGTGGCTACGGAGGCGGCGGAGGATACGGCGGTGGATATGGTGGTGGATACGGTGGTGGTGGTGGATGGAAATCTGGCGGAGGTAAGATATATAGAAAGTAGGTTACTATAGCAATAGCGTATAACACTGAAAAACATAGGAAATATACTACTCAGTATGCTAATATGGTTAGCGAAAAGCTCGTCGAGTATAAAAATAAAATGTTTGGTGTAATGGTGATACATACTGAGTAGTGTCATTGTGCCAAAGATTCCACATTTCCAACGTATTAGGAAATATCGATCGATTATAAATATAATGTTCAGTATTTCGAAGAATTTGACATTGAAAGATGCTGAAAAAAGAGGGCTTTATGCCTTCTGTCCCAAAAAAAAAAAAATTTCACACGAAATTATAATTCATCTAAATCATTCGAAATAATATCCATGGGACATGATCAATTAATTCACTAAATGAATTGGTTTATATCGATTTTCAGGAAACTATTGAGGGTTGTGGGTGCTGCCGCTTGAACATTTTCAATGGTGTCATATTGCTTTCCTTTCATCGACAAATGAAGTACGAGGAAGAGAGAGAAATCATAATGTGCCAAATCATGTGAATTCGGCGAGTGATCCAACATACATTCTCACTCGTTACTTAAAAACTCGCTCACAATATTCGAACTAACCGGATTCTATCACTAATAAATTCATATCAGCGGTTAAAATAGTGTGTATCGTCTTATGTTCCCCAATTTATTTTTAATCAATCTTGGACGATTTCGGATATTGCTTGGTGAAATGACACATTTTATATTGTTAACTTCTCTTAGTTTTTGGACTTTTCATGCCCTTGGGTCCTTTACAACCACCTTAAAATCACTTACTACGATTTCCAGTCTTAAAAATCAAATTGAAGTAATGCTTCTACTACTTCTACTACCACTACAGTCAGGTAGAGAGACAAGTTAAGTAAAAATACTACTAGCAAAAAATTGTGTTATAACTGTCGGTACTAAGCTGTCCATAGTACGTTTAACACAAAATAACACTTCCTGCTTAATAAGAACACTAATGTTTCGACTTTAAATTAAGTCTTCATCAAGAAATTTTATGTAAAATTTCTATTAAATCACTGACAGGATCTCAACTATTAAAAGAAAATCTATATACAATAAAATACATGCAATAGCATACAGTTACCTTGTTTATTTTGTATGTACCAGCGATTACCATATAGTACTTCGGATTTTTTTTTCCATTTTACTTATAAGGTGATAGAAACATAAATAGCTTTAATAACGACTTAATTTAAAATGGAAATATTAACTATATTTTAAAGCATGTACACTCTGTCAAGTAAGAATGTGTCCGCGATTTTTGGTAGACGCAATTCTCGCCATTCAACAAAAAAGTGGGTAGAGGGAGCCTTAGTCTACGACGCACTTTAGTAAAAATATCAATCGATTCCGAACTTTCGTCTAAATCATATAAAATTCAAAATGAGTCACTTGTTTGCGCGTCGGTTCGAGGTAGTTTTTCTTTGTTCTTATCCAAAGGGACCTAAAATGATACATTTCGCGGCAGCTAAATATATTAAAAAGTCGGTGTCGTTTGTAAAGAAGTGGGTAAATCGTTTTAACGAGTCGAGAAATGTCGACGACCTGCCAAAACGTGGCTCGGTACGCGAAGTGACTCCGAAAGTCGAAAAACGAATCGTGTATTTGTTTTCACTGGACCTTAAATTGACGCTGCATCATTGAGCGGCAAAGTTAAGAAACTGGGGTTTCAATGTGTCCCATGAGACCATTTGACAACATCTTCGTGCTCATGATGCCAAATTACAAAGCAAGTTGGAGAAACCTTTGCTGGGTGAAAATCACGTAGCGAAGAGGCTCGCTTGGGCCCACAATAAGATACTAGACTGCCCTTCACAATCGCCAGACGCCAACCCTATTGAAGACGTTTAGTTCCTTGTAAAGAGAAAGCTCAGAGGAAAGACTCTGAGGACTTTGGAGATCATTGCCCCAGTATGCAGAAAATCTCGGTGACATCATGCCTGGAAGCCATGCCAGCCATAATGCCATAATAAGAGCACCCAGCTGAGTTTTCACAACCTCCAACTTTTATTATTATTGTTTTATTAAGTTTTTCTTTTTTCTTTTCATGTAAAATAGGGGTTTAAAAGCAAATTAAATATTGGTATGTGTTTTAGATTGTGGTTTATTAATTAATATTTACTTTCAGGTGGCGGTTGGTGGGGATAAATTCTACCCTCAATGGTTACTCAATAAATTTTAGAAGAGGCCGTAAAGAAGAAAAAAAATTGCCCTAAATTATAAGTTGTAAATCACTCGATTCGTCTCAAAATTTGTATATAACGTAAATTTGTCTAATTATATATTTTTAATATATATTTTTTTATAAAATAATTTTATTTCTTATTTCTTAGATCCAAAGTCTATAATAGGTCTTCTATTTTTCTGATTTTAAAAAATCTACTTAATAGAAGTTTAATTTGTAAAGCCAGGGATCTTCTGGCACTGCAGATTTTCTATTTAATTCAACAATTGGTCCGATCTGAACTGATCACTTCAAATGATCCACTTTACTTTTAAGTTTATGCATATTGGTAATAAATATATATATATATATATATATATATATATATATATATATATATATATATATATATATATATATATATATATATATATATATATATATATATATATATATATATATATATATATATATATATATGATTATGTTTAAATTAATATTTGAAACTTAACCAACGAGGATTAGTATTAAAAACAACTACGCAACATTTTATTTAGAAGTTACATCATTGTCATAAAAATGTAAATAAAATTAATGTCAAAAAAGTCTCCATACGCTCAAGACCTGCACTAAAAAAAAACACGTTATAATCAGCCGCACTTTATCAAACTATCTACTGCTCGCTGAACTGAACACAAATGAATAATTTTCGGCCATACTTCATAATCTGTCACTTGTTGCTAATCATTTTGCAATGGGTTTTGAAAATAGTATTGAAAATGAGCAAAAGAAATTGTCAAATTCCATTTCAAGTTCGAAAGTTCATAATTGATTTGTGGAAAGATGGAAAATTGTACAGAAATATAGGAAAAATTGTTAAAAAGTCATATGCTACTGTTCAGTACATTGTAAACCACTATAAATCAACAGGTTCCTATAAAATTCGACCATGCTCCGGTCATCCCAAGAAACTGACTCCACGTGAAGAGGCCAGTATTGTTAGACAAATAATTATAGATCCCAAGAAAGGTGCACCAAAATTAAAAGACGAAGTACGGGAACTATTTTCGAAAGATGTTTGTTCGTAAACAGTGACAAATTGTTTACACAGGGCAGGCTATAAGGGGTGTGCAGCCAGGAAGAAGCCGTTAATTTCGGAAGGTAATCACAAAAAGCGGTTAGTTTTTGCTAGGGAATACCTTACTAAACCTCCTGAATTTTATGAATCCGTAATCTTTAGTGATGAAACTAAAATTAACCTTTTTGGGTCTGATGGCAGAACTAAAATTTGGAGAAAAAAGAATACCGCATTCGATATTAAAAACATTTGTTCCACGATGAGACAAGGGGATGGCAGTATTCGACTTTGGGGATGTATGTCAGCTGGAGGGGTTGGAAATGTACATTTTATTAATGGTACCATGGATCAGCATGTTTATCTGGACATTTTGAGAGACAATTTAACAGAGAGTGTCCAAAAATTAGCACTCGAAAAAAGATACATTTTCCAACAGGACAATGATCCGAAACATACCGCAAACTTGGTGCGAAAATGGATGATCCATAATGTATGACAGCAGCTTCATATACCTCTGCATTCGGTGTTAACCTCATCGAGCATTTATGGGAGAAACTTAAATGGCACATTCGAAAATATAATGTTTCAAACAGAGAAGAATTAAAAAACAAGTATATTGAACGAATGGGAGAACATGCCAGCAGAAGTTACTAGAAAGCTGGTCCCACTAAATATTAGTTTAAACGAAGTTATTTTCTGTTAAACTCCATCAAACTATTATTGGTAATTGTTAAGAGTATGGAGACTTTTTTGACATTAATTTTGTTTACATTCTTATAACAATGATGTAACTTCTAAATAAAATGTTCCGTAGTTGTTTTTAGTACTAATCCTCGTTGGTTAAGTTTCAAATATTAATTTAAACATGACTGACTGTACGAGGCTGGTTTGAAAAGTTCGAGCAAAGTCCGAGAGATGGCACCACCGGCGCGTATCGAGGTCATGTTTAGTTAGTAGCATCTCTTGAATGAACGCACACCAAGTTTCAGCCATATTGGTCTATTTCTTTGTGTTTGGCATTCGTGTGAATCGAGGAAGTCGAGTGATTTTCAAGAAATGGACGGAAAAGTGTGGTGGTTAAACATTACTTTATGAAAGGCAAAACGCCTCAGGAGACTAAAGAGAAGCTTGATAAACATTATGGTGACTCTGCACCTTCGATTAGAACAGTTTATAAGTGGTTTCAAAATTTTCGGACTGGCCATATGGGCACGAGTGACGCTGAACGTTCTGGACGGCCTGTGGAGGTTAGGATTCCAGAAATCATTGATCAAATCCATGATATGGTGATGGATGACAGAAGAGTTAAGGTGCGTGAGATTGCTAGTGCTGTGGGCATCTCGACTGAACGGGTACATAATATTTTGCATAAACATTTGGACATGAGAAAGCTATCCGCAAGATGGGTGCCGCGATTGCTCACGCTTGACCAAAAACGGAATCGTGTGAAGTGTTGCAAGGATGGTTTACAGCTGTTCCAGAAGAATCCGGAGGACTTTCAGCGTCGTTTCGTCACTGTGGATGAAACATGGATACATTACTATACTCCTGAGACCAAACAACAATCTAAACAATGGGTTACCAAGGGGGGAATCTGCACCAAAAAAGGCGAAGACCGTTCCATCGGCCGGAAAGGTTATGGCGACTGTCTTTTGGGATTCGCAAGGGATAATCCTCATCGACTATCTGGAAAAGGGTAAAACTATTACAGGTGAATATTATTCATCGTTATTGGACCGTTTGAAAACCGAGCTGCAAGAAAAATGCCCGCGATTGGCCCACAAGAAAGTCCTTTTCCATCACGACAACGCACCAGCACACACCTCAGCAGTTGTGGTCGCAAAATTAATGGAAATAGGATTCCAACTCGTTTCACATCCCCCCTATTCTCCAGACTTGGCTCCCTCGGACTACTATTTGTTCCCCAATTTGAAGAAATGGCTGGCGGGACAAAGATTTTATTCAAACGAGGAGGTGATTGCAGACACTAATGGATATTTTGCAGACTTGGACAAATCCTATTATTCGGAAGGGATCAACAAACTAGAACATCGTTGGACGAAGTGTATAAGCCTAAAAGGAGACTATGTCGAAAAATAAAAAAGGTTTACCCCAAACACATAAGTAGTTTTTATTTTTGCACGGACTTTTCAAGCCAGCCTCGTATATATATATATATATATATATATATATATATATATATATATATATATATATATATACATATATATATATATATATATATATATATATATATATATACATATATATATATATATATATATATATATATATATATATATATATATATATATATATATAATTTTCGGTAATCTGTTAGCTACCGTAAATCAATTGATGCGTGTTTGATAAAACTCTGTTCTTTAATAATCAATATTTCGTTACCGTTTGATGTCTTCTTCAGGAGTAACTACAATATTAATACACGAAACAATGTTATTTTTCATCTAGGTATTAAAATCTCAAAATATAAAAACAAATAAATATGAACAGACGAATAAATAAATAAAACAACGTACAAAAATGCGAGTTAATATTTGAAATCAAAACTCAGCATCTCGATTTGGCTACACTAACTGAGAGCAAACAGCCTCGGTGCAACGTGAAGAATGGAATGAACGGAAAAAGACAGCAAAAGGAAAAGATTTTATTTACTTATTTTATACCAAAAGGTGGAAAAATTTTAATTATTAATGTTGTAATTGCAAATGATTAATAAGCATTGATTATGTTGCTGCAGATGTTACCAAGTTGATTTATAGCTGATTGAGTTTGGGTCCCTGTTCATGAGGTACATTTCTTTAAAAAGTCTCAACGACAAAAACTATAAAGGGAACCGACATAATTATGACGGGACACTCCATTCCTCTAACACCATCACTCTATTTACTGGACGTTAATTTGGGAGCAAATATGACTTGGTATGAACATGTTGCAAGCATAGCGAAGAGAACTTCTCAAAAGCTCGGATTATTATTTCGAACTAGAAATCTTTACACTCTATAACAACAGTTAATTCTGTACAAAGACCAACCGTGGAATACTGCTCCCATGTTTGGGATTTTGTTCCCAAACGTACACTGCATTTCTTGGATTTTATTCAGAAGAGAGCTGTTCGCCCGATTGGTCAATTGAGTTTATTCTATCTTCATCTTCATGGCCCGTGGCAAGACGCCTACGTACAACACAGAGTCATCTTAAAACATCTTACTTCTGAACACCACCTTAAGTAAATAAGTAAAGAATTTCGTTACGATGATCCTAAAGTCCGTTTGTTTGGAGTTGATAGCACACAACATGGGTGATAAACATTAAAATGTCTTAAACCATAAGCGTCCGAAATTTCTCTACCAATTATTTGCATTTTTAGTTGTAATCACTTTTATTTTCTATCTCTATACAACAGTACGAGCTTTTTCTAGAAAATATTTTATTACATGTCTTCTAAACTTTACAATAAGATATATAAATAAACGCATTTCAAAGGTTATTTTAATGAGTAAATAATGAAATTAAAAATCTTATTTGTGTGATAAAGGCCTAAACGAGTACAATTAAGAATTCTTAAGAACTAGAAATCTACAGTGTTATGAAGCCTAATGATAATAGGTACAATAAAATTATTTGGAATTTTAGCAGTTATTGGAATATAAATAATCAAAGTACTTATCGGTAGGTATGTGCTTAAGTACCTAAGTTGGATCAACAACTATTTATAGATTTTTAAAAGAAAGAAAACGCGGTCCTTGCAACGAACCTCAGAATTACAAAGGAAAGGAGCACTTAGAGATTACTAAAGACTTTAAAAAGGCAATAAGAAGAAAAGTACACCATTTTTTTATTAAGAAAGAAATACCTGCACTACATAAAGTTTTGCAAAAAATCAGAGAAGATCAGGACTTACCAGATTTTAAAAAATGGAAATTATGGAAAATCCTTAATATCCTGAATTTTCGTTGAGAAAAACACAATAGAAAATCTGTTCTTATCAATAAAACAGAAATAATTTATTGGAGAAGAGAATATCTACGAGCAATCAGAAAATTTCGATCCGAAGAAAGAAATATTTTTTTATTTAATGAGGGACACGCAGTGAAAAAATTCCGTATTGACAAAAATATTAATAGTGTCAAACCAGTTTTTGTGGAAGGTTGGTCAACTGGATTATAACCCCCTTCAGGAAAAGGTCAGCGGCTAATTACAGCTCATAATGGTAGTGAAAACGGATTTCTCGACGGTGACTTATTGGAATTCGAATCAAAGTCAACTAAAGATTACCATGGGGAGATGATGGCCGATGTTTTTGAGGAGCACTTCCAACAAATGATTGAATGTATACCAGCAGAAACAGCATCATTCTCGATTATTAGGACAACTTCCGACAAATTCATGGAAAAAAGCGGATATTCTTCAATGGATAAGAGACAAAAATTTCAAACATAAAGAGTATGTTAAAAGCAGACTTTCTCGAAATTGCGAAACAAAATAAGGGACAGTTTAAGAAATACGTAGTCGATGAGATGGCAAAGGAACGGAATATCACAGTGCTAGATTACCGCCATATCATTGCGACTTGAGTACCAAAGAGCTAATTTGGGCACAAATGAAAGGTTTCATTGCAAGGGAAAACACCACTTTCAAACTTCAAGACGTAAGTCAATTATTACTCGCCGGAATAGAAGGTATCAAAGAGGAAAATTGAAAAAAATTTCATCCGACATGTTATAGAACCATAAAATAATATGTTGAAATATATCGGAGAATACATCAAAGAGACTGTGGAAATAGAACCCTTAATCATCAATTTAAGAGAATTTGTATCTTCAGATTTTGAAGATAATGATTGTTTTTTGATTGTAATTAAAGTACTTATATATCGCGAATTATGAATTTGTATGTATATATATATATATATATATATATATATATATATATATATATATATATATATATATATATATAGATTAAAAAATAAATCTTATATTTCTGTAACTTTACGTTTAAGATAATTTTATTTATTAAACACTAAAAGCAGGTTACGCTCGGACGGCTATGCTACCGATAAACCCTCATTTACATTTTATGATTCTATTGTTTAGCAGACCCTAAAATAGGGTGAACCCTTAAAGATAATTCAAAACAGGTAAATGCATAAGAAATCTGTTTTTTTTTGGGCGCACCCCAACATATATTTACATCTACAATGAGAGAATTCTGCTATCAACAACTGCAAACAAATACACTTTAGGGTGCTGAATAATAATTATTTATAATTTGGCATAGATTCTTAGCATCAAGGTCGAAGCTGGAGTTTTGCTGAAAACAGTTCTAGGCAATTTCTAACTGATATTCGAACGCATGCATTATTGAACGTCAACTTTATAGTTAACTTGATAACAATTACATACATCTTTTAAAAAAAGTCAAGAAACCCTTCGCACTTTCATATATATATATATATATATATATATATATATATATATATATATATATATATATATATATATATATATATATATATATAATATATATATATATATATATATATATATATATATATATATATATACATATATACACATTTATATATATATATATATATATATATATATATATATATATATATATATATATATATATATATATGGCGACTTTCTAATTCATAATTTGCTATTCTGGAATTATAAATATCTTCCTCAATGCATATAAATTAAAACCACTAATTGCAGTGATCTTTTGTCACCCTTTACTTCCACTGAACTGTCAGAAAAGAATGAATATACAGCTTGTCCCAAAATATAAGATCCTGATTGTTGCCGTTTTAAGTGGGCAATATAAAAATACTGACCTTTTGTTTATGATAGGTTGCAGAGATGGACTTAAGAATTTTATTCATTAATGCAAATAAATAAAATTATAAGCGTTTTCGGAGATGTTTATTTATAGATGCATGTAAAAACAAATGAATAAGAAGTACAAATATACAGTTTGAATGAATGGGGTTTACAAGAGGGGACATATTGTATAAATAAAAATATATTTTAACTTAAGCCTAATTCGGTTTCACTATCATTGTCATCAGCTAAAGTAATTATCGTAATTATCAGTGGTTTTATATTACTTACATAAATATATGAGTCTTCAACTTTAACGACGTGCTGAATGGAATTCTTCCAGCTATCACAAGGTATATCATTTATAACTTTTTTTACTTATTCAACCACTGACTCGCTTAAAGTGGGAGAAACATTTTGTGCCCTTATTTTTGATTTAACTTGATGCCAAATATGTTCAATTGGATTAAACACACAATAATACGGAGGAAGCCGCAAAACAGTGTGTCCCATTTTCTCAGCCATACTAGCACAAACATATTTTTTTTTTCAATTTATATTCTTTCAAAACTTCCAAAAGATCACTTTTTATAACTAAAATCAAAATAAATGTCATTTTCTAACATATATTCCTGTATTTCTGATTTGGTGTTAGCTGCATTAGGAACTTTATTTAGTAGGCGACTGTGGAAACTTGCATTGTCCATAACTATAACACTCTTTTCGGGAACATTTGGCAAAAGGGAATTTTTAAACCAATTTTCAAAAAATTCTGCGGTCGTGTCTTCGTGATAGTCTAAACTAGAATCTTTTATGTTTTTTGCAGATAATAGTAGACAATTTGAAACCCAGCCCTTTTCAGATCCAGCATACAAAATGGTTATTCGTTTACCTTTATTTGAAGGTGCATTAGTCTGACATTTTGTATTGCTGTTAACCCACTCTTTTTACACAGTGTCATGGGTATCGAACCATGTTTGGTCAAGGTAAATTATTGGCCATTTCTCTGATCGATATTTTTTAATTTCTTGTAAATAAATATGTCGCAAGATTCGTAATCTTTGTGACTCCATCACTACTTGCCTTTTTTTTCATTTTTCGGAACGTAAATCTCATTCTTAAGAGAATTCTGTGAAGGGTTGATCGACCACAACGTATATTGGTTCCGTCCTGCAACACTCTTAATTTTATTTTGTCTAGTGTCGGCACCAACTGCTTTTCATACAAAGGATATATTTTTCTCCTGATGGCGTCTTTTTCACAATCGTTTACATGATGCATTTGAAAATCTTTCCGTTTTTTCCTGTTCCTGAGTGATGGTTTTCCTACAATACCCTTAAGCGTAGAAATTGGAGTTTTTGTTAATTCACTGGTTTCTTGCAAAGCACTTTGTTTATTCAAATTTCTTTTTACCAAACTGTTGTAAACGTTTTTCACTATTTGTTTAGCGTCAAGTGATAAATGTTTTCTCTTGCGATAGCCACTGTTGCAATTTTCCCACGGACGCGACATAATTAAAATAGAACCGTTACGTTGTAAGTTGTAAGTAAAACTAAAAATAAAAATAATAAAAAGTCTCTTTCGAATCTTAACGGGGACCTGTGGTCATTAGGCCTATATTACACAGCCCCACAAAAAAAAAGTGGGGTATACTTTTGATGCGATATATCAGATCCGTAGTATTTTTGCCCGCTGATCACGAATCTGACGTCAGAATATCGCCATCACATCTCAGTTTTTTTCTAACCTCAAAAAATAGGTAAAAATTAGTAAAAATTAAGAAAAATATACTCCTAAAAAATTGATTCAAGCTTTTTCATAAATCCAAAGATGTATTAATATGTATTCGGACACGCTAAGCTAATATTCATCGGTTGGATTGAGCCATACAGTTCTGTTTTCTTTCTAACCTCAATAAATCAGACAGATATAGTGCTTCTCGAATGCAAAAACGAATTCAAATTAAAATTCAACCGATCCTTACCAAATTTGGTACACGGGGATTATTTGGGTCGCTGATCACGAATCTGAGGTTGGATTTGCAAAATTCAAGATGGCAGATGTTTTCGCGCCATTTTGAACGCCGAGAAAATTCATCGGTCGATTTTTATTCTTCTACCTGCATCCAGGGCACCTCCACGTGGTGACGGTGGGCAACGGTGTTACTCCACTAGCCGGCAGAGTCCCTGGATAACGGCTTAGATGCCGTCATGGCAGGTAGAAAAAAAGAGAATTACGATGCAGGGACTCGGAAACCCAGTATCGGCGGTTGGTCAGGGTGGGAAAGCGGGCCCGCAGCCGTCGTCATCCAGCGACCGTAGCTCTTCATGTGTGGGTGACTTGGCTCATGTAGAGTATAATGCTACAAGAAAACGGTCTCACGGTACAAGGACTTTTCATAAGTGCGATAAAAACAGTGATTCATTTTGTTATATTTGCTGTCAACACGTATTGAGTAAAATGGGGTCACCGATAACGGATAAGATTAAAACCTTATATAAGGATTGTTTTAACATTGAAATACAGCACCAGGATACAGATTGGGTTCCATACATCATTTGCAGTTCTTGCAAAATAATGTTGTACATCAATAAGAAGGCGATTAAATATTCCAGACAAGCAATATGGAATAGACCATACAGTGAAAATGATTGCTACTTTTGTATGAATGTTGTATCTAGGCATAACTGAAAAAATAAAAGCACTATTACTTATAACGATGTTTCGACAGTAAGAAGAGCAACTAAACTAATTCCGCCTCCTGAACCACTTGATGCTGATGTTATGGAAACAAATGATTTCACCTTATCAGTTCATGCCGAAAACATTGAGACTGTCGAAAAAGATTCAAACACTGTTACTAATGAATGTTCTAGTGACAACCTATCATATACTAGTGACACAGATAAAGAATTTCTACCATACAACCGTAAACCAGAACCAATACTCGTATCACAGTCAGAACTTAGTGATCTAGTCAGAGATTTAGGCTTATCCAAAGATGGTTCAGAGCATCTTGCTTCCTTTTTAAAGAAAAGACATTTACTTAAGTCAGAAGCTACGATTTCTTATTATAGAAACAGAGATGAAGAATTTCGAAAATATTTCACAATGGACGAGGAATTGTCACTTTCATATTGTACCGATGTAAAAGGTCTAATGGATGAATTTCAAAATAACTCATACGATCCCGAAGAATGGAGACTGTTCATTGATTCTTCTAATCGGAGCATTAAGGCAGTTTTGCTGCATAATACCAACGTTTACGCTCCCATTCCGATTGCTCATTCCACAGTTATGGAAGAGCAATTTGAAAAAATGAAGCAGCTTTTGATAAAAATAAAATACGCTGATCATTCAGGGTTTACACTTTATCCATGTTATAAATGTCTGTGGAATAGCAGAGACAGGGAACGTCATTATAAGAAAAAAATTTGGCCAACAAGAGAATCGTTCACTCCTGGTGTAAATAATGTATTGTTTCCACCATTGGTAGATCCAGGAAAAGTTCTTATTCCCCCGCTTCACATTAAGCTTGGACTTATGAAGCAATTCACGAGAGCATTAGATACAAACGGCCCATGTTTCAAATATTTGCATAAAAAATTTCCGAAATTTTCTGAAGCTAAAATTAAGGCAGGCGTATTTGACGGGCCACAAATAAGAAAATTGTTTCAAGATTCATTATTTGTTACTAAAATGAATAAAGTTGAAAAAGCTGCTTGGCTTAGTTTTAAAGAAGTTGCAACAAACTTTTTGGGAAATAATAAAAGTTCTAAGTACAAAGAAATAGTCGAGAAAATGGTAAAAAAATTTTCAAACATTAGGTTGCTTAATGAATCTAAAATTACATTTGCTGGACTCCCACATCGATGATTTCGCAGATAATCTTGGTGACTACAGTGAGGAGCAAGGGGAACGTTTTCACCAAGATCTGAAAATCATAGAAAATCGGTATCAAGGACGATGGGATGACCATATGCTAGCGGACTATTGCTGGTCGCTAAAAAGAGAAACAAGTCCTCAAAAGCGTTTGGGCAGAAAGCCTTTGAATAGGTCATTCGCGGAAAAAAGAACACGATACAGCCAAAAAAAGGAAAGTTAGGCGCAGGACTAACCTTCGCAATTCTAGGGCTTAAGGGTCTACTATTTGAGAGTATATGGTTTAAAAGTCCTGGTTTTGAGTTTATTGGGTCTCATTTTTAAAGTTACAGGGTTATTGAGGTCTATTTTTTGAGGTTACAGGGTGTGGGAGTCTAAAGTTTCAGGGTTTAGAGTTTAAGAGTATCAGGTTTGAGGATTCCCCAACTGTATACCAAATTTGGTAGGAGCGGTTGGTTTTCAAAAATTTTGTCCGCCATCTTGGATCCGCCATTTTTAGTTTTGCAAATCCGACCTCAGATTCATGCTCAACAACCCAAAAAACCCCCGTGTACCAATTTTGGTAAGAATCGGTTGAATTTTAATTTGAATTCGTTTTTGCATTCGAGAAGCACTATATCTGTCTGATTTATTGAGGTTAGAAAGAAAACAGACCTGTATGGCTTAATCCAACCGATGAATATTAGCTTAGCGTGTCCGAATACATATTAATACATCTTTGGATTCATGAAAAAGCTTGAATCAATTTTTTAGGAGTATATTTTTCTTAATTTTTACTAATTTTTACCTATTTTTTGAGATTAGAAAAAAATTGAGATGTGATGGCGATATTCTGACGTCAGATTCGTGATCAGCGGGCAAAAATACTACGGATCTGATATATCGCATCAAAAGTATACCCCACTTTTTTTTCGTGGGGCTGTGTAATCAAAGTACTTATCGGTAGGTATGTGCTTAAGTACCTAAGTATGCAATAAAAATATTCTGCGTAAGTATAAAAATAAAGCAAAAACCTATAATATGCCTAGTTCAAATCAGAACAGCGATGGCTTCAACTTTCAGTTTTGCTTCGGTCAAACTTCGAGGAGTCTGTAAATCTACATTTTCCCTGCGAGAAAAAACAATGATACTTAACGTCCACGATGCCCTAGTTCATCAACAGCCAACAAGCCAAGTCCGTGAAATTGTGGAAACCTGTGCCAACATGACGGAAGTTAGATCAACCAGTATTTATAGATTTTTAAAAGAAAGAAAACGCGGTCCTTGCAACGAACCTCAGAATTACAAAGGAAAGGAGCCCTTAGAGATTGATAAAGACTTTAAAAAGGCAATAAGAAGAAAAGTACACCATTTTTTTATTAAGAAAGAAATACCTCCACTACATAAAGTTTTGCAAAAAATCAGAGAAGATCAGGACTTACCAGATTTTAAAAAAATGGAAATTATGGAAAATCCTTAATATCCTGAATTTTCGTTTGAGAAAAAAACACAATAGAAAAATCTGTTCTTATCAATAAAACAGAAATAATTTATTGAAGAAGAGAATATCTACGAGCAATCAGAAAATTTCGATCCGAAAAAAGAAATATTTTTTTATTTAATGAGGGACACACAGTGAAAAAATTCCGTATTGACAAAAATATTAATAGTGTCAAACCAGTTTTTGTGGAAGGTTGGTCAACTGGATTATAACCCCCTTCAGGAAAAGGTCAGCGGCTAATTACAGCTCATAATGGTAGTGAAAACGGATTTCTCGACGGTGACTTATTGGAATTCGAATCAAAATCAACTAAAGATTACCATGAGGAGATGATGGCCGATGTTTTTGAGGAGCACTTCCAACAAATGATTGAATGTATACCAGCAGAAACAGCATCATTCTCGATTATTAGGACAACTCCCGACAAATTCATGGAAAAAAGCGGATATTCTTCAATGGATAAGAGACGAAAATTTCAAGCATAAAGAGTATGCGAAACAAAATAAGCACAGTTTAAGAAATACGCAGTCGATGAGATGGCAAAGGAACGGAATATCACAGTCCTTAGATTACCCCCATATCATTGCGACTTGAGTACCAAAGAGCTAATTTGGGCACAAATGAAAGGTTTCATTGCAAGGGAAAACACCACTTTCAAACTTCAAGACGTAATTCAATTATTACTAGCGGGAATAGAAGGTATCAAAGAGGATAATTGAAAAAAATGTCATCCGACATGTTACAGAACAATAAAATAATATGTTGAAATATATCGGAGAATACATTAAAGAGACTGTGGAAACAGAACCCTTAATCATCAATTTAAGAGAATTTGTATCTTCACATTTTGAAGATAATGAATGTTTTTGATTGTATTTAAAGTACTTACATATCGCGAATTGTGAATTTGTATATATATATATATATATATATATATATATATATATATATATATATATATATATAGATATATATATATATATATATATATATATATATATATATATATATATATATTATATATATATATATTTATACATATATATATATATATATATATATAAATATATATATATATATATATATAGATTAAAAAATAAATCTTATACGTTTAAGATAATTTTATTTATTAAACACTAAAAGCAGGTTACGCTGGGACGGCTATGCTACCGATGAACCCTCATTTACATTTTATGACTCTATTGTATAGCAGACCCTAAAATAGGGTGAACCCTTAAAGATAATTCAAAACAGGTAAATGCATAAGAAATCTGTTTTTTTTTTTGGGCGCACCCCAACATGTATTTACATCTACAATGAGAGAATTCTGCTATCAACAACTGCAAACAAATACACTTTAGGGTGCTGAATAATAATTATTTATAATTTGGCATAGATTCTTAGCATCAAGGTCGAAGCTGGAGTTTTGCTGAAAACAGTTCTAGGCAATTTCTAACTGATATTCGAACGCATGCATTATTGAACGTCAGGTTTATAGTTAACTTGATAACAATTACATATATATTTTAAAAAAAAGTCAAGAAACCCTTCGCACTTTCATATATATATATATATATATATATATATATATATATATATATATATATATATATATATATATATATATATATATATATATATACATATATATATTATATATATATATATATATATATATATATATATATATATATATATATATATATATATATATATATATATATATATATATATATATATATATATACGAGGTTGGTTTGAAAAGTCCGTGCAAAAATAAAAACTACTTATGTGTTTGGGGTAAACCTTTTTTATTTTTCGACATAGTCTCCTTTTAGGCTTATACACTTCGTCCAACTATGTTCTAGTTTGTTGATCCCTTCCGAATAATAGGATTTGTCCAAGTCTGCAAAATATCCATTAGTGTCTGCAATGACCTCCTCGTTTGAATAAAATCTTTGTCCCGCCAACCATTTCTTCAAATTGGGGAACAAATAGTAGTCCGAGGGAGCCAAGTCTGGAGAATAGGGGGGATGTGAAACGAGTTGGAATCCTATTTCCATTAATTTTGTGACCACAACTGCTGAGGTGTGTGCTGGTGCGTTGTCGTGATGGAAAAGGACTTTCTTGTGGGCCAATCGCGGGCGTTTTTCTTGCAGCTCGGTTTTCAAACGGTCCAATAACGATGAATAATATTCACCTGTAAAAGTTTTACCCTTTTCCAGATAGTCGATGAGAATTATCCCTTGCGAATCCCAAAAGACAGTCGCCATAACCTTTCCGGCCGAAGGAACGGTCTTCGCCTTTTTTGGTGCAGATTCCCCCTTGGTAACCCATTGTTTAGATTGTTGTTTGGTCTCAGGAGTATAGTAATGTATCCATGTTTCATCCACAGTGACGAAACGACGCTTAAAGTCCTCCGGATTCTTCTGGAACAACTGCAAACCATCCTTGCAACACTTCACACGATTCCGTTTTTGGTCAAACGTGAGCAATCGCGGCACCCATCTTGCGGATAGCTTTCTCATGTCCAAATGTTTATGCAAAATATTATGTACCCGTTCAGTCGAGATGCCCACAGCACTAGCAATCTCACGCACCTTAACTCTTCTGTCATCCATCACCATATCATGGATTTGATCAATGATTTCTGGAGTCGTAACCTACACAGGCCGTCCAGAACGTTCAGCGTCACTTGTGCCCATATGGCCATTCCGAAAATTTTATATATATTATCAAATATTTAGAGGGCTCCAAACCGAGTTGCCAGGTAGTAAATATATAGGTAAAAATAGATCCAATATGATTGCAGGTGCAAGTGAGGGCGGTATACAAAGCAAGTAAAATAAAAATACGTTTATCCTAATACCTGGCAACTATGCACAAAGCATTAATAGGGTCGTTCATTGCCCCATTGAAAAAGCAAAAAGGCAGGATCTTATATCTTGGAATTTAATTTACCTTCCTATGTACGAGTTTATCATATCGACGAACGCAAAGTTTGGTATAAAGACATCGCATTTACTAGCAGTAAGCACCCGGAAAATATTCCAAAAACTATGCGATACTAGAAGACCAAATAGGATCAATTTATCGCATGGAAAAGTTACGTTAAAGTACAAAAAACATTAGAGTGCATGATAACGTAGAGTTAAATGCGGTCTCGGACTAAACTTCTTGAATTGAGAAAAAAGTCGTGAACGACCCAGTTTCGTCTAATATTTATAATTTTAATATTGATTTCTGAAGAGTAATACACTAATTACAGAATTACCCAATAAATCCAATTTAGTCTGTATAGGTCGGGTATGCATTGGTTTCAATATTACGAAATAATACCTGTAATATTATTAAATGTAATTGAGATGTTATAGACTAACTGTAATTTAAACTTTTGAAGTACCAATCTTTTAATCTCTTAGTGAACTGCAATAAATATTTTACGGCAATTATAAAAATATTCAAATAAGTCTGCTAAATTGTTTCAATATACTCTATTTATTTGAAAGTGATAGCAATAAGCCATCTAGAATTATGCAAATTAGCATCAAGCAGTAGAAAGGGTCACAAAGTTTTACCTATATTTTACCTGTAATGCAGCAGTTCAACAACTCTGTTGGAATACTATCTGGCATAGGTCTAATATTCCGAATCTCTTATGTTTGAATACAATAGGAAAACGACCCTTTTTTGTTGTTTGGGGCTAAATAGCCTGAAATAGTTCTGGCCAGTGGTGGTGCGCCTGGGCGTATACCTAGTATTTGCGAATACTATAAATGAAACAGTTTTATAAAGTTTAAATATTTATTAGAAATAAATAACATTTTATAATGAAACATTATTAATTAAAAAATATACAAATGAGGAAGTCAAACAACAATGAAAAAAGTATTACCTATTTTCTATCTCCGACATCCTTGAAAAACTATCATTGTCCGACTCATTTGGATTTATATGTATAATTATAGGTTCATCAGTAGCATCTTTTGCCATGTCCACAGTCCACATTTTTTCATCCATCATGCTCGGCGCATTTTCGCCAATTTTCTGTAACAACATTAAATATGACATTTTGAAAAAGGTTTTGTACGTCTGCTAATTTATAGGTCATATTGTTCCTGGCGACTTCACCTTTAACCTGTGCCCATGTACGAGAGATGGCACCACCGACGTGTATCGAGGTCATGTTTAGTTAGTAGCATCTCTTGAATGAACGCACACCAAGTTTCAGCCATATTGGTCTATTTCTTTGTGTTTGGCATTCGTGTGAATCAAGGAAGTCGAGTGATTTTCAAGAAATGGACGAAAAAGAATTTCGTGTGGTGATTAAACATTACTTTATGAAAGGCAAAACGCCTCAGGAGACTAAAGAGAAGCTTGATAAACATTATGGTGACTCTGCACCTTCGATTAGAACAGTTTATAAGTGGTTTCAAAATTTTCGGACTGGCCATATGGGCACAAGTGACGCTGAACGTTCTGGACGGCCTGTGGAGGTTACGACTCCAGAAATCATTGATCAAATCCATGATATGGTGATGGATGACAGAAGAGTTAAGGTGCGTGAGATTGCTAGTGCTGTGGGCATCTCGACTGAACGGGTACATAATATTTTGAATAAACATTTGGACATGAGAAAGCTATCCGCAAGATGGGTGCCGCGATTGCTCACGCTTGACCAAAAACGGAATCGTGTGAAGTGTTGCAAGGATGGTTTACAGCTGTTCAAGAAGAATCCGGAGGACTTTAAGCGTCGTTTCGTCACTGTAGATGAAACATGGATACATTACTATAGTCCTAAGAGCAAACAATAATCTAAACAATGGGTTACCAAGGGGGAATCTGCACCAAAAAAGGCGAAGACCGTTCCTTCGGCCGAAAAGGTTATGGCGACTGTCTTTTGGGATTCGCAAGAGATAATCCTCATCGACTATCTGGAAAAGGATAAAAACTATTACAGGTGAATATTATTCATCGTTATTGCACCGTTTGAAAACCGAGCTGCAAGAAAAACGCCCGCGATTGGCCCACAAGAAAGTCCTTTTCCATCACGACAACGCACCAGCACACACCTCAGCAGTTGTGGTCGCAAAATTAATGGAAATAGGATTCCAACTCGTTTCACATCCCCCCTATTCTCCAGACTTGGCTCCCTTGGACTACTATTTGTTCCCCAATTTGAAGAAATGGCTGGCGGGACAAAGATTTTATTCAAACGAGGAGGTGATTGCAGACACTAATGGATATTTTGCAGACTTGGACAAATCCTATTATTCGGAAGGGATCAACAAACTAGAACATCGTTGGACGCAGTGTATAAGCCTAAAAGGAGACTATGTCGAAAAATAAAAAAGGTTTACCCCAAACACATAAGTAGTTTTTATTTTTTTGCACGGACTTTTCAAACCAGCCTCGTAAGTTCTATATCGGATGGAGCTCACATTGATATAGTGGCACGCGATAAACAGTTATATTACGTTTTTTTGCCATTTTTTCGAGGACGAGACTTCTGTTCTTGTCTTTATTTCTGAGAACTTCAAGTTTTACGAGTTCTAATAATTCTCTCTTAACGCTGTCTTTTGGAAACGAAATGTTTTGACGGTCATCCAAAATTGGGTGTCCTTTTTCAGCCCGGCGTTATCCATTACAATAACAGGACCGTCTGGTATTTAGTCTATCATCTGCGCAAACCAATCTTCAAATACCTCGGAATTCATAACTTCGTGATAATCTCCTGTTTCCTGGATACGAATGTTAAAAAACCTCGGTCTACAAAACCATTTTCGCTTCCAATATGCGTAATAATTAACCTACGTCCCTTACCAGACGGCGGTTTAAGACCAGTAGAGAGACCTTCATTGAATATTTGGCGAGCATTTTTGATATTCCCAACTTACCAAAATGTCTTAACTGAATACCATTCCTTTATCTACGTCTCACCTAAGTAATATATCCTTTTTTCTTCAGAGGAAACTTTTCTAACTTTCCTTAAATAGTCTCTTCTCCAGTGTATAATTTCTCCACTTTCCATCAATAAAGATTTTCTTTCACACTTTTTCAAATAAAAATTCATACCTTTTAAAACACTCCATTGTTTTACTCTAAGCCTGCAGGATCATATCACAGTTGAAATTCTTTTTTTCCATAAAAATATCGTGAACAATACTTACTGCTTGTTTTGTGTTTACTATCAGCTGTTCTTTTTTGCCTGGTCTCTTTTTTGGAGAGTCTATAACCCCCCCTTTTCGTCTCTTAAAATTCTGCAAACTGTCGCTTTACCAACACAGGTCATTAAGGAACATTTCGCACACAATCGTTCACACTTAAATCACAATTTTGATCATTTTTAACGTAGTCAAATATATTTTTAACTTTACGCTTTTCATTATGGGTCAGCTGCCCGAACTTTTGACGTTTCCTGGAGAACACATTTTGTTAACACACTAACTAACTTGTCACTAACTGGCTTGACACTTGGACATGCTGCTCTACATATGTATTTATAATTGGGGCAACAGGAAGGTATGTAAATTAAATTATTTGATCGGCAATAAAACTTCGTTACAGAAGAGCATTATTACCTGAAAAATACTTGAGAATAGATAGCACGCCTCTGTTAGAGAACCGCCGGTCAATCCACTGGCATTTTTATTACTATCAGTTTCACATAAATAGAGTATAGAGAGATTTTGCAAGGTTTATTTAGGCAGGCTACTGTATTACCTTTATTTGAAGCATGCCCAATAGTAAAGGGTAGAAATTAAATACCATGTAAGGACTCTTCTGTAATCGATAACAAGATGACTGAAATCTTTATTAAGGATAACCATTTCCCTTATTTAGGAACTTATAAGAGAGGTTATTTGAAGTTCGCTATTATTAGGGCTATTATGGTCGGGCCTGTTTTCTCTCTCCTACCTAGATTAACAAACCACTAAAAAAATCCGGTAAAATTGAAATATTTTATTGCAAATAACACTAACGACAGTTATTAGTGTTCAGATTATGTTAGAATTTTGCAATCTTTGGCACAATGGCATAACAGAATAGTTATTACCACTATAACAAACACTTCATTTTTGCACCTGGCACGCGTTTCCCTAACGATGTGAGCATCATCACGAGTGATGACTGAGTGCCGACTTACTAATCGCTCCTGATGATGGAGTGGTTAGGGTAACACGTGTAGAGTAAAAAAATAATGTGCTTGAAGTGGTGATAACTGTTGTGTAATGCTAATTTTAAATGAAATTTTATTTACCGCACATTCGCATTACCTTGGAAATATTGAAGAAAGTGATAGAAACCTGCTAGACACAACTTTAATTTAGAAACTTGTGTTGACCCATCAAATACACCGGTGTGCTTAACCATTCTCGTTCCACAGACATCAGTGGTGAATGAAAATAAATTCCCTAGAATTGTAGAAGATGAACGAAGAATAATAACCCAACCTTACTTTTAGTTTATTTCATTGCAATTCTGCCGTAGTGTGTCCTATGCGTTAATACGTATGCTGACGATAAGGACAA
This sequence comes from Pachyrhynchus sulphureomaculatus, assembly GCA_019049505.1. Lineage (NCBI taxonomy): Eukaryota > Metazoa > Arthropoda > Insecta > Coleoptera > Curculionidae > Pachyrhynchus > Pachyrhynchus sulphureomaculatus. The sequence goes on along the minus strand of CM032447.1, from coordinate 70,446,027 downwards.
AAGCATGTGAAAAATAAGCGTTGCAAAATCTCTTTATTATTTCCAATTTTAAATAATCTATGGTACAAAAATTATGTTTTTGGCTTTTCGATTTTTTGTATAATTGGTTATATGATCAACAATTTAAATATGATCAATTTATAGTAAAATTTGACATTTGTTATGGTTAAAACCGTGGCAGCTCAGAAATTGGCCGAGTAGTTTGTTTACAGTGAGCGTTTAAAAAAAAAACAGTTTTGTGAGCAAAGAGAAATTTCACGTAAAGGTTGTCACTACTCAGTATATATCACCGCTACACCAATACTGAACATTATATTTATAATCGATCAATATTTTCTATTATTTTGGGAATGTGGAATCTTTGGCACAATGACACTACTCAGTATATATCACCACTACACCAACCACTTTATTTTTGCACTCGACGCGCGTTTCGCTAACCATGTTAGCTCCATCAAGAGCGATGATTGACTGTCAGTCATCGCTCCTAGTAGTCTAATGTTTTTTGGGACACTGAACACGAATCCGATGTCAGAAATTGGCGCTCGGCCACCCCCGCACCCTTACGCCATCCCAATCCCCGAAAATAAAAAAAAAAATCATTTACACGGGCATTTATTATTATTATTATTATTTTTTTTTTTTTGTTCTTATTTCTCACATTTTTTCAATGTGGTTCCATATTTGGCTGACGGGCCTAATCCAAGTCAGCACAAACACTATTACCATTTTACTATAGCAACGCATGACGTGTTCGTTAATTTCTGCGGTGCAACTCATGCGTTGCTTTGATTTTCGCGCCTTATTGGGTGTCGACTTACTTGCCGGCACAACACTTTTGGCAGGTCCATTTTCTTTTGCCCGGTCTTCATGGTTTTGGTCGATCTGTCATTTCTCGCGACGTTCTCGACTGTTACGTCGCACGCCCGATGCTTCTTTTATTGGTTTACTATTGTTTGGGATGTTTTCAATATTCTGTGGTGTCAGAAGCTCACAGTGTCCCGACATTGGGTTGCTTTTTACTAGAAGGTAAGTAGTTTTGGTGTGTTTTCCTGTGCTTATTATTGTTGGTCTGTCCCTAAAAGTTATTTTTGTATCTCTTGTTCTTTGTTGTTTTGAGAAGATATGAAAGTTGCTATTTTAGGTTTCCGAGAGGGCGAATATCTCTAGCCTCGTTCCATAGTTGCCGTTTTTCCTCTCAAATAATCTGGACAACACAGGACAGCACAACATGACTTAGGTACCTTGGAATCGTCAATGCCCGTACTAGAAGAATTCTGGGATTCCCTTAGCCCCTGGGGGCTTATTATTATTAATATTGTTGTTACTGAACAGTTAATGCTGAGCGGTATACAATTTGTTTTCCAAAAGTAATCGTCGAAATCAGGAAAATCAACCGAAAACTTCTCATCATTCCTTATCATGACAATGCCAGCTCTCACACAGTACGTCAAATAAGTGATTATTTGACAGAGAAAAACATCGGATTAATGTCTCATTGCCCGTATTCACATAATATATCGACTAACGACTTCTTTTTGTTCCCGAATGTCAAAAAAAAGCGTAAACAGCGATTTTCATCACCTTATGAAACTGTTGAATGCTTCCAAAACCATGTTTTTGAAGTACCAACCTCAGAGTGGACAGAATGTTTCGAGAATTGGTTCGAAGGCATGCAAAAGTGTATAAGTCTTAAAGGTGAATATTTTGAGAAAGAAATAAAACGATTTGTACCAAAATTTTGTTTTTCTTTTATTGTTTTTTTGTAAAAACGTAACAGTTTGCCCTCGTATTTTGAAGTGTATCAGCAAAAAAAGAGATTCGTCTAAAAAATAATTATATTTAGGAGATTAGAAAGCTTTGCAACGCTTATTTTTCACATGCCTTTGTCCTTATCGTTACCTCAAGCGTGTGTAGTATTGACCCAAAGAAATAGTACTGTCACACTACGGCAGAATTGCAATAAAATAAACTAAAAGTAATATAGCAAGGGACTCAATAAGGTATTTAATAAGCTAGGCCTCACCTTAGTCTATAAGTCATCAGATAATTTGAGGAATATCTTAGGAAATCCCAAAGATAAGATTCGTAATTGTGAGAAAAAGTGGAATTTATGAAATTAGTTGTAATGATTGTGATAAAAAGTATGTTGGGCAAACTAAAAGGTCAATTAAAACACGATTTAAAGAACATTTAGCACATTTAAAATACAGTAGAACAGAAAAATCTAGCATTGCCGAACATGCCCTTGAAGCTGATCATCATGTAACATTAGATAATCTAAGATTAATAAAAAATGTATCCGATAGTAGATTGTTGAACGCATACGAAAGTATGGAAATTATAAAGTGTAAAAGTAGTTTAAATAAAGACAGAGGGCCTATTCCTTATAGTCCCCTCTACTGGTTACTTGACCGGTACTGATGGCCTTACCTATGCCATTAGTTTCGCCTAAGTAATTCTAATAAAAAAAATTTAAAAAAAAAAATCAATCATCGCTCCTGATAAAGCTAACATGGTTAGCGAAACACGCGTCGAGTGCAAAAATAAAGTGTTTGGTGTAGTGGTGATATATATTGAGTAGTAACTAAAAGTAAGGTTATAAACTTAGGGAATTTTTTTCATTCATTTCGTGGTTAAGCATACCGGTTATTAGTATTTGATGAATCAACACGAGTTTCAAAATGAAAGTAGTGTCTAGCAGGTTTTTATCACTTCCTTCAATATTTCTACGTTAATACGAATGTGCGATAAATACAATTTCATTTGAAATTAGCACTACAAAACAGTTATTACCACTTCACTAAACACTCTATTTTTTCACTCGACACTTGTTACGCTAACCATGTTAACATCATTAGGAGCGATTAGTAAGTCGACACTCAGTCATCACTCGTGACAATGCTCACATGAATCTAGAAACGCGTGTCAGGTGCAAAAATAAAGTGTTTACTGTAGTAGTGATAACTATTCTGTAAGCGATTTTGCCAAAAATTGCAAAATCTTAACATAATCTGAACATTAATTAACTGATGTCAGTGTTATTTGAAACAAAAGATAATCATTTCAATTTTATAGTATATTTTTGGTGGTTTATATATCTAAGTAGGAAAAAAAATAGGCCCTACCATAACAGCGGTGAGAATAACGAACTTCAAAGAGCATCTCTTATAAGTTCCTGAATAAGGGAAATCGTTATCCTTAATAAGGGTTTCTGTTATTTTATTTCAATACTGCGCAAACTTTAGACAGTGGGCACATCCTTTAAATAATAATAACAGCTGCGTCCTTATATTTAATTTCTTCCTTTTATTATTGCGCATGCTTTAAATAAAGATAAAGACAGTAGCGGACCAAAATAAGTATTTCAAAATCTCTCTATTGTTTAGGTAAAGTAAATCCCAAGATATATTTGATTTTTCAATGGGGCAATAAACGACCCTATTAAGGTTTTGTGCATAGTTGCCCGGTATTACGACAAACGTATTTTTATTTTACCTGCTTTGTGTACCGCCCTCACTTGCGCCTGCAATCATATTGGATCTATTTTTACCTATATATTTACTTTGATATGATAATATAGGCCTAATGACCACAGTTTCCCACTAAGATTCGAAAGATACTTTTTATTATTTTTCTTTTTAATTTTACTTAGAAGTTACAACGTAACGGTTCTATTTTAATTATATGGCGTCCGTGGGAAAATTGCAACAGTGGCTATCGCAAGAGAAAACAGTTATGACTTGACGCTGAACAAATAGTGAAAAATGTTTACGATAGTTTGGTAAAAAGAAATTTGAATAAACAAAGTGCTTTGCAAGAAACCAGTGAACTAACAAAAACCCCAATTTCTACGATTAAGGGTATTGCAGGAAAACCCTCACTCAGGAACAGGAATGTAGACGATTGTGAAAAAGACGTCATCATGAGAAAAATATATTCTATGTTTGAAGAGCAGTTGGTGCCGACAATAGACAAAATAAAATTAAAACTGGTGCAGGACGGGACCAGTATACATTGTGGCCAATCAACCCTTTACAGAACGAAAAATGAAATTCACGTTCCGAAAAATCAACAAAAAGCAACTAGTGATGGAGTCACAAAGATTACGAATCTTGCGACATACTTATTTACACGAAATTAAAAAGTATCGGTCAGAGAATTGGCCATTAATTTACCTTGACGAAACTTGGTTCGATACCAATGACACTGTGCAAAAAAGGTGGGTTGACAGCAGTACAAAATGTCAGACTAACGCACCTTCAAATAAAGGTAAATGAATAACCATGCATGCTGGATCTGAAAAGGGCTGAGTTTCAAATTGTCTACTATTATCTGCAAATAACATAAAAGATTCTAGTTCACACGACCGCAGAACTTTTTGAAAATTGGTTTCAAAATTTCCTTTTGCCAAATGTTTCCGAACAGAGTGTTATAGTTATGGACAATGCAAGTTACCATAGTCGCCTACTCAATAAGGTTCCTAATGCACCCAACACCAAATCGGAAATACAGGAATATATGTTAGAAAATGACATTTATTTGGACTTTAGGTATAAACAAAAGTGATCTTTTGAAAGTTTTGAAAGGCTATAAATTGAAAAAGCAATATGTTTTTGATAGTATGGCTGAGAAAATGGGACACACTCTTTTGTGGCTTCTTCCGTATTATTGTGTGTTTAATCCAGTTGAACATATTTGGCATCAAGTTAAATCAAAAATAAGGGCACAAAATGTTTCTCCTACTTTAAGCGTGTCAGTAGTTGAATTGGTAAAAAAAAAGTTATAAAGGATATACCTTGTGAAAGCTGGATGAATTCCATTCAGCACGTTGTTAAAGTTGAAGATTCATATATTTATGTGAATAATATAAAACCACTGATAATTACCTCAGCTGATAACAGAAGTAAAATTCTTAAGTCCATCTATGCAATCTATCATAAACAAAAGGTCAGAATTTTTATATTGCCCATTTAAAACGGCAAAAATCAGGACCTTGTATTTAGGGACAGGCTATACCATATTTTTAAAAAAAATATACCAAATGTTTACATAATTAATTAAAACAACTGCTTACAAAATGTGGTCGACTTTTTCGCAAAATTGGGATCATAGGTCTTTTAAATACTCGTGAGGTGCCTTAATATTGTAAAAGTCAAAGAACAAAAAAGAATCATTAATAATAAAAAATCCAGACAAAAATTCCAAACTTAATTTATGGTCATGTTTTTAAAATTGACACTTATCTACTGGTTAAATATAGCAGCTTTTTTGTGTTCCTTGTTACTATTCTTCAAGCAAGGGGAGACATGTTCTATATTGACCCCATTCTCTGAATATTTTCCTACTCGTTCTAAGTGATATCTACCATCCGTTCCTGTTGAGGTGGTACCTTGAATTTTACTATCATGGATGACGAATACGTATATCCACATTTTTTGCAAAACTATTATAAAATGTAAAATATATAATATACAAAAATAGTGCTAATCTGTTTCTTGGCAAATTATATTATTAGATCGACTATTTCTAGTAAGGGTAAATTTTTTCTTAATGTAGCGTCATTTTACTACTTTCCCCTACAGCCATAGGATGTCCGAATAATAATATAATCTTATAATTTTTATAATGCATCTAAAAAATAATTTTATTCTAGTGATTTTGAAGCGGATAATGAAAACAACTTTCGATTTCATTTTAATATTTTATACGAGTGATGGTCAGCTTAAATTTAAAGTTACAACATTTTTCGTGCTGGTTCAACGAACCATGAGACGTTTGAATGCAGTTGGTTTGGATTTAAGTAATTACCATTTTCCCAGGCGGCTGAATCTAAGAAAAGGTCATTATAAATCACTTTAATCTGCTGATAAAAAAACGTCCATAAAAAATAAAAGATAGTTTTAAAACTGCCCAAAACTTGAAATAATAGAACCAATACCGGTAGAAAGAGGAATTTATAAAAGAGACTTTTTCGGCCCCGTACTTTATAATATTATTGTGGATGAAATAATTACGGTGAGAAAAATATGATGAAGCTTTCAGGATCAAAAAATTACAGAGATTAAATAGCTCTTCGTTCGGATAGTGGTCAAAATTACAACTTGAATGCAGACGTCAGAATTCAGCTGAGTCCTCCACCTTTCTGAATATTCTAAAAGTACGTTAAGGACAAAGCATGGTAATATGTGTTTTCTCAACGCAATTTCCAAAATAGATTACAATCTTACTTCCCTTGCAACGTGTATCTGTTGCCAGGCATCAAGAATTCATGAAAATTTTTATTGTTTATCTCCTCGCATGAATAGGAATATTATTACTCTTTTTAGATGGATATCGACGAGGATGTCAAAATATCCGTCAACATTGTCCAAATGCCGAAACATACATTTGTACTTCAAGGCATTTTTTGTACGTATTTTAATAAAGCTAGACACAACAAAGCTTGTGGCGTTGATGGAATACCTACTATAGTACTCCAAAGAAGCACAAGCGAACTATCTCCAGTTTTCTGTTGCCTTTTGAATGGTTCGTACAGAAAGAGAATGTTTCCTTCCTGTTGAAAATGCGCTACAGTTCAATCGGTACCCAAGAGAGGCAAGAAGACCTTACCAAAAAAACTAATGATCGGTCACATTGCTTTCAATAATATCGACAGTTATGGAAAACGCTATCAATCAGCATCTTTTAAAATATCTAGAAAAATTTAATATTATTAGTGATCATCAATATGGCTTCCGTAAGCAAAGATCAACAGGAGATCTTCTAACGTATGTAACATATTTTTGGAACCACGCAAATGAACATTTTGGAGAATTTCGTGCGGTTGCGCTTGATATATTCAAGACATTCGACGTATTTGGCATGACATATTGTTGGCTAAGTTACGCTTTTATGATATGGTTGAAAGGTTTGGTTTATGGCTCTTGGGTTTCCACGAGCGTTCTTTACGAGTGGCAGTCGACTGATTTCTTTCTAATGTCTTCACTATCAACGCCGGTGTGCCCCAAGGCTCTATACTGTCTCCTACTCTTTTTCTTATTTACATTAACAATCTGCTGAAAGGACCAGAAATCCAGGCAGCAGGAAGTCGTTCAACTTAACAAAGACCTGGAAGAAACTCTATCTCAGTGGGACTGTAACCAAGTAGAATTTAACGCTACAAGAACGCAGGTGGCAGTTTTTTCTAAAAAAAAATTAACGTTGCGGAACCCGACATAGTTAAGTCGAGACTCTCCATTCCTCTAGCATCATCATTCAAGGTGTTGGGCGTTAACCGGAAAGCAAATATGTGTTGGCACGAACATGTCGCATGCATAGCAAAGAGAGCTTCTCAAAGGCTGGGAACACTATTTCGAACTAGAAAGCTTTCCACTCCACAACAACAGTTAAACAGTCTTTTATATAAATATTTTCATATCTAATTCCTCAAAGAGCAGTGTATGCTACTGCTAATACACGTCGCGATAATACATTGCATCCGTATGAGATTCAGCTTGTTACTTCTCGTACATTACTTTTCAAGCAGTCTTTTAAATAGAGAACATCATCTCTTTGGAATGATTTGCCCAGGACTGTGTTTCATACCGAGTACAACTTACAGCGATTCAAGACCAACGGAATGGTTTTGTCCCCACACGTGTCGCTCCTGTAACGCTTTAGGAATTTCCCTGCAGCACGTGTACCACACCCATTAAAAAAGAATATGATTAACATTTCCATTCCATTGCAAGATTATAGCATTAAATGTGACCTGGTGTCGGATTGGGATCGCTACCTGTTTTCACGCACTCTCTGAAATATTACTCAGTCAATTTTTAATATTTTTTAGCTTTTTTTTTAAATCTTAATAATTACTTTTTCCACAAAATGTCGAAAGGTCTTTTTTTTAATTTTTCTAAAAGACAATTTTTTATAAATAATTAAAGATACATTTTTTTGGTCGAAAAGTGCATACTAAAGTTTGAAACACCGTAAATTTCTTATTTTTGAGAAAAAAAAAAAACCCTTCGACAATTGATAACTACTACATTATTTTACGAGATTAATTTTTATTTTTGAAGATTGGATTATTTTTTTGTGAAAGTATCCTGCAAAGAAGGAGGCATCATAGTTTTCACCAGTGATCCATTTAACCAGATAAAAAATAATGTTAACATTTAAAACATATTTAAAAAAAAATCTTATAATAAATATGCATAAAAATATATAATCGCCATTTTTTTGTATTATTCACTTAATAACCTTTAAAATATGTTTTTTAAATATATATATGTACATACAAGTTATTCTTCAGCATAAGGAAATTAAATTCATTATTCATTTTGGGACTACGTGTTTCCGTGGAAAGTACCTGGTAAATGACTACCGTTTCTTATATATATAAAAATACTATGGTTGATTTTGTACGTAACCTTGACGTTATATACACGTATAGTTGTTAGATTTTGTAAAACTCTATATCTTTTAAGTCCATTCATTTCTAAAAATTACAAAAAAGCTATTTTAATGTGCATTACTACACTAAGCAATAAATTGCCACGAGCAGTGCTTAAAAGAAATTAATATAGATAATAATAATTCTATCTATGTAATTATGAACATTATATACATGGTAGAAGTTATACAGATGTAACGTAGGCATCCTACCGTGCAGTATGCGACGCGTTACCTAACAAAGCCGATTGCATACAATATTAGAATATGTGTGAGGGACAGGAATCCACCTCAACTAAAGTTTTTTTTTGTCGAAGCTCTGGATCATCCTCTATATTTTTAACCGACTTCAAAAAGGAGGGGGTTTTTGATTTGACGCGTATTTGGATGATTCTTTTTTTTATTCGAGAGAGTACACACTCGAGATGGTCCCGTATAAATTTTATTTAAATTGGTCATGTTTCTGAAAAAATCCTGAAAAACTGAAATTTTTGTAATTCCGATACAACAGACACACTCGTCCTGCACTGGTGTACGACTTATATTTATAAACTTTTTATGTCTATTATGCAGAAGAACGGTGTTTTTAGATAAAGCAAATCTGCATCAGTATATTTTATACATTTTAAGCATATTATCAGAATGTAATACACAGTAATTTTACATTTTTTTAATTATATTTACTTAGATTAAAATTGGAACTGGAATTCCTGAAACGAAGAACATTTTAAAAAACATATTTTAGTAGGAAATTATATTTTCCGTCGTTTTTAAGTAAGTAAATATAATTTAAATTCGTAAAACGGAAATATATTTTTTAAGGTAGAAAAATAAATCGTATTAATAAATTTTCCCTAGTCCGAGATGACTTTCTTAGTTTCCGTTTTTTTTTTATTTTTTTTTTTTTAGTTGCTGTTCAGTATAACTTCAATAATTTTGAAGATACAGAAAATGCAGCTATCATTATTGTTTTCAGCAGAGTATTAATAACGATGTGTTCTTACTTCCGTTAGATTCATGTAAAGCATGTGACAAAGTTAGCCATAGTATATTACTACAAATATTATAACACTGTTTTCACCACTATATTAAACACTTTATTTACGTGCTCGACACGCGTTTTGCTAACCACGTTAGCATCTTCAAGAGCGATGATTGACTTAATCTAAGATTAAAAACTAGGTCGATTATAATAAGAGTTATGCTGCTCAAGTGGAGACGTTGGCTTAGTTCCGGTCAAATAACCAGTACAATAAGACTGTAAGAAATAAGTACCCTTTTCTTATTTAGACTATTTTTACATTTTTTGACTTCAGTACTTTGACATGTGTTCAATAATCTCCTACCATATACGTTTCTAATTGCTCTGAAAATATTTAATATTACTATGTGTAACAAGGACATGTTCAAACTGAACAGGCAAACTTGATTTTCTCATCTACCGTATCTCTAATGTACTAAATGTTCTTTTCTTCTTCAGCTTATTGTCGGATACAAGTCTCTAATCACATTGCTCTCTATTGTGTGTTCTCATCCAGTCATTCTCAATTAATATTTTTATATTATCTGACCATCTAGTTTGTGGTCTCCCCTGCTTCTTTTATTTTTGCTCGTAGTCTCTATTCTATAACTTTTCGTGTCCACCACACACAGTTCCACTTTAATGCTTTAAAGCTTATAAAACGATAATTTTCTGTTTTATATTTAGTACCTTTCGTGAAAATTAGAACCATTATGGCATTTCGCCAGGAAGTTGAGATTTTTGACTAGATTAGACACTTGTTATATTGCTTTTGAAGTTGTGTAATAAGAGATTGACCTCCGTTTTTTATCATTTCTACAATGGTTTTGTCCTCGATGGTCCCGTATAAATTTTATTGAAACTGATTATGTAGCTTCTGAAAAAATCTTGAAAAACTTAAATTTTTGTAATAAAACACCGATAACTCTGGCAAAGATGTACCGATTTGGTGGATTCTTTTTTTATTCGAGAGAGTACATATTCGGGATGGTCTCGTATAAATTTTATTGAAATTGGTTATGTAGTTTCTGAGAAAAAATTTTGAAAAACTTAAATTTTTGTAATAAAACACCGATAACTCTGACAAATATGTACCGATTTGGATGATTCTTTTTTTATTCGAGAGAGTATACATTCGAGATGGTCCTATATAAATTTTATTGAAATTATTTATGCGGTTTCTGAATAAAAACTTTTTAACAAAAAAACCAACGTCACAAAACTGGCACACAAAATTTTGCTACTATAAAGTAATAAATAATGTTTTTAAAACACTCGTAAAATACCTCTAAGATAAGATATTGCTTTAATTTGACAATTCAGTTATTAAATCCGTATAAACAAATCCTACAAATGTTAAAAACAGCTATTATTTATTATTATGATTTCTTTATAAAAAGATAATTTTTTGTGTCAATGTAACCAATTATAAACCTTACTAATAATATTAACACCTAATTAGATAATAAAATACACAAAAAAATTGACATTGACACAAAAAAATGGACGCCGACTTCAAAAGTTACTTTTTATAAAATAATCATAATAATAAATAATAACTGTTTTTAACATTTGTAGGATTTATTTATACGGAATTAATAACTGAATTGTGAAATTAAAGGAATATTTTATCTTAAAGTGTTTCAAAAACATTATTTTTTACTTTATAGTGGCAAAATTTTGTGTGCTGGTTTTGTGAAGTGGGTTTTCTTTGTTAAAAACTTTTTTATAGAAGATAATTTTTATCCAGTAAATTAATTTGTAAACATCAATTATTTAAAAAAGGGACAAGAAACGTGACCAGAAGACTATAGATGCATAACTCTTCTAAATATAACAGTGAAATTGTTCACCGGTGTGTTGAAGGAGAAACTAGAATGACAGATAAAAACAAAGAAGAACAACAGGGGTTCCAGAAAGATCGATCCACCACAGACGCAATATTCATTATGAAGCGAATTAAAGAAAAGGGAGTAGAGTACAATACGCCAGCGTGCGTATGCTTCATAGACTTAACTAAAGCCTTCTGCAAAGTCCGACTCAATAACGTATTACAGATGTTGACGCAGAAAAAAATACCGGTCAACGTTGTGAAAGTCATAACGAATGTGAACTTGAATATGAACAATAAGACGACAATTAAAACAAGCGAGAACACTACAGGCAATATACCAATCCCAGGAGGAGTTAGACAAGGAGACAGTCTTAGTCCGTTTTTATTTAATCTTTTAACAGACAAAATAATAGAAGAAGTAGATTCACTAGGAATGGAATAACGAATGAGTAACAAAAGAATTAGTCTGATAACATACTTTTTAAATTTGATCAAGCTTGTCGACAACTTATTATGATAAATAATTGAAAAGACCAAGAGCATCACTATTGCTAAAGACCCCATTAGGTGCAAACTGGTAGTGGAAGATAAACCCATAGAACAGTTAACCCATAGAACAGTTAACCCATAGACCTATCAAGCTATCACGACCCAGTTAGAGAACTTTGATGATTAAAAATAAATAAATAAATAAACATTTATTTCCTTTTTTGACTGATGCAGATGCACAATATAGTACAAAGACATAGTATAGGATACGTCAAAAATAATTAAAAATACATTTAACATATAAACATATAAAAGAAAAAAAGCAATAATAATCATTACATTATTAACATCTGGGTACCAACAATCTTAACCTATATAAAGAACTCATTCATTGAGTAATGTGCTCTAGGTACCAAGTATCGTCTTAACTCTCATTTAAATTTACTTAGAGATGAGATTCCAGTTATTTTTTTTGGAAGTTTATTGTATATCCGAATGAACATACATTGCGGACCATTATTAGTAGCTGACAACCTACATAGGGGCTTGTGAAGTTCGTCTGCTTGCCGAGTGTTGTAAGAATGAATATTACTAAGGACCGTGAATTTTTCAATATATCTTTTAACATACACAGCGCTGCAAAAAATATATATTCCATAGCAAGTCAAAATATTATAATTAATGAATAGATTCCAGCAAGATGTCCTTGGTGGGGCTTTAGCCATAATTTTCAATATATTTTTTTGACAAACAAATAACTGTTGAATATTTGCAGCATTACCCCAGCATACAATTCCGTAGGATAGTCTAGAATAAACTTGGCCATAGTATAAAGTAAGAAGTGTAGTGTCTTTGACTATTGGTCTCAGTTGTCTAAAGAGATATGCTAATGAATTTATTTTTTTACATATTTTTAATATATGTGCTTCCCATGTTAGTTTGTAGTCTAATTTTACTCCTAGAAAGTTTATTTGGTCTATTTGAGCTAAAGACAATTTATTTGGGAATCGAATAAGTAAGCTCTCATACAGGGTTACGGGCTTACGGATAAACTGTACTATTTTGGATTTAGTGAAATTTAATTTTTAAATCATTGTTATATGACCACTTGCAGACTCCATTAACAATTCTCTGTGTGGCAGATTGAATCTCCCCTTTTTTAGAACTTACAATGAAGTTAGAGTCGTCTGCGTACAGTACGGGACAGACGTTACTATTAAAATTACTGTTTGCTGTTGATGGAAGATCATTGTTCATTATAATGAAGAAAATTGGAGATAGAAGACTCCCCTGACAACTTTACTATTTGCTCTCTATTGGATAGGTAAGATTTTACCCATTCTGAGGCCACTCCCCTTATTCCAACTTTCTCAAGTTTATGAAATAAAATATTATGGTCGACTAGATCAAAAGCACGACTATAGTCAAAAAAAGCTCCCCCTGTTTCGCATTTTTCATCCAAGGAATTCAGAATCAAATTTACAGTGTCAAAAAGTGCAGATTCGGTACTTCTATTAGGGACAAATCCATGCTGTGAGCTAGATACTATTTTAGTATCTTTAAAAGGATAAGGTGATAATATAGTTTGAAATGATTTTTCAAAAACCTTACTTGATTGATTTTGCACAGCCACTGGTCTGTAGCTTGATAAGTCGTGGCGATCACCCTTATCTTTATAGACTGGTGTTATTTTCGACTTTTTAAGCTTCGTCGGAAAACTACCCGACTGCGGTGAAAAATTCACCAAGTACAGAAGAGGCTGTTGTATAACTTTGAAGCATTGTTTAATTAGGAAACCAGGAATTTCATCAACTCCCTGTGATTTCTCTGCCCCAAGCGACATAACGACCCGTAAGAGATCGTCTTCATTAGGATTCGCAGAAATATACTATTGCCAATGGATTTGTTTTTATAAACGGGCTTACAGTTATTACTTGTTCCCGTCTCAACAAAAAAATTATTAAATAAGTTCGCTACTGTTAGGGAGTCATTACATATTTTACCATTTGCATCCTTTAAATTAGGAATAGTTTTATTATTCTGACGTTTTTTAAGGTGAAGATTAATTAATAAAGCAGCAGTTATCTCAGGCTGCTTAAGCTATGTTAAAGCTTCTTCTTAATTCGGATCTAGTGGAAAGATTTTTCAAGTTCATGAAGGTTCCACGGGTCTGCTCGATTCTCGATCTAATCTCTATTATTGGATTACACTGGTTATTAATTAGTGTCCCCAGATATTTAAAAGACAAAACCTGCTGAATTCTCTGTCCATTATCAATAAGATTCGCATCAACGTGTGATTTTGAAAACACAAACAGCTTGTTCTTGGTTATATTTATATGTAGTCCAAATTTCTCACTCCGACGAACTATGAGATTCACCATGCTCTGCAGTTCGGGTAATTTATCAGACACAATAAAGGTGTCATCAGCATATCTTAGGTTGTTAATCATGAAGCCATTCCCTTTAATTCCCGTTGTAATCTCGGTTAGAGCTTCTTTGAAAACAGCCTCCGAATAGAGGTTGAAGAGAAGTGGAGATAAAATACATCCCTGTCGCACTACTTTCTTGATAGAAGCGTCCCCCAACATTGTTCGATTTTTACTTTCGATTCTGATGCCAATACAAGGATCTCCATCATTTTAGCGTGACTGACACAATCAAAGGCCTTACGATAGTCAATGAAACACGCAAACACATTTAGGTTTACGTCCCTCCATCGTTGTGTTAGAACATTAAGAGCCAAAAGCATCTTTCGCTTGCCAAAATCATTTCTGAAACCAAACTGTGTATCGTCCAACTAAGAATCATATTTTCTATAAATACGTACATGAATTATCCGGAGGAAGATCTTTATTACGTGCGACATAAGACTGATCATACGGTAGGTGTCACATTCAGAAGAAATCGACTTTTTTGGAATGGTAATAAACTTGGATTTGAGCCATCAGATGGTATCTGGCTCGAGATATAAATGGTATTAAACAACGATATTAAAATATCAAGACCTGGTCCTTCTTGTTCTAGAATGATCTTGATTATTTCGACGTAAATTTTATCTGAGCCAGTAGCTTTTTTGTTCTTCTGGGCCCGTATTACATGGATAATTTCGCTCTTGGTAATAGGAGGCCCAGTTTTATTAGGTGTAATATGGACCAATCAATACATGCGAATAGACAGCAAAGTTTGTTTTCGATCCGACGACCCATCTGACTGCGCCAGGGAGGTTTCCTATGTTATTTTAGCTGGTATGGACGCTTGCATTCCATTTTTGAAGAAATGTCCTTCTAACAGCAAGCCTTGATTTGACCGAAAATGCAAAGAAGCTGTTGCTTCTAAACATCTTGCCTACCGACAATGGCGTGAAAATCCTAACACCATAAATCGTAACACCTTTGTTCGTGCCTGGAACAGATGCGAAGAAATTATCGACGAAACCAAGGAGGCACACAATCAGCGAATTAGAAACAAACATCTTGCTTGTCCCAACAATTCCAGGTCCTTTTGGTCAGCCGCTAAGGCAATTAGTCAAAATTTCACCAAATCCACTATACCACCACTCACACGGCCAGATAGTTCTATTGCAACGACACCTGTTGAGAAAGCAAATTTGTTGGCCGAACTGTTTGCTTCACATTCTACTGCCGATTTCCAAGGAAAAACACCACCTATTATTCCCATAGTGCAGTCAAGGATGCCCGATGTTGTCTTCAGACAGCGTATCATAAAAAGAAAAAAAAAAAAAAAACCCCCCCCCCAAAATGTATTTTAATGAAGCTAGACACCAAAAAAGCTTCTGGCGCTGACGGAATACCTGCCATAGTTCTCAAAAACTGTGCAAGGGAACTAACACCAGTTTTCTGTAGACTTTTCAACCTATCCTAAAGAAATGGAATATTTCCTTCCTGCTGGAAATGGGCCACAGTTCAGCCGATACCTAAGAAAGGCAAGAAGACCTTGCCAAACAACTACCGACCAGTCGCACTGCTTTCAATAATATCGAAAATCATGGAAAAGACTGTCAATCAGCAGCTTTAAAAATACCTTAAAGGATTCAACATTATTAGCGATCACCAATATGGCTTTCGTAAACATAGATCAACAGAAGATCTTCTGACTTATGTAACACATGTTTGGAACAACGCAATTGAACACTTTGGAGAATCTCGAGCGGTTGCTCTTGACATATCCAAGGCATTCGACCGTGTTTGGCACGATGGACTGTTGCCTAAGCTACGCTCTTATGGTATGTCTGAAAAGTTCTGTTTGTAGCTCTTATCTTTCCTCAGAGAGCGTTCTTTACGAGTCGCAATCGACGGATTTCTTTCTAACATCTTTACTGTTAACGCCGGTGTGCCCCAAGGCTCCATACTGTCTCCTACTCTCTTTCTCATTTACATTAACGATCTGCTGGAAAAGACCTGGAATCCAATCTACAGCTTTACAGAAGACAGTACGCTTATCTCATCATTCACTTTGAACGCTCGCACATCGGCTGCTCAGGCGAATATCCGCAGACAGCAGGAAGTTATTCAACTTAACAAAGACCTAGAAGAAATTCTATCTTGGGGTGACAGTAACCAAGTGGAATTTAACGCTACAAAAACCCAGGCGGCAGTTTTTCTAAAAAAGTGAACGTTGCTAAACCCGACATAGTTATGTCGAGGCACTCCATACCCCTAGCATCGTCACTCAATTTGTTGGGCGTTAATTTGGGAGCAAATGTCCTGGCAAGAACATGTTGCAGGCATAGCAAAGAGAGCTTCTCAAAAGTTGGAAATATTATTTCGAACCAGAAAGCTTTACACTCCACAACAACTGTTAATTCTTTACAAAGCTCAAATTCGACCAACTATGGAATACTGCTCCCATGTTTGGGGCTCCGCTCCCAAACATACACTGCATTTGTTGGATTCTGTTCAGAGAAGGGCTGTTCGTCTGATTGGAGACCCAGAACTGACCGGCGGCCTTGATTCGCTGGAACATCGAAGAACTGTTGGCGACTTGAGTCTATTCTATAAGTATTTTCATGGAGAGTGTTCGAAGGATTTAGCCCGCTTAATTCCTCCCAGAGCGGTGCATGTTAGAAGTACACGTCGCGCTGTTACTTCACATCCGTATGAAGTTCAGCTTGTTACTCCTCGTACAATGCTTTTCAAGCAGTCTTTTATATGGACAACATCATCCCTTTGGAATGGCTTACCCAGGACTGTGTTTCCCACCGAGTACAATTTACAGTGATTCAAGAACAACATGAATCGCTTTTTAAGCACACGTGTCGCTCCTGTAGCGCTTTAGGGACTTCCCTGCAGCACGTGTGCTAGACCCATAAAAAAAAAAGTTAAAATATAGACTTGCATCAGACCCATAATGACCTATGGTTTAGAATCAGGAGAAGCCATCAGTGAAACAAAAAGTATGCTACGTACCCCCGACATGAAAACCCTAAGAGCAATAGTTGGTAAAACAAGGAGGGATAGGATACGATATACTGACATCAGGGAACAATGTGGCATGCAAGACGTAGTAAGATGGGGAAGACAAAAAAGAAGACATTAGCATAACCAAGTAAAAGAATGGAGCAGCACAGACTATCAAGAACCCCTCTAGAAGGAAAACCAGCAAACAGACGTCCACCAAAAAAGATAAAGAGATAGTTGACAATCTAACTCTCAAGAAATCGTAGAACTTTAGAATTAACAGATTAACAGATCTATAAAAAGTATAAGAAGAAGAAGAAGAATTATTTAAAGCCAGTTTTAACGTCGAATCTTTGTTAATAAATATTATAAAAGTTTAAGTTATAGTAACAACAAGAAAAAAAATTATGATACACAATGGACTCAGTATCAATATCATGTATGTATTAAAAAACTAGGTCACCCAGGACCATATCAAGTTTGTCATACCAAACGGGTGTCAAGTTAAAAATATCAGTTTCAAATAATAAAATTACTATATAAGCGTGGTTCTACTATTCTTAGAAATACAGTTATCTTGTACTTTTTACATTGTTAACAGTTAACCGATAAAAATGAAGGTAAGTTTTAAGGGCACTTAAAAGTGTTTCTCTTCACAAGGTGATGTTTAAGTTGTGACTTTTTAATAGGTTGTACTACTCACTAAAATCAATTCCTTTATCCAATACCTTCTATAAGAAAAAAAAAACACAAAGAAAATACGGCCCCCGAAGTTTTTTAGATTTTTTCATTTCGAATCTCAATTTCAATATGCTCTAATGCTCTGTGCTAAAGAATTCAATTAAATTTTTTGTTTATCCACTTAATTATAAAATTGTAACATCGGTTGTGTCATAAATATAAATATAAATCAATATCTATGTACAGGGTGAGTCAATGATAGAGTAAAGTTCATTATCTCATTTGTTTCGGTAATGACGAAAAAATGTAAATACAATAGTTTTAGGGAATATTAAGATGCACAGTTTAAAATTATTTTTGAGTATACAGGGCACTTCAAAAAAGTGTGGTCGATATAACATATGTTTTTTTTTAAATTGAACATCCTATTATCTAATTTATTTTTTAAATTCTCTATAGAACGCTCGTACCAATTATGAGTATTCCACCTTCAGAAACAATGGCGCTACTGGCATTTTTTTACAAAACTGAAAACTGGTATTTTTAAAAAAAAAAATTGAAATATTAGAAAAACTACTAGGTTTAGGAATATAACATTATTAATATAAAAGTTATGAAATTTTACGCAGAATTTAAAAATAAATTAGAAAATAGGTTGTTCTATTTAAAAAAAAACGTATGTTATATCGGTCACACTTTTTTAAAGTACCTTGTATACTCAAAAACAATTTTAAACTAAGCACCTTAACATTCCCTAAAACTATTGTATTTAACATTTTTTTGTCATTCCCGAAACAATTGAGATAATGAACTTTACTCTATCGTTGACTCACCCTGTAGGGTTAAGCAGTCAAGGAATAGAAAATTAGGCAGGCTATGAATTCCATTACACACAGGCAGACAAACTTAGACACCTACACAGTCCTACATTATACATTTCACATAGAAACACATGCCAAAATGTGCCACAGCTAAAGGACATCTACGGGGGCATATGCCCACCCCCTCTGTCTCTATGTATGTAGAAAAAAGCTTTTTATTAGGGCTCTTTTTTGTAAAAATTCTTTAGCCCAGGTCAACAATTTTTAAATTGGCTTTAAGATTTGATGTTCTACAGCACCAAAATATTATTTTTGGTAAACAATATCCCCTTCCCCTTATTATCAATTTTTAAATTGAGTGTGGGTAAATTTTTAATGTTCCATTGCATGAAAAGATTTTTCTTGTGAAAAATCTCTTCCATTCCGGTCATCGACTTTTAAATTGATTGAATTTTAAGAATTTACATTTTTAAAATTCATTGTTTTTACTTTCCTTGCTCAAGGAAAGTTTTGTATTCGTGATAAAATCACCTTTCTATAAGCAAAGCCGCTTTTACTGTTTTTTTTTGCCTTAAAAAACGCCCCTTTTGTCCATGTACTTTTCAGTCCCTTGACTTCGCCAGTGATATCAAGCAACCAAACATTGACACAAAAAAAAATTAGAAATCTTGTATTCGTGAAAAACGTATAAATCTCAAAGACAAATATTTTGAAAAACAATAAAGCGATTTTCTTTCTTTCATTTTTTTTGTAAAAACTTAGGTAGCCCCCGTATTCGGTAAAAGAAAAGCGTCAACTTAGAAAGCACCCTATATGTTTAAGTTCACGCTTAGTAATCGAAAATAATAATATAAGGTAATGTTTTTTCTTTTTTTTTTCAGATAATTTTGCTATTTCTAATCGCGTTTTCATCATTAGTTAAAGGTAAGTACGAACATTGTGGAAACATTATTTGGTTTTGTTATGAAACTCCTACATTTTGCTGAACTATATGTTATTTTTATACTCTCAAATAATTGTTGATTTGATCGACATATTTGGGAACTATATTTCCCAAAAGCACTATAAATTCAATTTTTTTTATGAATATTTTAATGAACTCTTTACACATGCTTTTTCATCATTCAAATTACGTTCTAGCCAAGTTTAAAACCGACTTTATATTTTTACTTATAAAAAATTATATATTAGGGCTCTTGATTATCATGACAAATTAAGAAATGTCAATATAATACTGTTGTGAAATTACTCACTTAAACTGATCTAAAGTTTTGAATTGACGATGTGGTTAAAAACGATAAATTTCCGATGTACTAAGCCTCCTACCAAATTAGGATGCGCACTTGCCCATACTCATCTACTAGCCCTGGGAAAGGTGGAGTATTGAAAAATAAAAACTTTTGCTTTAACTTAAATTGTGATTTGTTTTTCGCAACTAGTAAGAAGTATATGCATGGACTCCTTCAACATGAACAATTTGAATTATTAAAGTAATAAAAGGCATTTTAAAGACCACAAAAACTTCTTGATACCTCTATGATGAGCCTGATTAATTCGGATGTAAACAATACTAAATACCTTCTTTTACGAATAATAGATTTCGAAAGGCATGCAACAAGTAGTTCATAAAGTATCTCATTGCACATGCTTCACTGGCTTTATAGAGTTTAAATAAATCATACTAATCTACATTCAAGACCCTGTCATAGCGGAGCGAAAAACCTGAAGTTATCTTCTTCTTCTGAGTGTGCCTTATCTTCTGGATGAGGATCACATTTGCCCATTTGATTTTATCTATTGCCGTTCTGAATAGTTCAACAGATGTCATATTTGTCCCCTGCCGTAAGTTTTTTAAATAGGAGTTGCAGTGTCTGCTTGGTCCTCTTTTACCGATTATTTTTCCTTCCATTTTTTTAAGAGTTCATATTTTTGGTTTCTCATAATGTGGCCAAACTATGTGCTTTTTCTTTCTTTAATATCTGTAATTATATATATATATATATATATATATATATATATATATATATATATATATATATATATATATATATTGGGTTTAACTGTTTAACTGTACATATACACAAGTAATATATATCAATTATACAACTAAGTGTTGTGTTCCCATTCGCCTTCTCCAAACCTCTCTATCGTCCGCCATCTCTTCGTCCATTCCTCGTGACCTCATGGCCTGTCTCATATCTTCATTCCAGGATCAACGTAGTCGTCCCTTTTTATTTCCTCCCGGTGGTTTCCATGTCAAGAGCCTTTTGGGCCATCTTGTATCGTTCATTCTGAGTAGGTGTCCAAACCATTTTAATCCTCTATTTTTCATTCTTTGTATAATTGTTTCTGTTGCTGCTGTTCTGTTGCGTATTTCTTGGTTTGTTATGTGTTGGAATTTGGGCACTCCGGCGCTTCTTCTCAGGTAATCCATCTCTATCGTCGTTATTTTTCTTTTATCCTCTCCTTTCATTACCCACACATTCCAATTCTCTTTTTGTTTTGTGTAGTTATGTTTTGATCCCACCATATTGAGTTCCTTGTAGTCTGTGTATAATCTCTTCAATACATATTCCATATCGAATGAATCTTGTGTCATTATTACTTGGTCGTCTGCAAAGTTTAACGATAATAGGTGTTTATCACTAATGGGGATACCCATGCTTTGGCAAGTGCGGTTCCATTTCTTTAGAGCGTTGTCTACAAATACATTAAATAAAATAGGCGAAAGGCATACATATCTGTAATTAATTATATTTGTTTTCTCGTCCAGTTAAGTATTTCCACGTTTGTCGCATGTGCTGTCCAAGGAATACCGAACATTCGGCGGTAGCACATCCACAATACATCACGTGGTTTTCAGCGGTTTCTATAGCAGTTATATCGTCGGATGGTTTCCTGATATAACATAAAAAAATAAGTCCCCTTTCACCTTGATTAATATATCCGTAAACAAATAGTACTGCTTTTACGTGCGTTTCTCCTAGATCAACATGGATCACCTTTATAACGTAATTGTAAATGAATTTTTGATAAAAGCATAAAAAAGTTAATCTATTCATGGGATGAAAAGTCTTGAGACTTTTCGAGAGATAGCAGTACAAACAAAAAAAAACATATGATTGTCAGTTAGTGCCAACTCTCAGAAGATTCGTGTCAAATTTTCATGATATTTTGCCTATTAGCTTGCAAGTTACATCTGTTTGAGCGACGCTACTTTTGATTTTTACAAAACGATGGAACAAGAAGATTTTCATGTGTTGAAACATTGCTTTTGATGGGAAAAATACAGTCAGAACATAAGAATGACTTGAAAATTTTTATGGCACATCTGCTCTGTCGAAAGCAACTATTTGTCGATGATTTAGGGAACGTATATGCAGCCGTATAAGCACCGATGATGTACCATATTCTGGACGTCCAAATGAGGCAGAAAATACAAATAAATCCACCATTTGTCCTGAATGACCGCAAAGTGAAAGTGAGAGAGATAGCTGACATAGTAAAGGTATGAACAGAATGCGTAAGGCATGTTTTGCATGAATATTTGCATATTTAAAAGCTATGTGCCTGATATGTGCCGCGCACTCTCACGATCGATCAAAAGTAGCAACGTATTGAAGATGTAGAACGCTATTTGGTACTGTTTCGGCATAACCCAAGGGAGTTTTTGCATCGATGCATAAAAATGGATCAAACATGGATCCACCACTAGACGCCTGAGCTCAACAGGCAGTCCGCATATTGACTGAAACTGCATGAAAGCCGTCCAAGAACACAAACATCAGCTGAAAAGGTTTTATCCAAGCATTTCTTGGGGTGGGCACAGAATAATACTGATCAACTATCTTGAGATCAGATCACCAGTAACTATTACGTTGGTTTATTGGAACGTTTGAATGGTGAAATCAAGAAAAAAAGGGTACACATTTAACGAAGAAAAGAGTGTTGTTTTACCAAAATGATTTTTTCCCCCATGTACTAGATTATAATTATGTTGGGTATTTTTCATTTCAGCCGGCTTTTTGCACGGATATCCTGGACATGCCGTAGCATATGTGGCAAGCTCTTCTGGTAGAGGATTTGGAGGTAAGTAGAAATAAGTATATGACTTTAGTTGAATACAACATAAAGTTATCCTAAATTGTACGAAAAAATATAGAGGTTTTAATTCTTAAATTTGCAAAATAGTTAGTATTTTCCCTTTATTGGCGACAACCATATTCACTGTATGGATCGCCAGAGTGTAAAACCGCTCGAGTACTTCAGTATTGTAATAATCGAAATCATTTTATTATTCAATCGAATACGGGTCATAGATTTTAATAATATCAAATTAATCACTAACTAAAAACTTAAAAGGTGGTAACTGTGTAGCTTCCCCTTCCTTTTCATTTTGGTCTTACTTTGTTACCGATGTTTAGAGATGAAGTACAAAAAGGCAGTATAAAAATAAATTAGATCTAACTTTTATTTTCACAAATATCATTTAAAAATGTCCTATAATTGTTGTGCAGAAATACTTACAGACTTGCATTAATGTCCGAAAACCTTTACTATTCAAGCACAACTTTTATTCGACAAATATATTGTCAAAAACCACATTCGCTAAAAGTGCAAAAATAAATCATAGGGACATTTTTTTAAGTGTCTAACCTAATTCACTATTTTGCTAATCTACATACCAAGAAAATTCTTTCAATACTGAACATAGTTTTTTTTATGAGGAAGCCGAATATATAAAAAATTTGCCAGATTACTAAGCAAACTAGGTTTTTTTTAAATCATTAAATAATATTTCTCAATCCAAAAATACCCGGTGTACAAGTATGAAATGCGGTTTTTTTTTTCTAAAAAAACATGTAAAATTCTCAGCTCACAATAGACCACGCCCCTCTGGTCCCACCAAACACAGAGCGTCGTCTTTCTGCCAAAGCGATTCGGTTTTGCGGTCGATGTGGATGCTGCGCCTGGGTCTACCCATAATTTTTTGCGCTTGGGATTCTCAAAATAAATCCACTTTTCATCCCCTGTAACTATACGATGCAAAAACGACTTCCTTTTGTACCGAGCGAGCAAAATGTCACACGTGTTTTTGTGCTTTTCCATTTGCCTGTCGTTCAACTCATGTGGTACCCATCTACCGGTCTCCTGAATCTTTCCTATCTCTTGTAGCCAATTGGAAACAGCTTGTTGACTAACGCCTAATTGCTCGTTGAGTTGTTTTTGTGTTTGCGAATCATCTTCGTCCAACAATGCTTGCAATTCCACATAATCGTATTTTTTGGCGGTTTTCCACGTTCCTTCTCTGCAACATCGAAGTCACCACTTTTGAAACGCCGAAACCATCGTTCATACGTATCTTGCGATGGAGCATGTTCACCATAAGCTTCTTGAAGTAATCGGTATGATTCAACAGCAGTTTGCTGTCCGCGAATGCTCTTTGTTCGGTATAAACTTCGACATATTGAACACAACAACACAACACTATGCACACACTTTTCCAATTTATCACTTGTGCGCGTCTGACACTTGTTGATGACACAACAAAATGGCGCAGTGTCAAATCTTTATAGAACAAACTGCATTGGTGCACCATCTGTTGTCTGAAATCCGCATTTCATACTTGTACACCTGGTATATAACACTCCATATCTATTTTCAATCGTCACAGATATACAAGGCAATCAGATTATTGAACTGAATTTTAACTTTTAAGTAACTCACTCAATTTACTCTTTTTCTATTTGGTGTTCAAGAAAATTTTTCAACCAATAAACTTAGTTTTTTGTGAGAAAGCCAAATACGATGCAAAGAATTTGTGACTGGTCTAATTTGACAGTTTACAAAGCCAACTACACACCCTCTACATGTAAGCATATGATTAAATAACATTTTTCAGTCTGTTTACAAAAATATTTTGATAAACACTTTATATTTATTTTCAGGCATTACCGACATACAGAGCATTCAAATTATTGAACGGAATTTTAACCATTAAAAGCAAACTTAGTTTTTTGTGAGAAAGCCAAATATGATCCATAGGTTTTATTTGTGGAGGATGATATTTTAAAAAAATCTAGTTTGACAAGTGACCCCTTTTTTGTTATTAATTTGAATTTCTCAGAAAAAAAAAACTAAGTTTAGTAGTGAAATACATTTTTTGATATGTTAACTGTGAAAATAACAAATTAGATGAGCCATTTAGAAGTTAAAATTCGCTTCAATAACTTAAATGGCCTGTATATCGATAACCATTTGAATTGATTCAGCCGATATTTGGTGAAAATCCATAACTAAATGTTTTATAAAAGGTAAAACATTACTTAAATTTACACTGAATTTTTATTTTTGTTATATATTTTTGTAAAGAGATTACCGTAAAAATACTATTTAATGATAGGCTCATATGTATAGGGTGTCATTTAAAAAAATCCTAATTCACTTTATAATCAGTCAAATTTGACAAATGACAAATTTCTTGTTATTATATTTGGCTTCCTCATATAAAAAAAGTTTAGTGCTGGAAGACAATAGCGAATTAGGTACGACACTTAAAAAAAAGTCAATGTACAAACGTCAAAAAATTGAAATAGGAGATAGTATTGTTCTGTTCCGAAATAACGGATTAATATAAACTGGACACATAGTTTTTCGACTAAGAATCTAAATAAAAGGTATATTTTGTAAAAATAATTCAAAATTTTAGTTATTTTTACTAAATTATACTAATTTTAAATTTCTGAAAATAATTACTAGAATTTATATTTTCTTTTTATTTAATATTCATTCCTTATTTGGAAATAGCACCAAATTAGGTGCTAAAATGTTAAAATTTTTAATTCCCTTTAAAATGAAAAAAATAAAATTATTATTATTATAAAACAGGAACTATTCAATATATATCACCAGTACACCAAACACTTTATTTTTGTACTCAACGCGTGTTTCGCTAACCATGTTAGCTTTATCAGGAGCGATGATTCACTAATTCAACATTCTCAAGATAAATAAAATAGTAACGTTCAAGAAAATCGCTTTTTGAACATATTAGATTAAGATTAATTAAATTAAGTAAGATATTCCATAAAAATAAAGTAGATTAAGTGTCATCTCTCATCATATTTTCATTAAATTAAAAAACCTTGCAAAGACTACAAACGCAAATAAATCTATCAAACGTAATTTTAATAGCGTCACCAAAAAGATAGACAGTTAGAAGTTTACTCTTACCAGAAACACGTAATATCCTCATATGACTGAGAAGTCAGAATCCCATCTAAGATATCTTTTTCATACAATTTTTTAGAGAAAGATTGTGATTTTTAGGATTCGGAGGATTTGGAGGAAGTGGAAGTGGTTCAGTCGGTAGCTCAGGTGGTGGCTCAGGAGGTGGCTCAGGAGGTGGTTTCGGAAGCGGTTTGGGGGGTTTCGGAGGTTCTAGAGGGGGATCTTCGGGCGGTTTTGGAGGGTATGGTGGATACGGAGGAGGCTCAAGTGGAGGATCTGGAGGAAGTGGAGGAAGTGGATTTGGAGGATATGGTGGATTCGGAGGTAACAGTTTTTTATTTTTGAGTTCATTTAAAACCCATTTTTCTTAATATCTTTGGGTACGATTACTTTAAACTCACACGTGGAAATTTGTTTGATGTATTACTATATCATAACTATATAAGAAGGATGATCTCGACGACTTGGAAAATCATGGGCTCATAACCGTTCTTTCGTTGTAATTTAGAGTCTAACGTATGATAAACTTCCACTTTAACTTTTCCTAGTATTAATTTCTGGTCGCAAAATCAGCGGAAGCAGCTTTGTTTAACTTCTTAAGTATGATGTTCGAAGGCATGGACGGTCGGAAGGCCTGTGATCCATTCTTGGACCTATCCAAGGCTTTTTAAACTACGATGGCTGAAAAGTTGCACAAGGCCGGTATGTACTAGAAGCCCTAAGACTACATAGCGTCCTACTAAGCGGACCGTAGGTAGATTGTATCCATTTCTACAGGGAAAAAAAATGTGAGCTTTCAACAAAAAATATTAGCGAGCTTCGCGGGGGCATATTAAAATCATATGTAGTTTATATGATCAACTAAACTGAATTTTAATAAAAAAAAAAACCACGAGGGAAAAAAATATATTTTAAAAGTCTGCATTTAAAATTGTTACCACTTCCTGATTTTTTTGTTCCCAGCTTTTGTAGACTGAATAGTTTAAAAATATTATTTTTTATTGTTAATATATATATATATATATATATATATATATATATATATATATATATATATATATATATATATACACGAGGCTGGTTTGAAAAGTCCGTGCAAAAATAAAAACTACTTATGTGTTTGAGGTAAACCTTTTTTATTTTTCGACATAGTCTCCTTTTAAGCTTATACACTTCGTCCAACGATGTTCTAGTTTGTTGATCCCTTCCGAATAATAGGATTAGTGTCTGCAATCACCTCCTCGTTTGAATAAAATCTTTGTCCCGCCAGCCATTTCTTCAAATTGGGGAACAAGTAGTAGTCCGAGGGAGCTAAGTCTGGAGAATAGGGGGATGTGAAACGAGTTGGAATCCTATTTCCATTAATTTTGCGACCACAACTGCTGAGGTGTGTGCTGATGCGTTGTCGTGATGGAAAAGGACTTTCTCGTGGGCCAATCGCGGGCGTTTTTCTTGCAGCTCGGTTTTCAAACGGTCCAATAACGATAAATAATATTCACCTGTAATAGTTTTACCCTTTTCCAGATAGTCGATGAGGATTATCCCTTGCGAATCCCAAAAGACAGTCGCCATAACCTTTCCGACCGAAGGAACGGTCTTCGCCTTTTTTGGTGCAGATTCCCCCTTGGTAACCCATTGTTTAGATTGTTGTTTGGTCTCAGGAGTATAGTAATGTATCCATGTTTCATCCACAGTGACGAAACGACGCTTAAAGTCCTCCGGATTCTTCTGGAACAGCTGCAACCATCCTTGCAACACTTCACACGATTCCGTTTTTGGTCAAGCGTGAGCAATCGCGGCACCCATCTTGCGGATAGTTTTCTCATGTCCAAATGTTTATGCAAAATATTATGTACCCGTTCAGTCGAGATGCCCCCAGCACTAGCAATCTCACGCACCTTAACTCTTCTGTCATCCATCACCATATCATGGATTTGATCAATGATTTCTGGAATCGTAACCTCCACAGGCCGTCCAGAACGTTCAGCGTCACTTGTGCCCATATGGCCAGTCCGAAAATTTTGAAACCACTTATAAACTGTTCTAATCGAAGGTGCAGAGTCATCATAATGTTTATCAAGCTTCTCTTTAGTCTCCTGAGGCGTTTTGCCTTTCATAAAGTAATGTTTAATCACCACACGAAATTCTTTTTCGTCCATTTCTTGAAAATCACTCGACTTCCTTGATTCACACGAATGCCAAACACAAAGAAATAGACCAATATGGCTGAAACTTGGTGTGCGTTCATTCAAGAGATGCTACTAACTAAACATGACCGCGATATGCGCCGGTGGTGCCATCTCTCGGACTTTGCACGGACTTTTCAAACCAGCCTCGTATATATACATATATATATATATATATATAAATATATATATATATATATATATATATATATATATATATATATATATATATATATATATATGGTATATATATATATATATATATATATATATATATATATATATATATATATATGGTATATATATATATATATATATATATATATATATATATTATATATTATATATATATATATATATATATATATATATATATATATATATTATTTCTGATTCTTGGAAAAAGCCACTGCTTCAAATTCTTAATACTCGTATGTCTCACACCATATATAATAACTTAATATTTTATTAAAATATTTAATTTAATTAAAAATACTTGCATAGCAATAATATATTTAGGAGGAGCAGGGGGATCCTCCAGCGGCGGATCGTCAAATAGTGGACTTAGTAGCTTTGGAGGATATAGCGGATTTAGCGGATATGGAGGAGGATCGGGATCTAGTGGATCTAGCGGTGGAAGTAGTGGAGGCACTGGAGGTAGTGGAGGCTCTAGAGGAAGCACTGGTTTCAGTAAGTTTTTTCAAAGATCACATTACATTCTTATTTTAAAAAACGTATGAGCACTGTTTAATGTATAAATATACACATGTATTAAGTTACACGTGCATACAATTATAATTAGTACTAATAGTAATCTACTGAGGGCAGACACCAACAGTATGGGAACGACAAGACACGCGTCTGGTTCAACCACAGGCAATGGCCAGACGTTATTATATAATTTTCGCACTAACGATTGACAGAAAGTTGGTAATGGAGAGAGGACCTAGTTAAGGGCTAAGGATCATGACTCAGAGCCTATGCTAAGCTACTCGTATATTCCAGAAGCTAAAAGATCTTTAATCATAATGCTACAAGTCGATGATGCTGTTTATGATGACATTTTTTTTAATATAAAATTGTCATATAAAATAATTGAATTATCAAAAAATCAACTATTGAATACTAATAATACATTAAGTAACATAATCTCAGTCACCTAACTAATGTTTCTGTAAAACTGAAAAAAAAATGAAAAATTTGGTAAAATATTAATATAATTATTCAATTCATTTTACCTTTTATTAGTTAAAAATGAGGTTTTCAAATTTAAACTACTCAAGCAATAAAAATATTATGAATCATCACGATTACTCTTTTTTAGGTCAGGGTTATTTCGGCTGAAGAACATCCCATCAAATATCAATTTAACCTAGTTCCTTTTAAAACTAGGTAAGATTAGTAATTATATTAACCGAAGAAATAAAGTTATACAAAATGGAACTGTATTTTATTTGTATAGAATATGTAAGGGGTTGGCGGAAAATTATTTTCAGCCTTTTTATCGTTACATATCTCAGATTATTTAAGTCGTATCGACTCATACTAAGCGGCAGTTTAAAGCTAACAGTTGACAGTAGTAGATGTGTAAAAATTGTTGGAAGCCAGTTAGTCAGACTTAGTTTAGAGCGCCTTGAACTTGAGTGAAATTTCTGAAAAGGTTCGTTACGTCGCAGAACTATAAAGAAATATGTACTCATTATGGTCAAGATACGTTGGGCTTGAAATGGAATCGTGCATTTTGAGCTGCTGCACCCTGCTCAAACGATTGATTCTCTACTCTGCTGTCGACATTTGACAAAATTGAAGCGAGCGATTGAAAAAAAACGACCGGAACTAGTCACCAGAAAGAGGGTTATCTTCCAACCTAACAATGCCAGACCACACACATATTTGACGACTCGACAAAAATTGGAAGAACTTGGCTGGGAAGCTTTAATCTATCCACCGTATAGCCCGGACCTTCCACCATCAGGCTACCATTATTTCACTCTCTGTAGAACTCCCTGAATGGTATTAAGTTAGTTTGAAACAGACCTGTGAAAACCACTTCTCATAATTTTTTGTCCAAAAACCACAGAAATTCTGCAGTGACGAGATTATGGTGTTGCCAGAAATATGACAAAAGGTCATCGAATAAAATGGCACATAAGGGTTAAGGGTTTAAAAGTAGCCTTTAAAACAAACAATTCTTTGGGTAAAATTACAAAAAACAACAAAACTAAAATTAAATAACCGGCCCAGTGCAAGTCGGACTTGCGCAATTAGTGATTCGTACATTGATTGCTTTTAAAATAAAAAAAATTGTTATGGAGGTATAAAATGATCAATGACTTCACAAAACACACCCCAAATAAGTTTTCAGCAAAATTGTTTTCCAGTCTACTGAGAACTGATGACCTTGGCATTTTTGTTTCTTTTGATATACCAGATAAATTATTAAAGGTGACGCACTCACGATAGTCTTCGTTCAATCTACTCCCTGTGGAGAATATTTCAGAATTTTTTCAAAATTGTGTGAACAGTACTTTTCGAGATAAGAGGAGGCAGCGATTTTTCACAATTTTTTAAAAATAATACAAAGAAAAGTGTATGCAAGTTTTATATTATGTATATTTTTGAACTCGTGTTTTTACAAGTTTTCATTTGACACCCCACTCGATGACCTGGTAATTTTTTTTTCATTTCCGATTTCACCTCCCAATTCTAACCCCATAAGTCAAAATTTAACTTTCAAAACTACACGGCACTGATGAGGCCACCAATTCCTATATTAGTGCCAAATTTCAACTTTTTATCCCAAATAGTTTCGGAGAAAATTGGGTGTAACAAACACCAAAGTGATCTTATAAGTGTCCCGTACGGAACACAAAAAAAATAATAAATCTAGGCTTTATAAATTAAAATCTGGCTCCTGCCACAAAATTTACATAGGTCAAACGGGTAGAACACTCAAACAAACTACAAACATTCTCAAGTCGGATCAGACTAATTTCCTCCTTTATGCTGATACTGATAACACTGCTATTATCACACAATCTTGTAGAAATAGCCGAGTCATTACTAGCAGACTCCAAGGCCACCTGGGCAAGCCATCGTTTTTGCCAAGGGAACGGAACTCCCCATGGCCACCTCCTACTACAGGACAATCGCATCAAATGGGCAAACAGCATCAAATACTTGGAAATCCAGTACGACAAACAGCTCGTCTGGAAAGACCAGATCCTCTCTGCCACCAAGAAAGCTAAGCAACTGCTGGGCAAATTATACCCGATTATAAATCGCTCCAGCAAGTTGCCCACCAAAACCAAACTCATGGTCTACAATACAAATGTGAAGGCAGCTTACGCCTACCCCACAGGGTGCCAGCTCTCAAGAACAAGGAGAGCACAAGTCCAGGCAATGCAGAACAAGGCCCTGAAGATGATCACAGGAGCCCCTTGGTTCATGCGAAATAACCAATTACATAGAGACCTCGGTGTGTTAATCATAAAGGCACACATGAGGCAAACTCAAATGAAGTTCCTGGTCAAGGCGTCCCAGCATCACAACCTAATCATCAAGGACGCCTTCCTAACCCTCCCCCATGCCCGCAACCAATTCCCGAAACCCTCTGATTCTCTCTCGGACGAGGATGATGGCCCTCCAAACCCACCATGATAGAAGAATGTAAAACTAGGTTAAGTTAGCATAGGCCCTATATTAAGTTAGGTTAGGTCATAATCATGTTAAAAAACACATTTCCTAGGTTAAGTTTAGTTTAGGAATACTTACACTACTTAAGTTAAGTTATAATAAGTATACTTTCTCACCGTGTTAGAACAACGTTCATTTAATAGAAGTAAGTGGCTATGCCTTTCTTGTAAGTCAATAAAGAAAATGAAAGAATGAAACATTCAAACAAAGAACTAAAGAACATAAAAAAGTATTTGAGAATAAGACTGAAGTTTCACATTATGCCTCTCATTTATTTTCTGAAAATCATAGTTTCGATGAAAATTTCGAAATATGATATATTAATAACAAAAATAAAAAGTTGAATTTGCTCGAGTTGTTGGAAATTAACAAATTAAAGGATTCCCAGGTATTGCTAAATAATCAATTATATTTATACAACACTCCTTTGTTAAATCTTAAGTTCAGATATTTATCTTCCTGTTGTCCCAAATTAAATCTCTTCAAAAAAAATTTTTACATAAGTTTGTTAATGGTCAATTTACTTATAACGCTTTGAGGAAATTCCGCATAATTAAGATAGGGTTTAAATAATTGTACTTATATTAGTTATTAGACAAGATAGTTGGGGTTCAACTACCGTTTGAGAAAGGTACTGTGTACCGAAACATGTCACGACTGATTTAAGTTGTATTATTTTATTTATTTCACTTTGATAAATAAAATATAGTGAAAATCTGAAAATCGTTCGTCTTCTAATTTCCTGAAAAATGGAATTTCATCAAGTAAGCGCCAAATCTATCCAATTCTTAAAATGGCCCATTCTGGTTTGATAAAATTCTTTGATAATATAAATAATCGGCCAAGTGCAAGTAGGACATGCGCAATTAGTGTTCCGTACGTTATATGCTTTTAAAATAAAAAAAAAATTATACGGAGGTATAAAATGATCAAAGACTTCACAAAACACACCCCAAATGAATTTTCAACAAACTGATGACCTTGAAATTTTTGTTTTTTTTTTTTTATAGACCAGATAAATTATTAAAGGTAACGCACTCGTGATAATTTTCGTTCAATCAACACCCTATGGAGAATATTTTCAAAATTTTTTGATCATTACTTTTCGAGATAAGGGGGGAGGACAGCGATTTTTCACAATTTTTTAAAAATAATATTAATATTATATATAACAATTAAAAAGTGTGTATTACATTATATATATTTTTGAACTCGTGTTTTACAAACTCTCATTTGACGCCCCACTCGATGACCTAGTAATTTTTTTTTCACTGCCAATTTCACCCCCCAAAACTAACCTCTTAAGTCAAAACTACACGGCTCTAGTCAATACCTATATTAGTGCCAAATTTCAACTTTCTATGTCAAATAGTTTCGGAGAATATCAGATGTGACAGACAGACGCACAGACACCGAAGTGATCTTATAAGTGTTCCCTACCGAACGATTAAAAGAATTGTGAATATATATTGGGTTTTATGAAAATAGTTTATTATATTAAAATGGACGATTCCTCAGCTGGGGTTTCGTAATAAAGATAAGGAAAAAAGGGAAAGAAAATCTTTTTCTCTTTCCATACTTCGTAGAAGTTTCATTTTCGTGTTATATTCGGCTAGGGGCGAATCCTTATACACATTATAAACATTTATATTGTTAACTTTAAAAATATCGGCTAACTCTTTTATTTTCTCGAACAACACAGTGTTCGAGTGAACTGTCAGTAATTAGTTATATGTTCTGGAATTTTTGTATGATTTGATTCAGTCCTGTTTAATTTTTAGTTCGCTTACATTTATTTTTTTGCAGTTATGTTTCCCGTACAGGACTTTCCTTTTAAGCGGTTGACGTCCTCACTATTGTAAGTTACTTTTCTTATTTGTTTTTTTT
The DNA here is from genome assembly GCA_019049505.1 of Pachyrhynchus sulphureomaculatus. Lineage (NCBI taxonomy): Eukaryota > Metazoa > Arthropoda > Insecta > Coleoptera > Curculionidae > Pachyrhynchus > Pachyrhynchus sulphureomaculatus. The sequence continues at coordinate 70,412,327 of CM032447.1, read as the reverse complement.
TGTTTTAAAAATTAAAAGTAATAAGAAAATAAATAAACCGGCTAGACCGCAGAAGACCCAAAATTTGAAACAGCAGCAGGTGCAAATACAAATTAGTTTCGATTGAGTTTACATTCTTACTAAAAAAAGTAAAAACTGTTTGAACATATGAATCCCTTTCTCTTTTAAATTCGGAAATCGTTCGGAATAGTCGATAATAATCGAACTCGGTTACAGAATGACGAACAAAGAGGAATCTCTTTCCTTTTGTTTGTTACATAACCCAGTCCTAGGGTCAAACAAACAGGCATTCACTACTTCTTGTTTCTCATTTCGGATATTTTTAATATTTTGTAAAAGTCTTATTTACTAGGTGTTTCGTAGGCCTACACCTCGCCTGTCACTTAGTTTACAACAATGTTGCCAAGTATTCATTTGAGTGACTTGAATAAAAAATATTTTCTTGAAACAATCGGTTTTACAAGTAAAAAATACAAAAAAAACTTAACATGACATTTAATAATGACATATTACTTTGTCAAACAAATAGGAGTACGAATGTTTAAAGAAAAATACTTAAATCTTGTTAACCTAAACACGTAATGACTGATATTGCTTCCTTGTAGTTAAGCTGGACTGTGGTGATCATAGACATAGAGGATGGACTGAGTGTTCCGTATCCCGCTGTGAAGTAAATATGGATGCAAAAGTGTGAGAGAGACAAAGCGATTGAGTGGCCAATAGCTGTCTCTTTTTAGAATGCCGCTAAGCTACGGCGCTCTTAAAAATAATATTTCTAAGTGTTCTATTTAAACTAAAATCGGGTATAGGGCTTTTCTCGTCTTGAATTCCGTCTCAGGGTACAGCTCCGTGTTTATTACAGGCCTACAGAAAAGAGACAGGTATTGGCCGCACAATCGCTTGGTCTCTTTCTAGAGAGTGGTCAATTTTATGAAGTTAATGCTCAGTCCATCCTCTATATCTATGGTGGTGACATTTTAAGACCAAATGAGAATTTTTCTTTAGAAATATAATTTTTTACGGCAATAAGCGCAAATTTTACCACCTCGTAATCTCAAGAATAAATACTGAAATTTGTAATATTTATTCGGAGTAATAGATTTTAAATAATCCTAAAATAAAATACTAGTCTTCAAACATCCAACCACAAATTCTAAATTTAATGTTATATTTTTAAAATTGCCGCTTTTTAACTGGTTTCCCTTTCACCCTATTACTATATTCTATTTATTTGAAAGTAATAGCAATAAATCATCTAGAATTTAGCAAATTAGCATCAAACAATAGTAAGGGCCCTAGAGTTTTACCTACATTTTACCTGTAATGCAGAAGTTCAACAACTTTATTGGAATATCATCTGGCCTCGGTCTAATATTCGCAATCTCTTATGTTTGAATACAATAGGAAAACGACCCTTTTTTTGTTCTTTGAGCCTAAATAGTCTGAAATAGTGTGCCTGGGCATATACTCATTATTTGAGGATAGTATGAATGAAACCTTATTAATTAAAAAATATACAAATGAGGAAGTCAAACAACAATGAAACAAGTATTACCAATCTACTACTCCAACACGCTTGAAAAAGTATCATTGACCGACTCATTTGAATTTATATGTGTAATTAAAGGTTTATCAATGGCATCCACTGCGATGTCCACAGTCCAGATTTTATCTTCCACCCTCAATTCATGCTCGAGGCATTTTCGCCAGTTGTCTGTGGAAATATTAGATATGAGATTCTAAAAAAGATTTTGTACGTCTGCTAATTTATAGGTCATATTGTTCCTGGCGACTTCACCTTTAACCTGTGCCCATATAAGTTCTATCGGACTGAGCTCGCAATGATAATATGGTGGCAGACGATTAACAGTAATATTACGTTTTTTTTTACTATTTCGTCGATGACAAAACTTGTATACTTGTCTTTATTTCTGAGAACTTCAAGCTTTACAAGTTCTAATCTACATGAACAATACGCCTTACTGCTTGTGTTGTGAAGTTATTTTCTGCCTGGTCTCTTTTTTGGGGAGTCTATATCCCCTCCTTTTCTTCTCTTAAAATTCTGTAAACTGTAGTTTTACCAACTCCAGTTAAGGTATTTCTTATGAATAATTGTTAAAAGTAGTTTTGCTTGAAATTTTGAAAAATAATAGATATTAGCTACGCCGTTTTGCATTAATTAATTGTAGCAGTTTCAGATGTTTAACACGTATAAGATAGGAATCCATACTTTTTCTTCGGTCAAAAGCATGCGTTTTTTACACTTTTTATTGTCATATGTGCTTTAAAAAGTCAGTCAAAGTCACATAAAATTATATATACATATAAAAAAATTACTTTGCTATCGTTTGTTAAGATATGAAGGCAGTTTACCACCTAGTTGTTGCAAAAATATTAGATAAATATTACTTTTTATTGAATTATATGAGGTGAATTTTCGCTTCGGCAACGTAGCTTGAATAAGACTGCTCGCGCAGACGCGGGCATTCTTTCAAATTTTGAATTATATATAGTCCTGGAGCTCATAACCAAGATTTTGGACTTATCGAAGATCGGCAGATAAATATATCGCTTATTAAATGTGACAAACTGAACCAAAAAATACAACTTCCGGCTCCTGCCGTGGTTATGGAGGGGGGAAATTGCAAGAAACTGAGGGTAGGTGAAGCCATCGCAGAGTGGCATTTTTATACGTTGTGAGGATACTATAGCCTTAATATCTGCCACGGAGAACAGTTCCTGTGGGAGTAAACCTTTTTTTTTCTTGAAAATAATGGGCTCAAAAAATGAACTCATCGCTGAGTAGCAAATATTCGAGATATAGTTAGTTTGGAACCCAAAAAGAGGTAAAAAAAATTATTTGCCCTAGATCCTGATTCTGTGAATTTCTATGAATTTTTGAACCTGTAGAGTTTTTGGACCCACCTGAACCCATTCGAGAGCGGCAGATTAATGAACCAGTGTTCGAATAATATAATACGAGGTGAAATCCCGAATATGTGCCATGAAGTCACAGTCCCTGCTTTTATCAGCAGAATTTTTGTATTTTTAATGCAAAGCTTAAGTTATAAACAAATTGATTTTTCCTATTCGCTAGTTGTGATGCATGAGTTCATATGTTTTTTGACACGTTAAAGTCGAATTTCTAATCCATTTTTGCTAAAAATTTATTAATTTTTGTTACAAGTAAATAATTTTTTTGTATAATAACTTAATATAATATTATTTAACAAGCTAACTTTAAATATTCTATTCATTTTTTCAAAAACTCAGTTATTTTATTATTAATGACAATTTATTAGAATTATATTAATTTAACACAAATATTTTTATTTAAATTGCTCATAAATAAACTGATTAATTTTAATAAATTGGAAAAATGGATAAGAAATTCAGGTAGCAGGTTCAATTCATCTAAAAAACTTGGGTAGAGCTCGTAAAAAGCTTAAATTTTGCTGTTATGGAGATAAATTCTATGAAATTTTGTTTATTGGCATAATTGTTTGTCGAAATACGTCTGAAAAAATTTGAGTGGAGCGCTTAATAAATTTATATTTTGCTAGAATAAAAATAAATTATATCAAATTCCTTTTTTAGATAAATGCTTAAAAAATTGTTAATTAGAATTAATAGGTCATTTTTCAAAAAACTAATTTTGCAGATCGGATTCTGCGACCCAAAAAAACATACAGTACACTAGAGTGGAGCCGCAATGCTCAAAGTTTAAAAAGAACACAGTGAAACCCGGGGTGGCTGATGGAGTATTCAGTCATTGTCGTATTGGCATTAACCGACTGTGGCAAAAATTATTGTACGTTTTAAATGTTTAAAATTTAATTCTTAAGGTTTTTTTAGATCACTCTTATTGTCGGTCATGTTATACATCAAAAATTTCAAATGTACTATCCAATATAGCTACCAAAAAAAATTTTTTCGTAATTACATATTAATGTTGGAGCTTTTGAATACAAATTTTAAATAATAAATATAAACAAAATTTAAAGGTTAAATATAAAAAAAATATATAGAGCGAAATTGCACTGCAAATTAAATAAATATATTAATCCGCTTGTAACTGATTTAATGGACCGTCTCTCGAGACACTGGCGCATGTGTATAGTATTTGAGAGAAAAACAAATTACAGGACGGGCACGCGCGTTTTAGGACCGGCGCGTTTCAAAATACTTATACCTTATTGCAGCAAAAAATTTAATTTATTTTAATAAAGTACCAGACTCTATATATTTTTAGTATCTATAAACCTCAACGAACATAATAAAACAAATTTCATTCGCTCCTCTATGGGTTTAGGTGGGCCATTTTTCTGCAACTTTAAACCGTTAGGACTTTGGATTGACCCAGTATCCATGTCAGATATTCATTTTTCATTCATATTTCACAGAATATCTGCCACTCAGCAATGGGTTCGTCTACGAAGTGTTTCTTGCGGCTTTAAAGCCCATTTCCAGGAACAGGAACCAGACTTGTGGCTTCAAACTACCTGGAGAGACTAAGGGGGGCATAATTAACAAAGTGATACTATTATCTGCCACTCTTCGATGAGGTCGCATTTTGGTCGTGAGCTTCCGCACTAACATATGCATCGTACTGATCGGACTTTCTTTTAAAAGACACTAGAATAAATGCATGCCACGCACGTTATAAATACTTAATAATTCATATATGTTTAATAAATAATTCAAAGTATCGTTTTAATTAAACATAATTTTTATTGTATATCATGTAAAAGTATCAAGGTTATTATAAATAACGTGATTGCGCGCGGCGAGAAGCTACGTTGCCACATTCATTATACTTTAAAAACCAAATTATTTCGCGTCTTTCTCTAACATAATGCTCTCTCTGTCTTCTCGTAAGAAATACCTTGAGGAACTTTTTGTCATACAATCGTCCACTTAAATCACAATTTTGTTTGTTGTTACATTTTTAACTATACGCTTTTCATTAAGGTTTAGCTGCCCGGACTTTTAGCGTTTCGCTGGAGAAGACATTTGGTTAACACACTAACTAACTTGTCACTAACTGGCTTAACATTTGGGCATGCTGCTCTAAATATGTATTTATAGTTGGCCCCAACGGAAAGGTATGTATATAAAATGATTTGATCAGCAATAAAACTTCGTTACAAAAAAGCATTGTTTCCTGAAAAATATCTGGGAATAGATTGCACGCTTCTGTTATAGGTCCGTCGGTCAGTCCACTGGCATTTTATTTCTATCAGCTTCAATTAAATAGAATATACTCTTTTCGCAAGGAGATTTGTATTTTTTATCCTCTCCATTCTGTGCATGCTCCCCGACATCCATCCAATACTAGATGGATGCCCAGGAAAAATATAGTCGCTCTAACTGTCGATCTTCCCTAGTAAAACCTACATTGAGTATCAGCCGAATATTTTTAGAATCTTTCATTTCTAGAACCTCTGCCCACTCATGACTGCTCATTTTTGAAGGTGGTATTTATTATACAATACCTCTATTCTTTATAATTTAATTAACACAACTCGACTCACTGAAAAAAATGTATTGGTTTGGTCACAAATACAATTCTTTTCTTATTAACACAAATCACAATTTATGGCTTATAAAAATAAATTAAAGGGTACAATTTTTGCTACCAATATGCAAAATTTAAAACAACAATACCCAATAATGATGACGAAACTACTTGGATTTAATTGTTATTAAAATGTATGTCTTTTTACCAAAAAGATAAACACTTTCCGTTATTAAGATATATGTTACAAAGGAGATAAACCCAAAAAAAAAAAATGCATTTCCATGTATAAATTCCCTATAAGAGTAGTAGGTCCATATTACATAGTAAGTTTGTATTCGGTGTTCGTTTTAGCAGGAAATTTGCGAATATTGACATAGTTTTCTTTAATATTGTACCTTTCTTTATCTCTGGCATCGGTCTAATATTCGCAATCTCTCATGTTTGAATACAATAGGAAAACGACCCTTTTTTGTTCTTTGAGCCGAAATAGTCTGAAATAGTGTGCCTGGGCGTATACTCATTATTGGAGAATAGTATGAATGAAACAGTTTATAATGAAACATTATTAATTAAAAAATTTTACAAATGAGAAAGTCAAACAACAATGAAACAAGTATTACCAATCTACTACTCCGACACACTTGAAAAACAATCATTTGAATTTATATGTGTAATTAAAGGTTTATCAATGGCATCCACTACCATGTCCACAGTCCATATTTTATCTTCCACCCTCAATTCATGCTCTATGCATTTTCGCCAATTTTCTGTGGAAACATTAGATATGAGATTCTGAAAAAGATTTTGTACGTCTGCTAATTTATAGGTCATATTGTTCCTGGCGACTTCACCTTTAACCTGTGCCCATATAAGTTCTATCGGACTGAGCTAGCAATGATATGGTGGCAGGCGATTAACAGTAATATTACGTTTTTTTTTACTATTTCGTCGATGACAAAACTTGTGTACTTGTCTTTATTTCTGAGAACTTCAAACTTTACAAGTTCTAATGTACATGAACATTACGCCTTACTGCTTATTTTGTGTTATCTGTCAGCTGAAGTTATTTTCTACCTGGTCTCTTTTTTGGGGAGTCTATATCTTCTCCTTTTCTTCTCTTAAAATTCTGTAAACTGTGGTTTTACCAACTCCAGTCATTAAGGTATTTCTTACGAATAATTGTTAAAAGTCGTTTTGCTTGAAATTTTGAGAAATAATAGATTTTAGCTACGCCGCACAGTGTGTCGCGTAGAACATGCTAGGTGGACAAAATTCATGTTATGATTTCCAGGAAATCTTATTTGCAAAACGTAAACAACACCACCAAACCCCGAATTCCGAGAAAAGGTTGTTTATCAAATTTGCAAGTGGCGAGTCATAAGCGTCAGAAGTCAGGTAATGAGTTTAATGCAGCTCTTTCAATCAATCAGTTGCAATTTAGCGACACTTTCGTGCACATCTTATAGTGACATATTGTAATATTGTGAAAGTTTTTGTGATGAATATTAATACTGAGGGTAAGTACTATTTTTTAATGTATTTTTTTAATCAGAATCTAGTTGAATTTTTAGTATTTTTTTTAAATAGCCTATATATTTTAGCGTGTTTTAAAAAAAAAAAAACTTTGAAAGTTCAGAATATACAGACATTCACCTCTATCCGGGCTAGTTTTTAGATATTACACAGAAATAACTTTATTCTTCGTAAAAATACACATATTGTTTAGCACACTTCAGTACAACATGTTTTTTTTTCTTTTTTTTTTTTTCCAGAACACGTTTACTCTATTTCAAGGGTAGCCTTTTTTGAGGAGTGGTTGAAACACACGAAGAATGAAAAAAACTCGCGTGTATATGACTTTCTTTCTCCAAAATTTCACTTTCGTGACATTACTGAAAGCAGCCAAAAAGAAATAAAGTTGAAGATATCCAACTTGTCTAATAAGTTTGGTGTCAAATGGTTGGCTTCAGGAAAGTCGAAGGAGCGTTTTTTAATTAAAAATAAGAATTGGTTGGATGAAGCAGACATGCAGTTTACTGCGAGTTCTTTTGCGCCACAACCTTCAACATCAAGTGAGAATGTGACTCCTGCAGGAAGACCTCGCAAAGATTTCGAGGAATCGTCGTTTAAGACGAAGAAACGTCGCGTCGTGGATCTCGTAGAATCCCGAAGTGTCAGTGAATTGGTGACTGCTGCCGAAATTGCTGTGTGTTCAGCAGGGCAAAGGAAAATTGCCAATGTAATTAGAGACATTAGTGAGAGCCCAGATAATATTATTAAGTCTAAAAATACCAGTTCCGTTAATCCTAGGCAATTAAGTAGTGACGAAGCCTTAGCTTACTATATAGATTCTAAGTCAACAACGCATTCTTACAAACAAACTAGGAAGTGGTCCATGAAGGCGGGGCATAATGTGTTTCCGTCATATTTTAGTTTAAAAAAGTCCAAACAGGCCTGTTACCCTGCAGAGGAGCACATTGCTATAACAGAAACTCGTGTTGAAATAAATTTGCAAGCCTTATTAAATAAAACAGTGGAACGTCTAGTATTAGCACAGAATGAAGTTATCAGCAGTGTGCTCCCAACAAGTTCATCGTTTACACTTGTTAGTAAATGGGGATGTGATGGAAGTTCTGGGCACAGCACATACAAACAGAGATTTTAGAACACTGAATATACGGACGAGTTTCTTTTCGCATTTTCTTTAGTTCCCCTTAAGTTATATGATGGGTCCAAAATTATTTGGCAAAATCCTCGGCCTTCATCAATTTTGTATTGTCGCCCAATCAAATTTATATTTGCCAAAGAAAAGAACGACTTCACGTTAGTGGAGATAAATAGATTGTGGGAAGAAGTTAATGCTCTTCTTCCAACACTTATCAACTTTGGTGATTCTCAAATCTCTGTAAAACACGAACTTTTGCTGACAATGACAGACGGAAAAGTGTGTAACGCCTTAACGGAAACTAGTTCATCCCAAAAGTGTTTCATCTGTGGCGCCACCCCCAAGACGATGAACGATGACCCCGCGATGTTTAACAGCAATCAAGAACATTTTGGCTTTGGTTTATCTACACTTCATGCTTGGATTCGTTGCTTCGAATGTCTTTTACATATCAGTTACAAGTTGAATATTAAGAAATGGCAGGCTAGAAGCAACGAAGACAAAGCAGATATCAAGGTTCGTTCCGAGGAAATCAAACTGAAATTTAAGAACGAGATGGGACTCATTGTAGATAAACCAAAGCCAGGATTTGGTTCTTCAAATGATGGAAATACAGCCCGTCGCTTTTTTAAGAATGCTGAGATGAGTGCTCAGATCACAGGGTTGGATGTTACAATTATAAAAAAGTTTGATGTTATTTTGAGAACATTGTTTTCTGGATTCGAGATAAACTTAGTTGAATTCAAAAAATTTTGCCTTGAAACCAGAAAACATTATCTTAGTCTCTATTCGTGGTACTGTATGCCTGCTACTATGCATAAAATATTAATTCACAGCACAGAAGTCATCAAAGCGGCATTGCTTCCAATTGGGCAGCTTTCCGAAGAGGTTCAAGAAGCACGGAACAAAGATTGCCGCAGATTTAGGGAGTACAACACCCGCAAGTACTCGCGTGTTGCCAGGAATAGAGACTTACTGTGCATGTTAATTATAACATCTGATCCTTTGATCAATAGCCTTCGAGAGATTCCCAAAAAGAAGCCGGAAAAAATATGTACAGATGTATTAAAGTTAATTGTAAGCCCTAGCATAGAAGAGTCAAGATTGGAATCGTCATCATATTGTCGCACAATGCCACAAAATGATGACGATTATACAGTAAACGACTCATCAGAAGACTCTGATGATGATTATTAGGTTCAGCTACTATTTTTAGTTATGTAGTGCTTGTACTAAGCATGTAAACCTTGACTTGTAAATTTTTCTTTATCAATAAATGAGTATTTTTATTTTACATATAATTACAGTCAGTGTCATTATGTCATATTTATTACAGAGCATTTATAACATTTATTTTAAAATTAAACAAAAACAATTTTTGACTGGAATTTTCAAAAACAATTTTTTTTAAAACCGAACAGCAAGAAATATGTACCTTAAAAAAATCAAAAACATTTTAAAATACCAACTACTTATGTATGTATAATGCACAAGTTACCTACCTGAAAGGCAGGTATTATTTGAGTTTATCCTTTTTGTGTCAATAAAACTAACTAATATGGATTAATTGTTTTATTTTTAATTGACAAATGCAATAAATGATTTTTCATCTGGTTATTATTAAAATAATAATACAGTGTCTTTCATTTAGTTGCACATTCAAGTTTGTAGAAAAATTCGTGCACATACGCAGAATATTTTGTTTTTGTTATACAATGTTTTGTGCAGCTGGACAAAAAATACAGGTAAGCGAAATGCAGCTAAATGAAAGACACTGTATTATAATTTTTAATTCTAATAACCATACAAAATACCCTTGCCCTTTAGTTCCGTTATCTACCTGCTAAGCTGATGCAATCCTACCGCGATATGCAAGGGTGGCTGTATTACAGAAATTTTATCGATATTGAGTACTTGCGGTAAATTGTGAATAAAACCCACATTTATTAACCGATTTTCATGATTAATACTTTATTTTATTTTCCAGATACGCAGCTGTCAGAAAAATGTATAATATTTTGTTTTTCTTTTGTTATTGCGCTTTTTTACCAAAAAAAATAATGAATTTTACACGAAAAAAAAAATGTTTTCTCTCCATTAATTTCTAAATAACTCCAAGACGATAAAAGATAGAATAAAATAATATTCAATCAACTTTAATAAAATTTTGTTACACATTTTTTAATGTTTTATTTATAAAAATCTGACAAGTTGTTCCCGAGTTATCATTAAATATGTCTGCGTAGCTGACTAATTTAGGGGAAAAAATTAGCCACGCCCATAAAAAAAACCAACGCGATGAATTTTTTCTTAAAATAACTTAATATGCCTAGAATATACATAAACAATTGAAATAAGTGAAAAAATAATTTTGTCCAGCTAACTTGTACTAGGCGACACACTGTGCGCCGTTTTGCCATAATTAATTGTAAAAGTTTCAGATGTTTAACACGTATAAGATAGGAATCCATACTTTTTCTTCGATCAAAAGCATGCGGTTTTTACAATTTTTATTGTCGTATGTGTATTAAAAAGTAAAAAGTCACATAAAATTATATATACATAAAAAAATTACTTTGCTATCGTTTGTTAAAATATGAAGGCAGTTTACCACCTAGCTGTTGCAAAAATATTAGATAAATATTACTTTTTATTGAATTATATGAGGTGAATTTTCGCTTCGGCAACGTAGCTTGAATAAGACTGCTCGCGCAGACGCGGGCATTCTTTCAAATTTTGAATTATATATAGTCCTGGAGTTTATAACCAAGATTTAGAGTATTAGCCGAATATTTCTAGAATCTTTCACTTCTAGAACCTCTGCCCACTCATGACTACTCATTTTTGAAGATGGTATTTATTATACAATACCTCTATTATTTTAAATTTAATTAACACAACTGGCCTCACTTAAAAAAATTTATTGGTTTGGTCACAAATACAAGTCTTTTCTTATTAACACAAATCACAATTTATGGCTTATAAAAATAAATTAAAGGGTACAATTTTTGCTACCAATATGCAAAATTTAAAACAACAATACCCAATAATGATGACGAAACTACTTAGATCTAATTGTTATTAAGTTTTTAAATGTATGTCTTTTTACCAAAAAGGTAAGCACTTTCCGTTATTAAAATATACAAAGGAGATAAACCCCAAAAAAATGCATAGCAGGAAATTTGCGAATATTAACATAGTTTTCTTTAATATTATGCCTTTCATTTATCTCAAGGCCAAAAAATTCTTTAGTTTATTATTTTAGAACCTTGTTAGGGAGCAAATAATCAAGAATATTAAACCACAAAAAAAAATAATTAGTGTATATTTATAACTACAGGTTGTGCCTATTAAAAAAATAATAATAATTCATACTATACGAAGAAAAAAGATTGTTATTTTCTAGGAAATTTTCTGAAATAGTGAAAGAGTTCTTGCACTTTCTATAACTCCTAGAGGCAATTACTTTAAAATATATTTTGATATCTCTATAACGAACTTTATTTCCCTGTTGTTTGTTTTTCCAGAAAAATATTTTTTTTTAATATTGAGCATAACACAACAACGAAATTGTATCCGCTTGTTTGCATTTGGAAAATCTTGCAAATTGGTAGCGAAAATTCTTTAATCTCATAGATATTAATTATCTTAATAAGTTATCTAAAAACTATGGGCGAAAGATCCTGCGTTGGCACTTGCAAAACTATCTGCAATAAAAAAATAATAATAACAATTAAAAATTACAACAATTAATAAAGAATAAATAAGGTGTTTCCCGTCAGTTTTTTAACGACGTATTGCTTTAATTAATTAAAGAAATATAGCTAATTAATAATCATTATTTTGTAAAAGATAATGTGGAGAAAAGATCATAACCTAGATCCGAAGATATCTAATTGCTATGGAGCGTTTCACCGGAGCGGAGAGTGCTATATGTCTGCTAGAGTTTCACAAAAACAATAATTCTGCGAATATAGAGCTGCAATCAGCGTTCAATAATATTTAGACAGCGTAAATATAGCCCCGAATATTTAAATGATTCGACTTTAACAAAATGGAGGACAAGGCTAACAAGGACATTAAGAAAATGTGGTGTGCGTTCGAGGAGGAGTTCGCGAAATCCCGACCTCTCAATTGTAGTTAGGGTATATTAATAATAAGTTAATTTTAAACCAAGTTTTGTATTAATTTTAAACAAATTGTGTCTTGCAAAAAAAAATTAAGTGTATATATATGTTTGGAAACAAAATTATTGTTATATTTTCAAATTAAGACTGTGATTGCATGTTTCATTTACCATAAAATTCCTGACATGGTAAAGTCACCAAACAAAGTTTAAAAATGCCCAAAACTATGGGCGAAGCGTCAAAATAATAAAAAAAGAATTCAAATACCTAACTGAATGAACCTATACCTAAGATATAACAAAAGATTACGTCTTCTTGATTTTTTTTTAAATGGAAAGCCCTATATGTTTTTTTTATTTTTGAGTCCTACTAAAAATCCCAGATATTATTTGTTAAACATACTATGTACATGTCTAAATTGAACTGTTTTCGAATTACTGTTATTTGAAATTTAAAATAAAAAAAAAGATAAAAAAAAACTATTAATAAATACTCTAGGTTTATTTTTAAGGTAACAATTGCTCAAAATGTCTACCGTTAATAATGAGACAATGACACAATCTGTCATAAACAGCCTGAATAGAGTTTTGCAGAGGATCCGGGGTGATCTGTGCTACTTCATATTGAATTCTTTGTTGTAAATCTTCTACAGTTTCAGGTCGACTTCAGTAAACTTTGGTTTTGAACGGACCCCATAAAAAAAATCGAGTGGTGTAAGGTCGGGACTCCTTACAAGCCATTCTACAGCACCTCTTCTGCTTATCCATCGATTAGGAAAATCGCATTCCAATATCTACGAACATTAATTTCATAATGAGGAGGTGCTCCGTCCTGTTGATACCACAGATTCCTGTTAGGGGTATCCAAATTATTTTCATCGGGAAAAAGACCTGCACAAGTTGGAATAACTTGCTTTTGGAGTAACTATAAATACCGCTGTCCTGTAGGTCTATAAAAAAGGGACTAATGATATGACGTCCACAAATCCCTGCCCACACGTTGATCTTTTGTGGTCTTTGAGAATGACTGTCGATTATCCAGTAGACCAGGACCGGCAGTTATGCTTGTTAACTCTTCCGTTAAGACAAAACGTGGCCGCGTCAGAAAAAACAATATTATGAATTAGGTTACGATCATTATTGATTCGTTCAATCATGATCTCGCAAAATTCAACGCGTCTATCGTAGTCATCTTCAGATAATTCTTGCAGTAGAATAAGGTTGTATGGATGCAATTTACTTTATTCGGTATTAAGGTACCTTTACTTATGTTGTGGTCTAGGCAAAGCTGACGAAGGGCTATATGGGAATTTTCTTTAATTTCCAATAAAACACCTAACGTTTTATGATGGCTTATTTTAACTTTTGGTGGTCCAGATTTAGAACGATCCTTAACATAACCTGATTGTCTAAATCGTTTTAATGTTTTGCTAACTGTGGATTGAGTAATAGGTTTTTGATTCGGATATTCTGCGTTAAAAAGATCACACACCTCCTGTTGTGTTCTCCTACGGTCTCCGTAACCAACCATCATTAACAAAGTGATTTTTTCAGTTTTTGTTAAATATACCATTTTGATATTACGCTCCAATTACAGTTTCACAAAATGCAGCAATAAACGTTTTCGTCAATAAATCATTTTTTGACGCGTTAAGTCGTTACCTGACAGTAAATGTTTGACACAAGCCAGCTTAAAAAAAAATTAATTTGACATTAGACATACAGTATGTTAGAAAAATAATATCTAGAATTTTTAGTAGGTCTCAAAAATAAAATAATATATAGGGCTTTCTATTTACAACAAAATTTAAGATGGCGTAATTTCTTCGAAACATTTTATTGTCAACGTCAGCATGTGCGTCGTATAACTTTTATTTAAATATTTTTTTTGATACACTGATTAATAAATGCTGTGGAATCATTATTCCATACATATGGAGCACTCTGTATATATATATATATATATATATATATATATATATATATATATATATATATATATATATATATATATATATATATGTATATATATATATATATATATATATATATATATATATATATATATATATATATATATATGTATATATATATGTGTATATATATATATATATATATATATATATATATATATATATATATATATACATATATAACTAATTCTAAAAAAATATCGCATGCCATTAAGTAAACAAAGATCCTAGAAGTATATTAAAGAGTATATATTTATTTTACTTACTGGAACCGGCACTAGCACTAGAGTAGGATCCAGCATGTGAATATGACCCACTTCCTCCAAAACCACCTCCGGCAAATTTATTTATGTTCCCAGAAAGTCCTTCTGATCCAAAGAGCTTATTTAATAATCCACCAGAACCGGAAAATCCATAGGAGCCACCAGCACCAAATCCAGGTCCGCTACACCCTCCTGTACTACATCCTGACGATCCGAAATAATTTCCTGAATAGGAACCTGCTTTTGCACCTGAATATGAACCACTTCCGCCCTGGTTCGTTATATCATGAGTAGCACCGTCACCTTTTTGAACTATAACTTGTCCAGTTGCGAAACCATTTCCAGAACTAGAACCAGTTTCATAGCCAGAACCTCCACATGAACCTGAAGAACATCCTGATCCCGAGGAACCTCCGTATGATCCGGATTTTGATGGTTTTTGTTCAATTATATAAACTTCAGTGTCCCCACATGACGATCCAGTACATTCTAATTTTTGCTGATCAATATCAAGTTGTCCACTAGTAGAACTGCTTCCGGAAATGGAACCACTTCCAGAGATAGAACTACTTCCGAGTCCTGAACCAGAATTACATATTCCACCGGAACATCCCTGTTTATATGATCCATCATCTACTGGATGAATTAAGCTGCCATCTAGTTTTTGAATTGTTACGTCTCCAGTGGCAAAGCCGTTACCGCTTCCAGCGCCCTTGATACTGCAATCACCAGTGGTACATGGACGAGTACCGGTAGGTATGTTTCCTATAATTAAAAATTTAGGTGAATAAAAACCTGGAAATTTTAGCTAAATTGAAAATTTTATTAAATACTGCGAATTTCTTTGAGAATATTACTGATTTTTTTTTTAATAATCGTCATTAATTTACAAAACTGACTTATTTCATACCGCTTAGGTAAGGTCCTAGATGAAATTAGGAATGATATAGTAATATTTAAGGCACATACATACAAAAATAACTCATTGCCAGTATTCTGTTATGAGATAAGTCCTTACCATATAGATAAAATGAAAACTTGTTAATTTTTATCTAAAATCAACAAAATGTGAAATACGATAGGATTTTGAAATCTGATACTACACATCAGTCATCATCACTATACTAAAAACACTTTACTTTTGCACTCGCCGCACGTTTCGCTCACCATGTTAACATCATCAAGAGCGATGGCTGACGGTGCACCTGATGGTGCTTACATGGTTAGCGATACGCGTATTAAGTACAAAAATAAAGTTTTTGGTGTAGCTATTATGTCATGTCATAAAGACTGTACGTCTTTACCATCTGAGTACTCGTGCGTTTTCCATCTATACGCCTTACTATTGAAATTAAACCTGAATTTTTTAGCTGTTGAATTGATGGTAACATCACATATCTATCTAGTCCTAAAAAAAGAGTTCTAACCTTGTACACTACCAGAATTTTTGGCAAAAGCAGCTGAACCTCCGAAGGCACCTTGAGTTCCAAAAGGTTTGTAATCTTTTTCACCTCCAACAGAAATTAAGGTTGCTGAACCTCCCGAGACACCCTGAGTTTTTTCGTTCTTCTGTGCTGCACCTTTTATAAAAGCATCTGAACCACCAAACGCACCTTGGCTACCAAAAGGTTTCTCATCACCTTGGATTGGTAGATGACCGGTACCAGGACCTATAAAGTCGAAATAAAACATTTTCCTTTCAAAATTTTTAAATAAAAGCAGTGCAAAAATTTTTAACGATAAAAAGTAAACTAATTGATTTGATTGACTTAATGAATATTTCAAAACAACAACTTTTGAACATTTTGGATATCGCTGAAAAATATGTCGCCACAATATAAGCAGAGCTCTTTTTCTAATGAAACCCTAATAGTGTCGAGTTAAAATAACAAAATGCTTAAGAAAGTGCTGTTCTGTACTTACCAATGATAACTCCAGTATTTTCTGCCTCATCAGTGCTAACTGCATAACCTCCTTTGTCTGCATTCTTGTATGTTGGTTTACCTGTTGTTGGAACTTTATTATAAGAACCATCTCCGTTATCGAATACAATACCACCAGAAAGGTGAGCCTCATCATGGTTTATACCTACAATAATAAAAGGTAATATAGGTAAAAAGTGACGTCAATACTTTTTTAACCTAATTTATTATAATAATACTTTTTATGATTTGTTTAAGAAATTTGCAGGAATCAAGCAGTATACAAGCCATATCAGTTGAACATAGTTATTATTAAGTAATGACAAGATATTTTTGCGAGTACTGGAACAATTAAACACACATTTTCCTTCTAATTAGGACCAGAATCTGAAGGATTCAGATATCTCTAAAACTAAGCTTTACTGTAAAAAATGCTTTGTAGATTTTTAAACTTTTCGGTCCAGGATCCATTATGATCTACTATCTTTCGGAATGTTTCGGAACGATCTATGCCCAGAACATGTCCACAGTAAAAGAAACTATAAACAAAGACTATAAGAACTGCTAAATCCTTGTCCTTATGTTACTAAGAAAAAAATTACAAGTGTTTCGGTTAAAAATGTCGATTTTGCTAAGAGATGGCGTTACTATACTAATACATTTGTTGGTGTAGGCTAGTGACATCTGTGGTGTTTTGGAAGGTAAACATACGCCATCAAAAGCCAGTTCGTTATTAATTGTCATTGTGAGAAAAACACAGTTCTTCATAGCTTCGAATATGTCGTGTTTCGGACCAGAAAAAGACGTTTTGCGGGGAAATTTAATAACCTTCTTTCATTTGAAGAAAATGGCTGCTGAAAGTTATCGATTGTTGATTGAAACTTATGGTGAACATGCTCCAACCCAAAAAACTTGGGTAGACCCAGGCCAGCCTTCAACTTCTCAACCAGTGCGCAATATACAGGGAAAGAAAGCTTTGCTGTGTTTTTGGTGGGAGAGTAAGGGAGCTATGTATTACCAACTGCTGAAACCTGGTCAAACGATTTCTGGCGATCGATATCAACAACAATTGATAAAGTGGAACCGAGCATTGAAGAATACGCCCAAAGACACGATAAAGTTATTTTTCAACATGACAATGCTCGGCCCCATGTGACGTTCTACCCCAACCGCCGTATTCACCGGACTTAGCTCCTTCAGACAGCCACTTATTTCGATCGATGCAGCACGAACTTCTTATCAACACTTACATTGTTACGAAGAAGTGAAAATTTAGCTTGATGAATGGTTGGCCTCAAAAGATGAAAAGTTTTTCTGGTGGATGGTCAATACTTTGATTATTAAGGTAATTCATTTTGTGATGGAAATAAACGCTTAAATGTTGCGAAAAAATCGACATTATTAACCGAAATACCTATTATGTTTTTATTTCATATCAGCCATGTAGTCTACATAAAGATCCAAAGACTGCCACAAATATTTGGAGTAATTATCAACAACTTACCGGCCTGAGTTCCTGCTGATGCTCCACTATAGGATCCCGCGAAAGCACCGCTTGAGGATCCGGCTACAAAATAATTGCAATATAGAATGATAATTTTCATTAGAAAAGTTAAGTGGTCTTACATATATGTCACTCTGTCGCGCCACTGTATAAAGGCGCGCTGGGAGTCGTCATCTCATTTAAAACAATGTTTCTGACTGATTTCTATCATTGCAGCTCAATTTAAATCTTTTACTAATAAATTTACTTTCTATCTCATTTTGTTATGCTTTTAATGACGATTCTATCTCATTTGCACAGTCAAGCAAATCCTTATGGACCTTATCGCGGTTGTTTCGTAAACGTAAATTCATATCTTTTGAACAATTTCTTAACATGGTCGCCGGTCTGAAACTTTCACTAGCATACAATGGACTTAAATGCGAAGATGACTCTCAACGACGTTGCACCGCCACTTAGTAGCGAGACAGAGTGGCCTGTGTGTGAAGTCACTAATAAGTAAATAATTCTGTTAAAATTTGGGGGGTTGGTTTTTGTGATCTTAGAGTAAGAACAGAAAGCTACCGAGTCATCAGTTTGCTTTCCCACTTATATAAACTACTGACTAAAATAATAACAAACATATTATCAAGCAGGTTAGATCAATATCAGCTCTTCGAACAAAAGGGATTTAGGAAGAGTTATAATACCATCGACCATCTTCAGACACTTCGTACTCTCATCGAGAAGTGTACAGAATACAATATATCTCCATTCGTGGCCATCATTGACTACCGTAAGGCTTTTGATTTGATAAAAACCTGGGCAATTCTGAAAGCTATGGATAGTGCAAAGATAGACTTTAAATACATAAACCTAATTAAATATATATGATAATGCATCGCAGCAAATAACCATTGACGAGAACACAAGGACTGGTAATATCCGTACCGAAAGGGGAGTACGTCAAAGGGACACAATTTCACCCAAACTGTTCACCTTAGCGCTGGAAGATGTTTTTAAAAATCTGAACTGACATGACAAAAGAATTAACATAAATGGCGTACGACTCAACCACTTAAGGTTTGCAGATTACATTGTCATTATTAGCGAGACAGCAGAGGAACTTGGAATCATGTTGCAAGAACTCCATGAAGCTTCCCTAAAAGTTGACTTAGAAATTAAGGCAAAGACGTGACTGTTGCCAACCAATTGCTCGAAAACGTGGCCTCGTCCGTATCTTTAGGACTCAAGATCCAGTTGGTAGAAGGGAACCAAAATGCGGAAGTCTCCAGACGAACAAGTCTTGGATGGATATCATTCGGTAAACTGGGACATATAACGAAGTCACCAGTTATCCCAATAAATCTTAAAAGGAAAGTCTTTAATAGTAGTATAATGCCTGTTCTCACTTATGATCTAGAAACTACAGTACTAACTCGCAAGTCGGCTAACAAGCTCCCAATCATTCAGTGGCAATGGAAAGAGTCATGCTTGGAATAAGTCTTAGAGACCGAATCAGAAACCAAGATATCCGAGAAATAACAAAAGTACCGAATGTATTGGAAAAAATAGCACGACTAAAGTGGCAATGGGGGGGGGCACATTGCGAGGCAAGATCTAAATAGATGAACTAATAAATTGTTAACATGGACAACAAGGGAGACCAAGAGAAGTGTGAGAATACCACAAAAGCGATGGCGAGACAACATCTAGAGGATTGCAGGAACAAACTGGACACAAGTTGCAGTGGATAGAAGGGCATGAAAGGTTCTGGAAGAGGCCTACATTCAAAAGTGGATGAACACAGGTTGAGAAAGAAGAATAGAAAGAAGAGTAAGCGTATTGGGCTCGACGATTATGAGATAATAGGTCAGTCAGTTAGTGAAGACATTTTCTATTGTATATTAAATTTACATCACTACCTTTTTCACAATTCCCCATTTAATAAAATATTATGGAAAAACTCAAAAATAGGGGTTAAATAATAATTTAAAAAAATTTTGAGTATTATATTTTATTTAAATGAAACTTACCTTGATTGCCTGAAATCTCGGATCCACAGGTACTATCAGAACAAGGAACTTGACCGGAAAAGCTAGGTCCTGAATGTAATATAGGAGCTTCAAAATCGGTTGATGGAACTGCTGGTTTGTTGATGTAATAAGTTCCTGAAGAAGAAGGTGTTTCTGGGTGGATGGATGGTACTAATACCTGGGATCCTAAAAATAATAAAAATTATCATTTAGTAGGTAACTTTTTTACCTTACTTTTACAATTAAATTATTTGGTGAAACAATTATCATCCAATTAACAGGTAAACATTTGAAGTCTAAGTTTATCAATCAATCATCGACTTGGCATAGAGTTTGAAATTAGCACAAAAAACACAACCCTAACTTATATAGCCAATGGGAAAATGTCGGGAAAAAATTTGCTTGCATTTCCAAAATCCAGTTATGACATTTATATTAATCACATTACTTTAAAAAATTATTTGAATATAAATTCGAATTGTATGTAAGAACTATGTTAAGCACCTTTTTGCATACTAGTTCCCTTACCTTTTTTATTTTCCTTGCTAAAGCAAAACGTTGTATTTATGAAAAAATCGCATTCCAAGTGACTCATTTCCGTCGGTCTGTCTGTCTGTGTGTTGGACTGTTGTTACGATAATTCTCCAACGAAATGAGATATCGATTTCAAACTCTAGACCCCCTAAATAGGTGTATATATATATATATATATATATATATATATATATATATATATATATATATATATATATATACCTATTTAGGGGGTCTATAGTTTTTAAGCGATATTGCTTAAGGGGAAGGGGTGAGGAGGTGAGGGTCGATAAATTTTGTGTGATTTTAATAGCAATATGGTAATTTTTGCTGTTTTTTTATTACGATAATAAACAAATATTTTGCTTTTGCATATATAGAGTAAGCTTTATATTTATATATATATATATATATATATATATATATATATATATATATATATATATATATATATATATATATATATATATTACTCTATATATTACTATATGACCTTTTCAGGATTTTTGAACTTTTCAGATTTTTTGTATGAGAGAATAAGAAAAAACAGGCATAATCGTTTATATATAGGTGCGAAAGGGGTAGAAAAGACTTCGTGTTTGTATGGTTATGGATCTTTTTCAGGGTTCTTTCAGTCAATCTAAGCAGTATTTCTTTTCATTATTTCCATTGTTTACATGAGAAAAATGTTTAAGGGGGGTCATTGTATCGTTTCAATAATATTTTAAAAAATTTTTCGTAGTTTTTAATTGTGATATTGGATATTTAATATAAAATTTGTCTATAATAAAATATATACAGGGTGAAATGGATAAGTGGGCTAGAAATGAATTATTTATAATTTTAACGGAAATAATGTATAGAGAGGATTGCGATCTGATTACAGAGTAACTTAAAAAAATAATGATTTGAATATAGAACAAGTTTTAGCAATACGAACGGTTAAGTGGGCGAAATATGCTTATGGAACAGCAGATATATTATTTTGTTTACTTTCCCTACTAAAGGAATGTATTATATTCATGAAAAGATTAGCCTCCAAAATTATTCTTTTCTTCAGTTCTTAGGGTTTTTAGATGACGAAAAATATATTTTTTTAACTTCCAACTCCCTAATAAATAATATTAAATATCGCAAAAATAATAATCTAGCCACACATCACAAAAAAGGTTTATTTTGATTTACATATCGAGAGTTTCATATTAGCATACCTCATAATTTTTTTAACTGTGTAATCTATATTTAAATTTTATTCTTTAACGTACGCACGTATTTCACTGGCAAATAGCACATGTTTTGTTCGTGATTATTTAAACAAGGTAAATTTCTAAAGTTTTAAATTAGTATTTAATAATGAAGTGGTTCATGTTAAGTTGTTTTTTAGTGCGAGATAGTTAAATTTGGTGGTTATTTTAAAGCTGGGGTGTTGGTAAGGAAAGTACTGGGTAAATTAGTTTACTAATAATTTAAATGGGTTATGTTCTGTATTCAAAATTTCACCATCGACTCCTCCTAATGACAAATCAGATAAACGTAAAAATAATTAAAAGTTTAGCAATGGATTTCCGATAGGAAATTGACTGTCAAAACACATTACCTTAATGTATTCGTTTCGAAATTGAAAGATTTCGAAGCAAATTCTGCATACATTTTAAAAATTTTATTATAGCATTTGTATTAATAACAAAAACATTTGAATACGAGGGCCGCCTATTATGTTTTTATAAACAAGCACTAGATGGAGCTATTGAGATGTGATATTATCATTGTGGTAAAATTTGGTATTTGTGATTGTTAAAATAGTGGCAGCTCTGGAATTGGCCGGGTTTGTATACAGTGAGCGTTAAAAAAAAACAGTTTTGTGAACAAATGGAAATTTCACGTGAAGGTTTCCGTTAGATGATTTTTTACGATTTTAGCAAAGGCCTAACTCAACAACAATGCCTCGACATCAGAAAAGACTGTTTACAATTGGTTTGTAGAATTTCGTCATGGTCGTGCTTCTGTTAGCGCTGAATTTCGTGAGGGTTGTTGTTCCAAAACATCCATACTGTGTGCAACATGATTGAAGAGGATCGGCATGTGACTTACGGTGAGATAGAAGCGTCCTTAGGTATATCGAAAACTGCAGTACATTCAATTTTGCATGAGCATTTAGCTGTGAAAAAATCTATTCCCGATGGATTCCGCATATTTTGACCGAAACTCAAAAACAGGCTCGTGTAAATTGGTGTATGGAAATGCTCTAACAAATTCGACCAACGACATGCAAAATCCGTATACAACATCGTAACTTGAATTCATTTTTACGAGCCGGAAACTAAGCAACAACTGTTTGGATGTTCCAAGATGAACCGAATCTAGTAAAAGTGGTTCGCTCGCGAAGCACTTCCAAGAAAATGATCGTTTGTTTCTTTGGTTATACTGGACATGTGGCAACCACTGCTTTAGATGATCCAAGAACAGTTAATGCTGAATGGTATACAACAATTTGTTTATCAGAAGTCATCGATGGAATCCGGAAAAACAACCGAAAATATCGCATCATTCTTCACCATAACAATGCCAGCTCACACAGCACCTCAAACAATTGATTATTTGATGGAGAAAAACATCAAATTAGTATCTCATTCGCCGTATTCACCGGATTTATCGCCTAACGACTTCTTTTTATTTCCAAATGTCAAAAAAAAAAACGTGGACAGCAATTTTGATCACCTCAAGAAGCTGCTGAAGCCTTCCAAAACCATGTTTTTGAGGTATCAACTTCAGAGTGGAAAAATGTTTCTAGAATTGGTTCGAACGCATACAAAAGTATATAAATATATATATTTGAGAAACAATAAAACGATTAGCATGATGTTTCTTTAATGATGGGAAATGTTTTCTTAAAAACCGAAATAATATAAATATAACTGGTTCGTTTAAAAAAAAATATTCAAAATTGCATTAATTTCTACCAGTATAGTCATATTAATGTTAAAGTAAATTAATAACATAATTAACGAGAATGAACGTTAAAATATATGTATTAAATAATGATACGATGATAATACGAGGCTGGTTTGAAAAGTCCGTGCAAAAATAAAAACTACTTATGTGTTTGGGGTAAACCTTTTTTATTTTTCGACATAGTCTCCTTTTAGGCTTATACACTTCGTCCAACGATGTTCTAGTTTGTTGATCCCTTCCGAATAATA
This sequence comes from Pachyrhynchus sulphureomaculatus, assembly GCA_019049505.1. Taxonomy (NCBI): domain Eukaryota; kingdom Metazoa; phylum Arthropoda; class Insecta; order Coleoptera; family Curculionidae; genus Pachyrhynchus; species Pachyrhynchus sulphureomaculatus. Next base: position 70,388,604 of record CM032447.1, on the reverse strand, counting down.
GGATTTGTCCAAGTCTGCAAAATATCCATTAGTGTCTGCAATCACCTCCTCGTTTGAATAAAATCTTTGTCCGCCAGCCATTTCTTCAAATTGGGAAACAAATAGTAGTCCGAGGGAGCCAAGTCTGGAGAATAGGGGGGATGTAAAACGAGTTGGAATCTTATTTCCATTAATTTTGCGACCACAACTGCTGAGATGTGTGCTGGTGCGTTGTCGTGATGGAAAAGGACTTTCTTGTGGGCCAATCGCGGGCGTTTTTCTTGCAGCTCGGTTTTCAAACGGTTCAATAACGATGAATAATATTCACCTGTAATAGTTTTACCCTTTTCCATATAGTCAATGAGGATTATCCCTTGCGAATCCCAAAAGACAGTCGCCATAACCTTTCCGGCCGAAGGAACGGTCTTCGCCTTTTTTGGTGCAGATTCCCCCTTGGTAACCCATTGTTTAGATTGTTGTTTGGTCTCAGGAGTATAGTAATGTATCCATGTTTCATCCACAGTGACGAAACGACGCTTAAAGTCCTCCGGATTCTTCTGGAACAGCTGCAAACCATCCTTGCAACACTTCACACGATTCCGTTTTTGGTCAAGCGTGAGCAATCGCGGCACCCATCTTGCAGATAGCTTTCTCATGTCCAAATGTTTATGCAAAATATTATGTACCCGTTCAGTCGAGATGCCCACAGCACTAGCAATCTCACGCACCTTAACTCTTCTGTCATCCATCACCATATCATGGATTTGATCAATGATATGGATAAACTGTTCTAATCGAAGGTGCAGAGTCACCATAATGTTTATCGAGCTTCTCTTTAGTCTCCTGAGGCGTTTTGCCTTTCATAAAGTAATGTTTAATCACCACACGAAATTCTTTTTCGTCCATTTCTTGAAAATCACTCGACTTCCTTGATTCACACGAATGCCAAACACAAAGAAATAGACCAATATGGCTGAAACTTGGTGTGTGTTCATTCAAGAGATGCTACTAACCAAACATGACCTCGATACGCGCCGGTGGTGCCATCTCTCGGACTTTGCACGGACTCCGGCCAGCCTCGTATGAATAACCCGTCTAAAAGGTATCCGGAATAAAAAATATTATCATAAGCACCCTAATTAACTGGAATGTTTGTTTGTCATTTAATGTCATTTACGCAATAACAAAAAAAAATACAGTCCAATCAAAATTCCGGATAATTTCTAGACGTTCAATTGCAAAAGCCAGTATTAAAAAGATTGAAAATGCGTAAATTTACCAAATGAAGATGATAAAATGGCCGTATGAGCACCTGAACCACTGTGAAAAGCAGAAAAACCACTTGATGAAGCGAGTTTGTAATCATAAATGCTGCCGTTTGGTCCCGGGAACGGACCCTTACAAGACAGGCAACCTAAATGAAAAAATGTTAAATAGTAGTCAGTGGCGTATATGATGAAATCTATTTTAAAAAATAATAATAATTTAACTAACTCATTCATGACACTTGAAAATTAATGTATCTATAAATGAGAAAGTTTTTTAATAGAATAGGCTTCTAGCGATGGTGGCAAGCTGTAGGTGTAACTAAAGTTACACAGTGTCTTTAACAGTAACTTTTTAAATTTACCCTTTGTAAAGTTATAGTGGCAAAAATAAATCTACTTGCCTATTGACCCATTTTAAAGTCGTTAAAGCAACGGGCTTAAATGAGATTTAGCTTTTGACTTAGTAAGTGCAGTAAATCTGTAAAGAAAGTACCTACCTATATCTACATTGTATGCAATTGATAAAACGACGATGGAAAAAGCTATAGGCACTGTAGTTTGGCTTATCTCAATTTCTAAGAATTTACTATTTACAGGTCGAGAGGTGTTACAGAAATTCTTCTTTTAGTAAATAATTTATCATGAATCGTTAAAGGATAGTTTTAAAAGAATCGCGTCAAAGTTTAAATTCGATCATATACCCAAAAAAACTTGCATCTATCAAAAGAAGCTTGATTCTACAAATGTCGATGAAAAGATCATTTAAGTCGATACAAAATGAGATGAAAAATTAATTCTATTACCACAATATTATACATTAAATGAGATTTAGCTTTTGACTTAGTAAGTGCAGTAAATCTGTAAAGAAAGTACCTACCTATATCTACATTGTATGCAATTGATAAAACGACGATGGAAAAAGCTCTAGGCACTGTAGTTTGGCTTATCTTAATTTCTAAGGATTTACTTTTTACAGGTCGAGAGGTGTTACACAAATTCTTCTTTTAGTAAATATGAATTTATCATGAATCGTTAAAGGATAGTTTTAAAAGAATCGCGTCAAAGTTTAAATTCGATCATATACCCAAAAAAAACTTGCATCTATCAAAAGAAGCTTGATTCTACAAATGTCGATGAAAAGATCATTTAAGTCGATACAAAATGAGATGAAAAATTAATTCTATTACCACAATAATATACACAACGATGTGCTGGTTAGCTAGGTGCATTTGCTTCCACTATTTTATCTCAATAATTTAATCAATTACGGAGATACGGTCAAAAGTTCTTTGCAACTAAAACTCACTGCTTGCTACCAGCACAAGCAGCAATATATCCCTCCACACAAATTAAAGATACAATATAAACAAATCTATTATAATTTAACACATCTCGTATTATTATTCTACAGTCACATATAAACAGTATAGTTACCTGAATTGGCAATTGCATTAGCATTAGGAGCAGAAATTATGCCGCTCTGAGGGATATTTCCACTACCACATTTATTCGGCGAGCCTGGAGTATAGCTACAAGCTGGTCCTACAATTGGGTGCGATGAAGGAATGTTAGAGACTGACCCTGATCCAGTGTATGATCCAGAACCTGTTGTAGTTCCAGTTCCAGCAGCTGAAAAAATCAATGAATATGTAACATAATACAGTAGAAGATTGAGACTCTTCAAATATAGCTGAATGAAGCTATGGAATAGCTTCTGTAACATCTAAGGCTTTTAATTACTTAGTAAAGAAGTTTATTTAGACAGTGATTCAAGAATTCACCAACATGACATGTACACAAGAAAACGCGTTGTTATAGTATTTTCTTCAAAATTTTAATGGCTATAAAAATGTGAATTTACAAAATTTCTCATAATAATGTCCATGTAAGGCTTTATCAGAGACCATACGTATTCTGTTTTTACAGAAAGAAATTAGAAGTCAGCTCTAAAATATAAACGAAATATGTAGCAAGTGAAGTTAATTTTAACAAAATATGATTGTAATCAATCTGTTTAATATACCTGATCCACTGTAAGCTCCTGAGCCAGCAGCTCCCTGTGATGGTATTAATAAAGCAGGTTTACTGACGTAAATACTTCCGGAAGGACCAGGTAAACTTGGAGCTATATTAATGGAACTTCCGGGAATAACACCGTGTTCCTCTACCGATGGTTTTTTGCCACAGTAATTTGGTGATCCAGGAGTATCACTGCATGCAGGTCCAGCATTAGAATGAGATGATGGAATAGATCCAGAATCACCATATGATCCAGCAGTGGCACCTGCGAGTGCTCCATCACCTGGAATAAATATTAAATAACTTAGTTCAGTGCGTCAGCAAGGTTTTTGCCTTAACTCTTTTAAGATTTGGGTCAAACTAGTGGCAGTTACTGTAGAATAGGTCTGACATATAAGGCTAAATGAAGTGATTGTAATGATAACTAGTTGTTAAACTCCAAATTCAAGCGATTAAATAAATTAAATTGCAATTTTTTAGAGGCTATTAAACGCCAGAAATAAGATATATTTTACGGTCAACTATCTTTATCCTGGGTACGACTTCTATTCCCGATTTAGGCGTAACTTTGGAATCTGTCTTTTTGTCAGAAGTGACCTCTCTTGTCAACGAGAAGAAGCTCTGGAGCCCCCAAACTTTGATGTTATGTGGTTAAAAATAACGACTCAACAAACCACAAGGTTCGTCTATATCCTGTATCGACCACCAAGTGATACCAATTTTCGAACACTTTTCGCTTCTCTTGCAGACACACCATCGATCATTTACAAAGTAACTATCCAAGTGCCGAAATTGCCATCCTGGGCGACTTTAATGTCCACAATATCAACTGGCTTAAATATTCAAATAATACCGACGAACAAGGTCGTGAAGCTGAATCATTCTCAATCAGTTATGGCTTAACTCAGCTTATTGACGAACCAACACGGATCCCTGATCGAGACGGGGAGTTCGCTAGCCTTCTTGATCTGTTTTTAACCACCAATCCGGAGATTTACACGGTCACCGTAAATCCGCCGTTAGGTTCTTCCGACCATAAACTGCTTTTGACATCGAGTATCCTGCCAATCAGTGACAGAGAGGCGCCTAGGCCGCGCAAGATTTGGCACTACAAATCTGCTAAATGGGAAGATCTCATGGAATACTTTCGAACTTTCCCTTGGATGGACATTTGTTTTCGATCCGATAACCCATCTGGCTGCGCCAGGGAGGTCTCCGATGTTATTTTGGCTGGTATGGAAGCTTACATCCCTTTTTCGAAGAAATGCTCCTCCAATGGCAAGCCTTGGTTCGACCGAAAATGCACAGAAGCTGTTGCTTCTAAACATATTGCCTACCGACAATGGCGTGAAAATCCTAACACCGTAAATCGTAACATCTTTGTTCATGCCCGGAACAGATGCAAGGGAATTATCGACGAAACCAAGGAGGCACACAATCAACGAATTAGAAACAAACTTCTCGCTTGTCCCAACAATTCCAGGTCCTTTTGGGCAGTCGCGAAGGCAGTTAGTCAAAATTTTACCAAATCCACCATACCACCACTCACACGGCTTCACATTCTACTGTCAATTTCCAAGGAAAAACACCACCTACTATTCCCATATTGCAGTCAAGGATGCCCGATGTCTTCAGACAGCGCATCATAAAGCGTATTTTAATGAAGCTAGACACCAAGAAGGCTTCTGGCGCTGACGGAATACCTGCCATAGTTCTCAAAAACTGTGCAAGGGAACTAACACCAGTTCTCTGTAGACTTTTTAACCTATCCTACAGAAAGGGAATATTTCCGTCCTGCTGGAAATGTGCCACGGTTCAGCCGATACCTAAAAAAGGTAAGAAGACCTTGCCAAATAACTACCGACCAGTTGCACTGCTTTCAATAATATCGAAAGTCATGGAAAAGGTTACAATGGGCATCTTCTAAAATATCTTGAACGATTCAATATTATTAGCGATCACCAATATGGTTTTCGTAAACATAGATCAACAGGAGATCTTCTCACTTATGTAACACATGTTTGGAATAACGCAATTGAACACTTTGGAGAATCTCGAGCGGTTGCTCTTGACATATCCAAGGCATTCGACCGTGTTTGGCACGATGGACTGTTGGCTAAGTTATGTTCTTATGGTATGTCTGAAAGGTTCTGTTTGTGGCTCTCATGTTTCCTCAGAGAGCACCCTCACTATTAACGCCGGTGTGCCCCAGGGCTCCATACTGTCTCCTACTCTCTTTTTCATTTACATTAACGATCTGCTGGAAAAGACCGGGAATCCAATCTATAGCTTTGCAGATGTCAGTACTCTTGTCTCTTCATTCACCTTGAACGCTCGGACATCGGCTGCTCAGGCGAATATCCGCAGACAGCAGGAGGTCGTTCAACTTAACAAAGACCTGGAAGAAATTCTATCTTGGGGTGACAATAACCAAGTGGAATTTAACGCTACAAAAACCCAAGCGGCAGTTTTTTCTAAAAAACCCGACATAGTTATGTCGGGGCACTCCATTCCCCTAGCATCGTCGCTCAATTTGTTGGGCGTTAGTTTGAGAGCAAATATGTCTTGGCATGAACATGTTGCAGGCATAGCAAGGAGAGTTTCTCAAAAGTTGGGAATATTATTTAGAACCAGAAATCTTTACACCCCACAGCAACTGTTAATTCTTTACAAAGCCCAAATTCGACCAACTATGGAATACTGCTCCCACGTTTGGGGCTCCGCTCCCAAACATACACTGCATTTGTTGGATTCTGTTCAGAGAAGAGCGGTCCGTCTGATTGGGGACCCGGAATTGACCGGCGGCCTTGATTCGCTGGAGCATCGAAGAACGGTTGGCGACTTGAGTCTGTTCTACAAGTATTTTCATGGAAAGTGTTCGAAGGATGTAGCCCGCTTAATTCCTCCCAAAGCGGTGCATGTTAGAAATACACGTCGCGCTGGTGCTTCGCATCCGTATGAGGTTCAGCTTGTTACTCCGCGTACAACGCTTTTCAAGCAATCTTTTATATGGAGAACGTCATCCCTTTGGAATAATTTGCCCAGCGCTGTGTTTCCCACCGAGTACAATTTACAGCGATTCAAGAACAACGTGAATCGCTTTTTCCGCACTCGTGCCGCTCCTGGAGCGCTTTAGGGACTTCCCTGCAGCACGTGAGCTAGACCCATAAAAAAAAAAAAAACAATACAGAACAAAGTGTTGACAAGAAAAATGATATGAGGGTTATACTATAAGAGTCTGGCTTCGGCCAGTGATGGCGCTACTACTATTTAAAAAATAATATTTTTCGTAAACATAACCTTTCACAAGAATTCAGTCAAATTTTCAAGTCGCTGCGTGATTTAAATTGTGAGTGACAGCCATTTAAAAAGAATAACTTTTGTTATTTTACAACCATGGAAAAAATTGGAATCGATATCGAGAAATGATAAAATATTTTTTGAAAAAGAAAACGAATGATGAGATAAAAGTGGAACTCAGCGAAGTTTATGGGGACTCCGCACTATCGTTATAAACCGTAAAATATTGGACAGCTAAATTCAAACGCGGCCATACAAGCATTTTTGATGAAGAACATCCAGATCATCCAAATGAGATCATCACACCTCACATCTTCAAAATTTTAATGGTTATGGAATTATGGAATTTACAAAATTTCTCATAATAATGTCCATGTAAGGCTTTATCAGAGACCATACATATTCTGCTTTTACAGAAAGAAATTAGAAGTCAGCTCTAAAATATAAACGAAATATGTAGCAAGTGACGTTAACTTAAACAAAATATGATTGTAATCAATCTGTTTAATATACCTGATCCACTGTAAGCTCCTGAGCCAGCAGCTCCCTGTGATGGTACTAATAAAGCAGGTTTACTGACGTAAATACTTCCGGAAGGACCAGGTAAACTTGGAGCTATATTAATGGAACTTCCTGGAATAACACCGTGTTCCGCTATCGTTGGTTTTTTGCCACAGTAATTTGGTGATCCAGGAGTATAACTGCATGCAGGTCCAGCATTAGAATGAGATGATGGAATAGATCCAGCTCCGGCCAGAGATGGCGCTACTACTATTTAAAAAATAATATTTTTCGTAAACATAACCTTTCACAAGAATTCTGTCAAATTTTCAAAATAATGTTGTAAAATAACTTTTGTTATTTTACAACAATGGAAAAAATTGGAATCGATATCGAGAAATGATAAAATATTTTTTGAAAAAGAAAACGAATGATGAGATAAAAGTGGAACTCAGCGAAGTTTATGGGGACTCTTCACTTTCGTTATAAACCATAAAATAATGGACAGCTAAATTCAAATGCGGCTATACAAACATTTTTGATGAAGAACATCCAGATCATCCAAATGAGGTTATCACATCAGAAATGATTGAAAAAATCCACTATATAATGATAAATGATTGTGGAGTGAAAGTGCGTGAGATTGCTGAGACTGTGTACATCTCAATGGAATAGGTGCAGAACATTTTAACAACTCATTATGATATGAGAAAACTTTCCGCAGGATGGCCGCCCCGATTGCTCACAATTGACAACAAACATGCACGTGTGTTAATTTCAAAAGAATGTTTGGCGATGTTAAAACGCAATCCGAATGATTTTTGGCGTCGATTCATAACTGTTGACGAAACATGGATTCATCACAGCACACTAGAAACCAAAGAAGAGTCCAAGCAGTAGGTTTTCCGTGGCGAAAAGGCGCCAAAGAAGGCCAAGGCAACTTTATCGGCCAACAAAGTCATCGCCACAGTATTTTGGGATGTACGTCAATTACCTTAAAAAGACAAAACGATTAACGAAGAATATTATGTCAACTTATTGGATCGTTTCAACCATGCTGTGAAAGAAAATCATCCGGATTTGGAGAAGAAAAAATCTTTTTTCTTGTAATTAATTGTTTAAAAAAGTGTATGTCTATTTATCATTAAAATATTACCTGCAGAACTGGCTGGTTTAGTATCGTGGATACTTCCTGAGGGTCCGGGAAAAACTTGTACTCCTGAGGTAGTGTGTCCTGTTGCAGAACCTGAATTTGGAACTGTTCCGCCGCAGTTCGTGTTTGGAGATCCAGGAGTGTAACTGCAAATGGGTCCTACAATTGGGTGAGATGAAGGGATATTTGAAACTGAACCAGATCCACTGTGTGATGCTGCACCAGCTGATGCCCCCGCTCCGGCTACCGTACCTACAAAAAAAATTACTTTCAAAACTTGATTCATGTAAATAAGAATTCTAATTAAAAGGCATGCAATCGAATAGTACGGAACTGATGCTAAATGAAAAGTAAACTTTAGAATCGCAAGAGATAGATTAGAAAAAGTTGGAGATCTTTTCTACCTAGAAAGCATCAAGACAAAGGGCAATTGCGACATAAATGGGAAAATAGTACAAGCAAGGATAGCTTTTACTGCGAAGATGCAATTGCTAACAAGAAACTAAATTGGAAGGAATGAAAATGAGTGTTCTTTAAACCTGAAACCAGTCGTATGGCGAGTTTCTTTATACCTGCTCCAGGGGTTGGTAGTGATGTAGCTGGTTTACTATCATAAATACTTCCAGAAGGTCCAGGGAGGTTAGGGAATCCTCCAGTAGAAGCCCCACCTACATTGGTGTTAACAGATCCACCGCACTTATTGTTTGGAGACCCAGGTACACATCCTGTTGATGCGATGCTAGATGGGAACCCAGCATTGCTATAATATGATCCGGAACCGATTCCAAAACCAGTTCCAGTTGTAGGTCCTACACCTGCTCCTACTCCAGGTCCATATGCTGACCCTATAATGATGTCGGTAATACCGAATATATATTGCCTTCCTTTTGTCAATTCAACGTTTCAATGACAATTGGGATCTTATAAATATTCAAAAATTATAAGAGTCAATTTGACAAGGATCATTTACCACTTTATCACGGCGCACAGTGGGAAATAAGTGGAAAAACCTCTAAATTTCAAAACACTTTCAATAAAAATTATTATTGTTAATTTTTATTGTAGTTTAAATTCATCTTTCCTCTTTCTTACCTCGACAAGCTTTTTCTAATAGTGTTCACAGAGGAATTAAAGGGGCCCCCAAATTAGCCCGAACCAGAGATCACTGCTTACACATGATTTTTATATGGAAATGTTCTTTGGAGATAATGAGCTCTAAATTGCTTATAACGTGGTTTTTACTCTTCAAGGAACTCGTCAAAATTAAGCAATCATGCAGCGAACATGAGTACATTACCGTATATATTATATGACCAATTTTTACTTCCATGAAAATAGAAGTATGGTGATAGTTTTTATTTTCCTTGAGTTTTGAAGACTAGTTCTACTCGTCTTCAAAAAAACCTTTTATTTATTTAGATAATAGGTGTTATGAGGATCTATTTCCTGCACAGGACACTACCGAATACGATTTCAGTTGATAGTCGAGTAACATGAGACAAAAGTGGTCATTTCAGGAAAAAATATAGAAGTTTTTTTCTCAACAATTCTTTATGTTTTTTTGGGGTGCTGAATCTAAATTTCACATTTGCGACCTCGTAAATGTTGTGAGTTTTGAGTGCGATGCAAAAAACTTTTTTCAATTTTCTTGAAAACTGCCCACTTTTCGTCAAAAATAAACTACATTCAATTTCCAACAAATTATGTCCTATAGGTTTTTTTCATTTTGTTTAGCCATTAGAGTGCTTTGAAATTTAGTGACATTTCGGAGATCGCGCTAAATCAAGAGTGCATGCTCATTTCTCGCTCGGAGCTGTATTTTCACAATACCCTTATTTAAAACAATTTAATTAGATGATATTTATAAAATTATTAACCTACAGTTATGATCAGAAAATAGAGTTCCGAGCAAGAAATTAGATAATTACTCTTAGCTTAGAGCTATATCGGAAATTTCACTAAATTTCAAGGCGCTCTAGCGTCTAAACCATTCATTTGATAAAAAAAACCTATTGGACATAATTTATAGAAAATAGTTATAGTCCAAACCGTTCACTTGTCAAAAAAAACCTATTGGACAAAATTTATAGGAAATAATTATAGTTCATTTTCTTACTTTTCTCAAAAAGTGTGGAATTTTCAAGTTATAAGCGAAAAACCAAAAATTGATACATATATCTCAAAAGTAAAGAAAGCGGAATACCAAAATGAAATAAGAAAAGATTTAACTAAAACCAATGACGTTGAGCATAAACGAAATTACTAAATACTGACGAATATCTTGGTGAAAACAGGAGAGTAAATAGCTAGAAAGAGGAGCAACAAAACCAAAATATGGAGCATAAAAACGGAAAAACTGTTTGAAGAAAGACATAAACTGCTAGCCCAGGGAAAGATAAATACTATTCAGTTTGTAGAAACTAACAAAAGCCTTAAAAAATCCATTAAAAAATATAAAAGACAACAGTTAGAGATAAAGATAGAAAAAATTGTAAAACAGAACAAAAACATGAAAGCACTACAACAAAGCCTGGAAAAGATGTAAAAGATCGAGAAAAAATAACAGACATGATTCAAACATACTATCAGAACTTGTATGAAAAAAACTGACCACCAGATGATTTCAAAGAACGTCGAAACAGAAAGATAATCAATGTTAACTCAGAAGAAATACCAGAGATAACGAATGAATAAAACACCAGGACCTGACGGAGTTTTAACAGAATTAATAAAAAAAGGAGGAGACTTGGTGATACAGATGCTGAAACACCTATTCAATAAATCTCTAGAAGAAGAGAAGATACCAGAAAATTGGAACATAACTTCAACAATTTTACTTTTTAAAAAAGGTGATAAGACTAAGTTAGACAATTACCGTCGAATATAATTACTTTCACAAATATACAAATTCTTTATCAAAATGGTAATCAATAGATTGGAAAACTAGCTGGAATTAAATCAATCGATAGAATAGGCTGGTTTCAGGAAGTGTTTTAGTATTTGTGATCATCTCTTAACTATCAGAACTTTAATAGAGAAAGCAACAGAATATAACTTAAAGTTGTATCTGGTATTTATAGATTATCAAAAGGCTTTTGATAGTATCGAGAGCTTGGCCGTCGAAAGAGCCTTGTATAACAACAGAATAGACTATAGGTATACTCAGCTCATAAGAATAATTTACAGCAAGGCTCAAATGATAATGGAAACGGATAGTAAAACAAATCCAATACCTATCAAACGCGGAGTAAGGCAGGGAGATTCCATGAGCCCAAAACTATTTATAGCAGCATCAGAAGGAGTTTTCAAAAACTCGAATGGGAAAAAAGGAAATCAGTATAAATAGACAAAAGTTAAATGATCTGCATTATGCTGATGATGTAGTACTAATATCGGATAAATTTGATGACATATAGGAAATGATTACTAAACTACAAAACAAATCAGAAGGGTAGGACTACTGCTGAATAAAGATAAGACAAAAGCTATGACAAACGAAGACAGTCCACGAGGCTTGCGAATAGAGGACAGAACATTTAAATACGTAGAGGAATACATCTACCTAGGGCAAGTAATAAAGTGTGGAAAAGCAAATCAAACAGCAGAAGTACATAGAAGAATCAGACTGGCATGAGCAGCATTTGGCAAACAAAGAAAAATACTAACCAACAAAAGAATTCCTCTGAAACTAAGAAAGATGGTATTCGATCATTGCATTCTGCCGGTTCTCACCTACGCGGCCCAGACATGGACACTGACTAGGAAGATGATGGACCAACTGAGTAAAACACAGAGTGCAACGCCAGATGCTAAATATAAGATTACAGAACAGAATCAGAAACGAAAGTACAAGACAAAACACCAAAGTGATAGGCGTAAGAGAACAGGTAGCATGTTTGAAATGAAGATGGGCAGGTCACACAATGAGACAACAAGATGAGAGATAGAATAAAAGAATTCAAGAATGGAGGCCATGGTTGGGACAAAGATCCAGAGGAAGGCCCCCAACAAAATGGAAAGATGACCTGAAAAAAACGGCTGCTTTAGGATGGATCAGAAACAAGCAGAATCGAGAAGAATCGAAAAAGGAAGGGGAGGCCTATGTCCGACACTGGATGGAAGAAGGCTTTTAAGATAAATAGATAGGTAGAAGCGACAAACTAAAAAAGAGCTCTTTTTGGCAGTGTTTTTCATTTTATTCAAAACTCACAACATTTAAGAGGCCGCAAATGTGAAATTCGGATTCAGCACCCTAAAAAACAGTTAAGTTTCTTGAAATTACCACTTTTTATCCCCTGTTTACTAAACTATCAACTGAAATCGCATTAGGTGGCGTACTTTGGAGGCGAGTGGAGCTAGTCTTTAAAACTCAACGAAGACAAAAACTATCACCATACTTCCATTCTCACGAAAGTAAAATCGATAATAGAATATATATGGTAATGTACTCATGTTCGCTGCATGATTGCTTAATTTTGACGAATTCCTTAATGAATAAAAACCACTGAAAAATGTTATAAGGAATTTAGAGTTCACTCTGTGTAAAGAACATTTCCATACAAGAATCATGTGTAAGCTGTGACTTCTGGTTCCTACTTAAATAAAATGTCTGGTTTTGAAATAGCATTCTTACTATATTTTTATTTTAGGTTATCTTAGCGACACTAAAATGGAAATTATTTAGAAAAACCACGTTTTATGGGTAATAACATTGAATAAATTGGCATAGCATGCAGCCAGCTGGTCCTATCGACATGAAAATTATTCTAGGATTCAGCACGAAAAAATACATTGAAATTGGCACCACAAATAAGTAACTGATATTGCTTCAGAAGGTTTTTTCCATTTTTCGGGTGTTTTGCCCTATCGTGAGGCGGACTACTTAAGGAAATACTAGTTTTGAGCTTATAATATGCCAGCCCATAACCATGATTTTATACACGAAAATTCATTTAAGATGAGAATTAGTACATAATCAACTTCCAAACATGTTACTTTTCCGTGTAGTAACTATCAAACTACCATAATAACACAAAGTATTCGGACAAAATATTTATCATAAGAAGTTTAATTAACTTTCAAATATTGATCCAAACGCAGAACGAAGTGAGGCTAAGGAAAATGCTAATATAAAAGAGTGTATATTTGTCAGTAAAATATTACCTGCAGAACTTGCTGGTTTACTATCGTAAATACTTCCTGAAGGTCCGGGAATAACTACTCCTGAAGTAGTATGACCTGATATAGAATCTGAATTTGGAACGGCTCCTCCACAGTTTTTATTTGGTGATCCAGGAGTATAACTGCAAATAGGTCCTACAATTGGGTGGGATGAAGGAATATTTGAAACTGAACTAGATCCAATGTGTGACGCTGCACCAGCTGATGCCCCAGCTCCGGCTATAGCACCTGCAAAAAAAATAAGTACTTACAAAACTTAATTTTTATTTTAAGCTTCATTTAAATAATAATTCTAATTAAAGGGCATGCAATCAAATAGTACGGAAACTGATGCTAAATTAAAAGTAAATTTTAGACTCATAGAAGTTAAATTAGAGAATTTTTCTACCTAGAAAGCGTTAAGATAAAGGATAATCGCACCATTTGCGACAAAAAGGGAAAATAGCACAAGCAAGGAAAGCTTTTACTGAGAAGATACAATTGCTAAGAAGAAACTAAATTGGAAAGATGGAAAAGTGAGTGCTCTTTCTACCTAAAACCATACGGATGGCGAACGTTTTATACCTGCTCCATGGGTTGGTACTGATGTAGCTGGTTTACTGTCATAAATACTTCCAGAGGGTCCAGGGAGGTTAGGGAATCCAGTAGAAGCCCCACCTACGTTAGTGTTAACAGATCCACCGCAGTTTTTGTTTGGAGATCCAGGTGCGCATCCTGCTGATGATAAGATGGTAGATGGGGATCCAGAATTGCTATAATATGATCCGGAACCGGTTCCAAAACCAGTTCCAGTTGTAGGTTTTGCTCCTGCTCCAGAGCCATATGCTGCCCCTATAATGATGTCGTTAATATCGAATACAACTTCATTTGTCAATTCAACGTTTTAACGACAAATTTGATCTTGTAAAAATTATAGATAATAATAACTAGAAAAGCCAATTTGATAAGGAATATTTTCCTCTTGAGAATGGCGCTCTTCTTAAGCAAATACTAGTTTTGAGTTTTTAACAAATCAACCAGTAACTATGTTGTTGTGCACGGAGAATTCCTTTAATATGAGAAAATAATATAAGCAAACCCCCAACCAGTCATTTTCTCCCGCTTAGTAAAATGCATTTTGACCGATAAAACTACTGTTCGATTGTAGAGATGTATGGAAATACCACAGCAGTATCGTTTGTAAAATTACTGCTATAAACCTAAGAAAAACTAAAATATTTTATTAAATACATCACACAAACTCAAAGAGCCAACCTTCAATTTACAATAAATGAAAGCGAAGTGCGTCAGTTTATGTTACAATTTTGTGTCAATGTCACACATTTAAAATTAATCCCTCACAAATGAGATTATTATATTTATGTGATGATTCACATTAACTACCTGGTGCCACTTTATGGCGCTTCCAAGAGACCAGCCTAAAAGTTTATTTAGTCTTTCTTAAAATAACTATACATAGTTACATATTATAACATATATTAACGCTTCGGTATTTTTACACTTGTGACTCTCAATAATGACTCTTCTATAAAAACTTTCGCGTTTTCCGTAAGTAAATTTAAAAAAATAATAATAATATTTAAAAATTACTGTAGTTACTGTAAAAGTGGTAGAGTGTTTTTTAGTGATCCGTATGGAACACTTATGGGATCACTTCGGTGTCTGTGTGTCCGTCTGTCCATCTGTGTGTCTGTCACACCCGATTTTCACCGAAACTATTTCACATAGAAAGTTGAAGTTTGGCACAAACATAGGGATTAATGGCCCATTTAGAGCAATGTAGTTTTGAAACTTAAATTAGTTTTAACTTAAGGGGTTAGTTTTTGGGGTGAAAAGAAAAATTTTGTACCAGGTCATCGAGTAGGGTGTCAAATAAAAGCTTGTGAAAGCACGAGTTCAAAAATATATATAATGTAATATTTGCACACACTTTTTTTGTATTATTTTTAAAAAGTGCCAAAAATTGATGTTTCCTTCTTATCTCGAAAAATACTGATTGTATTGTATTGTATTATTTTAAAAAATTGTCATATATACATATATATATATATATATATATATATATATATATATATATATATATATATATATATATATATATATATATATATATTGAAGGGTCCAGGGGAAAAACAACTTAAGTCCATTTTATTTCAAAATCGAGTTAGTGCTGCTAGCTATTGAAGAAATACCATAGCTTTCAGCTAGTTTATTCAACATTGATGGATATCAAACCTAGTCCATATAAATGAAGGGTCCAGGGGAAAAACAACTTAAGTCCATTTTATTTCAAAATCGAGTTAGTGCTGCTATCTATTGAAGGCGGGCGCCTTATGACATTCTTTAAAGTATTGCTTCAACATTCACATATTGTCAAATTCAAGATCTATATTCTATACGTACGACGAGTCTGTGGCTAAAAAAGGTGCAGACGATGTATGTTCAATGCTATACCATTTTGTTTACAAAATTTTGCCTTTGGATGTCAAAGAACTAGTAATCTTTTGTGACTCCTGTGCCGGCCAAAATAAGAACTACACAGTGTTTAGAATGATTCACTTTTTAGTAACAAAAAAGGAAAGGTTTGATTCCATTAAGGTGGTATTTCCGATTAGAGGGCATTCTTACTTAGAGTGCGATAAAAATATGGGGCTAGTTAACCAAAAATCATACGTTGAGCACCCAGACGACTGGAGAGAGGTTTTATGTACATCTCGAGATAAACCAACAGCTTTTGAAGTTATAGACTGTGGAAAAGATTTTGTTTTTCAAAATTGGACTGATTATTTGTCACCTTTATATAAACCAAAGTGTCCATTTCAGACAAGACCAATTCGCATGATGCAAGTTTTAAAAGACAAAAACCAAGATGCGATATTTTACAAGTCCACCTATTTCGGCCCTTATGAAAATAAGCCCATTGTAAAGAAAAGAAAAGCCGTTCGAAATCCGAAGGGAAAGAAAGAGAATAGTACTAATTCTGAATCCGAAAAAAATATTGAACTGAAGAGCTTATACACTGAAAAAGTACCCATTAAGAAGGCCAAATATAGGGACTTACTCCACCTCACCTATCCAAATTTGTAGAACGGCCGCAATCAAAAAAATTTTTATATGGAGTTGCCACATGATGATCATGAAGATAATGATGACGCTGACGATTATATCGATGATCCTCCTATTGACATTGATCAAAGAGCGATTTTTTTTTAACTTTTAAAATAATAAATAATTTTTTTTTCAACTTTTTAAATAAATAAGCAACTTTATTTGCTTGCCTTTTTTAAAACAAATAAAACTTATAAAACAAAGTTATAAATAATAAATAACATTATTTTTGTTGATACAAAAAATAATTAGCTTTTAGATTATTTATGTAATACAGTAAAGTTTCTGTTTTTTCATAGAGAAAAATTGTGATAAACATTAATTTATTAGTTTTTTTATAGGTACCCAACTTACAGGGAAAAAAACAACGTAAGTCCAGCTGTTTTTTACAAAAAATGCCTCTGTGGACCCTGTTTATATATTTTCATGAAATTTTTTGAATAATTACACAGAAAACACTTTTATGAACCATATCTATTAATTTTTTAAACTTAATTCGGCAGTTTACTGGCATTTTAGAGACTTGGAACGCTAAATTTCAATTTTCTCGAAATTAGATTTTGTGGACTTAAGTTGTTTTTCCCCTGGACCCTTCATATATATATATATATATATATATATATATATATATATATATATATATATATATATATATATATATATATATATATATATATAAATAAATATGAGGCAAAAAAATTACTTAAGTAATTTGATTGAAACACAAAAAAATAGTTTCAAAAAATCGGAAATTTAAAAGCTAGAGCAGATATGAAAAAAAACTGGTAAATAATTTGAACTCGAGTTCAATAAGTTTAGCAATGACATTTTTCATAAATTGTTTGTAACCAAATGATCTCAATTTAATGATTCGGGCTAAAATCTTTCGACTTAGACCAAGAGGACGAAACAAAATTTTGACCTGTCGACTAACACACCACAAAATTGTTTGGGTCTATTGTTATGGGTCCAATTAGACTCAAATCGATATTTGTTTGTAATCCAGCTTTTGGCATCAAAATGAAAATTTCCGGTTTCTTCAAGTGTAATTACGTTCGAAAGGGTTAATTTCCTATTTTCTATGAAATATTATGCCAATAATCGCAAGAAATTCATCCCTATTTCTTTTTTTAATACACTGTAAAAAACTTTAGATAAATTTGAGAGTATTTACTTAAAATTAAGTATTTTCTACATTTTTCAAGCGTTTAAACGAAATTTCAAACATTTACTTAATTTTTCAAACGTTAATTTACTTGATTTTTGTGAATTTATACTAGAACTTAAAAGCATTTTCTTTGAATTTTCTAGTAAACACTTCAAAAATCTAACAAATACTTAATTTTAAGTAAATACTTTAAAATTCATCTAAAGTTTTTCTTACAGTGTATGTAAACGATTTTTTTGTTCCGAATTCCACGAATTACATATAAAAATGATCATTTTACCCTCCCAATAGATAGGCTGTCCCCGAAATTGCATAAAAAAGGCTTTTTTAGGCCCATAGCGAATGACCCGAACACTATCAGGCCTCGAAAATGGCAAATTCGGATTCTACGGGTCGAAAAACATAAAAAAATAATAATTTCAGTCATCCGGTACGAATTTTATGTAGAACCTATAATAGCGTCTGTACTGTCAGAATTTCTATTTTTTTTGAACTTTGAAAATGCCTTGCCTTGTTCGGGGCAGACACGAAGGACCCAAAATTTGGAACTTACGGTCTTATTTATTCAAAAACTCGAAAAACGACCGTTTTTGGCTGGAAAAAGCTGGTCCAGTTTCGTCCTCCGGTATTTATTGATTTTATATGGCTAAATGACAGTCCATTTATGGATCCATTTTTTTTTTTAGTGTCAACAAATATCATGGTACGAGTGCTTAACCGACAGTCCATTTTTAGTGGTAGCATTTTGGGACTTATCTGGACATTCCAGGGCACGAGGGTCGCAAAATCAACATTAAACGATTTTAATCGATTCGCCCGATAGAATGAACAACTAGGCAGACGGTTAGTCGACAGAGCAAAATTTTGGCTCGCCCTCCTGGTCTAACTGTCTCAGGCTCTTATCATTGAATACTTACCGCCTTTAGCAGGTTTGCTGTCATAAATACTTCCAGACGATCCAGGGAAAGTTGCTATTAAACTAGGCGATACGTGATCATATTTAGTTTCGTCATCGTTGTATGAAGGTTTAGGAACGAACTCTGCTGGCTTACTAATATATATACTACCAGGTGTTCCTGGTAAGTTGGGGTTATATATTGAACCGCCACTAACACCAGCACCAACACCAGCACCGGCTACTGTACCTGCATGGGCGGCACCTCCAGTAGGATGAACTGATCCAATTGTTTGTATTGGTTGAATTGTTTGAACATAGGAAACATCGCCTGTAGCTACGCCCTTAGCTGGAACTGATGAAGCCAGTTTATAGTCATGAATGCTACCGTTTGGTCCTGGGAATGGTCCTTTACAAGTTAAACATCCTCCTTCTATAAGAGAAAGGTAAAAAATAGCAAGTTATAAACTCAACTACATATGAAATAGTTCACATAACACATGGATAATTTCATATATTTTTTAAAAAGAGATGCGGCGGCGGTCGAAGTGATCTTTTCAGCGACTCGTTATATCACTTCAAACGTCATCGCATCTTCTTTAGTAATGTTTATTACAACTTTAAATAAAAAGTAACTCAAAACAACTTTCTATTACAGCCTATAAGGCCAGAAAAAGCCAACTGATCATTCTGAAGTTTTGTATACTGCATCTTTTAATAATTGTTTTTATTTGTTTCTTACTTGTTATTTGACCGTCTTTTTGATGTTGTTCAGTAACTGCATAATTTGGCGCTTTGGAACCGCTATTGTACCCAGTAGTGTATTTTCCAGTATTTATTACTTTATATGCTCCTGTATCTGCAAGCGATCCTCCAATTTCACCGGAATATTGGTTACCATCGCACCCACTGCTACCTCCTGAACATCCTGAACCAGCATCTGATCCTGAGCCGGTAATCGCTCCACTTCCTAAAATAACAATAATAAAAATTATTACTACATTTTATTTATTATATCTTGTTTTAAAAGAGTAAGATATATTCTTCTTGCTTGCTTTTGTTTCTTCTAATTTCTAAAATATTAACTCACTTTACTAAAGGTTCGAATCTAGAACCAGTGACAGATGTTTGGATAAATTATGATGTTTTAATCCTTTCCGGTATCAAATAACTCTATTTCTGTGGAAAATTTGTTCCGAAATATACAATTTATGGAATTTCTTCTTCTTCTCCCGACTTATAGATAGGCACTATTGTCTGTTTTCTTTGTTCCTTGATCTATATATTTGTTGCTCCATCTTGGACGTCCCATTGATCCCATTCCATTTTTCTTCTTCTAATCCACTGATTGATATTTTCTGTATTATATATGCGTCTTATGTCTTTTCTTCTTTCTCTATGCCTCAGTGTCTTACTTTATACATCTCCTAAGTATTCTCAGTTCAGTTGATTCCAGCGTCTTCTGTGTTATACTTGTATCTGGTCTTGTTTCAGATGCGTAAGTCATTACTGGTCGTATCCCGCTCTTGTATATTCCCGTTTTGGTCTCAACGGAGAGGAATTTATTTCTAAATATGGTATCATTGAGGTATCCCGCTATCCGATTAGCCTTGTTGACTTGATATTTTATTTCTTCCTCGATTTTTCCGATACTAAATATTTTGATGCCCAAGTAATCGACCTCCATCATCTGTTTGGATTTATCTTCCATCACTAACTTGCACCTGATCGGCTCTTTTGTTGTTACTATTGTCTTAGTTTTTTCAGTTGAGATTGACATATTATATTGTTTTGCTGCTATATAGAAGTCGTATACCAGCCTTTGCAGATCGTTCTCAGTCTCAGCCAATTCTCTATTACCCATTCCATATCCCTTCTTTCTTTTGAGATTCTTTATAATTTCATCCATGACAATATTAAACAGAAGAGGACTTAAAGAGTCTCCCTGCCTGACTCCAGATTCATAGTTGATTAGTTCTGTCATTCCTTCTGCGAATCTTGCGACTACTTTGTTGTTATTATTATGGGATTTGATACACATAATGTCAACATGATATTATTGGGTATTTTAAACAAAAGATCTGTTAATATTATCGATAAAAATAACTGAAATTAGATAAGAAAATGTAGTTTATTTTTCAAATTTTATTACCTGCGCTAGCTCCTCCTAAATGTCCACCGGCAGTTGAACCAGATCCAGCAAATGAACCAGATATTGCTCCAGCCAGACCAGCACCAGCACCTGAATGAGCTGCAGATAGAGCTCCTGCTTGTGCTAAATTACCAACATTTGCAAGACTACCTGCAAGTATGAATTGATTAGATACTTGATTTTCAAGATAATTGACTCAAATTAACTGAAAAATAAAGTCTAGTATTAAAAACAAATATTCCAATCAAGCAGCTTACTTGACCTCCATGTTTTCTCTTCTTTTATATATTAACCCACAAATTGCAGCTTGACATTGTGATTAGCTAAAATATGTTTCTCGTCTAATATTTTATAGACTCACTACTTGAACTGATTTTTAAGCTACTGGACTTGATCTTTAAATGATGACTTAATTTTTAAATTAAGTCAAAAAAGAATCTAAAAGCCTGATAGTTTATTTCAGTTAATTAGTTGTGCTTAAGTTACGATATTTTTAATGAATCATTCCTACCTGAGAGAGCACCAGCATCTGCTAGAGCACCTGCGCTTGAAGCCGCACCAGCAACAGCACCGGCAATAGCACCAGATTTAAATTTTTCTAGATCTTCAGAACTTACTTGTCCATTATGACTGAAGGAGTAGGAACTTGAGCTTGAATGAGAAGAGGCTGCAAGCAAATATAATATTCATGTTGATCAAATAATTTTATATCATCTACTCTAGACTAATTGAAATTGAAACTGTTTTATGAACAACTGGTACACGTATTCTGAATATTAATCTCATTATGCTATTTAGAAAGGCTCAACAGAACTATTAACTGTTTGTGGAGCAGCTCTAGCAGTTGCAAGAGCGCCCGCACTAGCAATAATACCTAGAATGGTAGAAGCACAGGTGAAGGCGATAGCTTTAAAATCCTATGTCTTTAGGATTTATTGGTCTATTATAAAGGACTAGGAAATTGACGCGACAACTTAACGACAAAACAATAAGTACAGTTTTTTAGAGGCTGTGAAAGGACAATGAAAGTATATATTTCGATTTGCGTTAAATCGCTCTATCTATTTAAATATTTAGGGTGTTTTTTTTTAAACAGCGTTAGTTCTGGAAGAAATCGAGAATACCATACTTAATTAATCAAATCTTATTTCTAGGTGTTTTTATATTTTTTACAATATAACTTCTATAATTAAACTATAAAAAAAGAAAGGATTGATAATTTTAATACCAATAACCCTGGGCTGCTTACCATTGCACATGTAGTATTTTTCGCATATTTTAAAAAGATTTACATAAATATGTGTATTATGAACGACCAGAAAAAATATTTTATTTATTACACTATAATAAATGGAATAATCTTTTTTAATTAGTATTTTACATCCGTCACATAAACAAAGAAACAAAGTCATTTGTTAACATAAAAAAGCATTTTTTTACCAATAATAATTAGTGTTTTAATTAAAACATTTTATTACATCGTAATTTTAATGTATTTATACAGAAAAAAACCATTTACTTCAATAGTAAAATAGTCAACGATAACGAATCATAGCTTTGTATACTAGGACCGCCTTTTAAGTTTTTACAAACGACCACTAGATAGCGCTTTTGAGATGTAACATTACCATTGTTGTAAAATTTGACATTCGTTATTGTTAAAACAGTGGCAGCTTAGAAATTGGCCGAGTAGCTTCTTTATAGTGAGGGTTTAAAGAAAAAACAGTTTCGTGAACAAATGCAAATTTCGAGCGAAGGTTTTCGTTGGATGACTTCTCACGATTTTAGTACAACAGTTTAGTACAACAACAATACCTCGAATCGCTTCGTTCAACTTTTGGTAATGAATCACCATCAGAAAAGACTGTTTACAATTGATTTGCAGAATTTCGCCATGGTCGTGCTTCCGTCAGCGACGAATTTCGTGAAGGTCGACTAATATCGGTTGTTGTTCCAAAAAAACATCGATGCTGTGCGCAACATGACTGAAGAGAATCGGCATGTAAGACCGTAAGATAGAGGCATCCTCAGGCATATCGAAGACTATAGTACATTCCATTTTGCATGAACATTTAGCTGTGAAAAAGATCTATTCCCGATGGATTCCGCAAAATTTGACCGAAACTCAGAAACGGGCTCGTGTCAATTAGTATAAGGAAATACTCAAAAAATTCGACCGAGGACACGCAAAATCCGTATACAATATAGTAACAGGAGACAAAACTTAGATATATTCGTACGAGCCGGAAGCTAAGCAGCAATCAACTGTTTGGATATTCCACAAAAGTGGTTCGTTCGCGAAGGACTTCCAAGAAAATAATCGCTTGTTTCTTTGGTTATACTGGACATGTTGCAACCATTACTTTAGAAGAACAGTTAATGCTGAATGGTATACAACAATTTATTTGCCAGAAGTCATCGATGAAATCAGGAAAAACAATCGAAAACGTCGCATCATTCTTCATCATGACAATGCCAGCTCTTACACGACACGTCAAACAACTGATTATTTGACTGAGAAAAAGATCGAATTAATGTGTCATTAGTCGTATTCACCAAAATTATCGCATAACGACTATTTTTTTGTTCTCGAATGTCAAAAAAAATGCGTGGACTGCGATTTTCATCACCTGAAAAAGCTACTGAATCCTTCCAAAACCATGTTTTGGTACCAACTTCAGAATGAAAAAAATGTTTCCAGAATTGGTTCGAACGAAATCGAAGTCGTCGATATTTTTCGTCTCGTTAAAATGATTTACCCACTTCTTCACAAACGATACCGACTTTTTAATATATTTAGCTGCCGCAGAATGTGTCATTATAGGCCCCTTTGAATGGAAGCAAAGAAAGATTACCTCGAACCGACGCGCAAATAAGTGACTTACTTTGGATTTTACGTGATTTCGATGAAAGTTCGGAACTGACTGATACTTTCACTAAAATGTGTCGTAAACAAAGGTTCCCTCTACCGATTTTTTATTGAATCACTAAAATCGTATCTACCAAAAATGAATTATCCTGGACACATTCTTACTTGACAGACTATACATTCTAACGTAAATTTATGTTAATCTGAGAGAAAGGGAAAGAAGGTAGGTTTATTATATATCTACGTATATAATCAATGTGACAGCGGATGTATTGCCTTGTGAACTGACAAGCCCTGTCATGCGATAATTCACAGTATGACAAAAATTCACACAATTATAAACATCGTGGCGGAATTGTAAATCGATATTAGAAAAAGCATGCCTAATATTTTGTCACAAAAGTATCTCACTCTTATTACAGCAACTAATTTTTTAAGTATCGAATTTATGACAGACTCTTAACACTAACAAACATGCACAAAGAGTAATGAAGATTTACCTGAAGATGAAGATCCACCTGAAATTAAAAAAAAGTAAATTAATGGCTAAGTAACCCTTAGTGAGTAATAAAACTCTTTTTTGATAATCCAAGTCAACAACAAATCATTAGGGGAGGGCTGTTAAAATCCCTAATTACTTGACATTCGTTCATATTAAAATTGGATATTAATTGAAATTTATTGAAAAGATCTTGGGACGATAAAGTTCACTGTTTGAAATGTTATTTCGTTTTTTTTTCTAATTTTTGGATTTTCTCACACACCCACCTTTCTTTTTTCACCAAAATCTCTAAACTGTAATTTTTTAAATAATTTTAATAAATTTTAGACAAATTTCATTGAGAAAAAGTGGATAAATATTAATGAATTATTTCATTTAAATATTGGCTTGGATTTGACGGCCTTCTTATAAGTAACAATAATCGCATCGTTCGCAACACTTTGTTGTAAAGAATTAATAAATATTTCCGGTTATTTAGAGGTTAGTTAAAATTAATTAGACTTAATTCTAACATTTGTTTTAATGTAGTAAAAACGTTACTGCCCAACGAAAAAAACCACCATTAAAAAATTAATAAACAAAAAACAGTTGCTAACCTAACAGAAAAAATGCCGAAATCCATAAATTAGGGCAACGGTGGCAATCACTAATCCTACAGATCAACATTTGCTTATAAATTATGTAGATTTTAAAGGTGTATCGAAAAAATCTCATTTGGCATTTTCAAGTGCTCTTGGTGCTACTCGATATTGTGATCTTACTGCTGCTGTCGCACGAAGCTAAGTTAGCCAAATGAGATTTTGGCGAAACGTCGTGTAAATTCATTGTTAGACGAACAGATTGAAACCCGGAATTTTAATGTATTATATATATATATATATATATATATATATATATATATATATATATATATATATATATATATATATATATATATATATATATATATATATATATATATATATATATATATATATATATATATATATATATATATATATATATATATATATATATATATATATATATATATATATATATATATATATATATATAAATATATAGAACCACAAGCCACATTTATTTTTATAAGCGCAGTAGGTGAGAGTAGGGGTAACAAGTACTTACTGAAGCTTGCAGTGTAGGAACCACCGGGCTGCTTTAAGGAGTATCCATTTGCTGAAATTAAAAAAAAAAAAGTAATATTAAAAACATACATATTTAAATAGATTCTAAAAAGTTCATAAAAATAATTG
The DNA here is from genome assembly GCA_019049505.1 of Pachyrhynchus sulphureomaculatus. Taxonomy (NCBI): domain Eukaryota; kingdom Metazoa; phylum Arthropoda; class Insecta; order Coleoptera; family Curculionidae; genus Pachyrhynchus; species Pachyrhynchus sulphureomaculatus. The sequence continues at coordinate 70,363,253 of CM032447.1, read as the reverse complement.
AAGCATAGATTCAAATATACCTTGATTTGTCAACTGCTTAAAAACTATGCCCCGTTTTCACGTGACGATATCTATTATATAGAACCGAAACACTTTTAAGAGCCCTTACCTAAGTAAAAAACTAGATAGCTATAAACTTGGTCAGAACGTAATTTCAATTACAATATAACTTACATCATAGATCAACACGGATTGACCCTTTTAAAAGTAATATAAGTTATGACTGGTCAAGAAAGTGACGCCATCTATTATCGTGGGCTGGAATTCACCACTTAAATTCGTACAATGTAAGTAAATGGAAGTGTGGACTCTAGGTATGAATGTGTCTTTGGTTCAGATTAATATTGACAAGGACGAAGAAATTAGCTCCAATGTTTTTTTTAATCCACCGCCGGACTAAGGTTTGGCCCTTTCTTGTATGCTGTTTGTGATTCGCTGTGGATGTCATAATACTCGTGTTTGCCGGTACAAACCAATAGTTACGGTTTGCTGAACAACTTTTTTCAATTTTCTGACAAATAGTACTTTCTGATCGATTTCTTTACTCTCAAAATAGTCTTTATCGGATTATATCGAACGGTTTCAAACTACCATGAGATTAAAAAACCAATAACAACAATAAAGCATTTTGCGTCAATATTTTTTATTTGTTACACGAATTTTCATTAATAAATATTAATTTTTAATACTACTTTTTATATTAAATTTATATAATTATACATTTTAAAGGAGCCAAAGAATTTCTACAAGTCAGGACTGAAAAATAGCAGTGTTATTTGAAGAGCTGTACTCTCCTGATATCCTTCTATAATGAAATTTGCTTAACAATTCCAGAAAATAGCTTTTCCCGTCTCGACACGTAAATATTTTTACTTCTAAAGTTATTCAGATATCAGATTTTTCAGGGCGATTTCAGCTTGCAAAATAGGATTATAAAATCTAGTAAAATTAATTCTTCCGCAGCATTATCACAACAACAAAGTGTTGACAATATGTCATATAATTCTTAATGAATCAAAGCAAAACAAATTTTTAATACGTCATGACCACTGTTGTTGCGGGACTAATAAGATTTCAAACTTCCGCCAACGCTGCTCTCGTGAAAGTTACTTACTCGCCCTGCACTTTTTGCTCTAGACACATTTATTATTACAAGAAATACTTCTTACGAAAGGGATTAGAAAGTTGATAAGATACATAGATATACGACTGCTAGAGGACAGCAATTTTTCAGGTTAAATCTCCTTAATACACCCGAGAGCTTAGAATTTTTGCAGATTCCAGCTGAGTTTGCCTAACCATTGTGATTGCCGAACAAGATATAATTAGATGAGGATCTGTAGTCTGGATCATTATTGATTCCTATCTTAACAGGGTGCTCATCGAGGTAGCATCTTCTAAGGATTTCTGTCAACATCAGCCGGTCTTTCCAGCTGAAATTCAGTAAAAACCTGGGGCAGTCAAAGTTATTCCTGGTGTCTCGTTTCAGTCTCTAACAAACTTATAATTCAGCAGATCAACCGTTCATATGATAAGGAATTCTTAAAAGTGTTTCAGGTCCTGTGGAGCTCTTTAGATCCTCGTTTTGGCTAATATATCTGCCACGTCATTGTCATAAAGAAAAAATAAACAAATATTAATGGTATAAGATACAAGATGTACGCCTCGTTTATTTTTAGTTAATTCTTTAACAGGCGTCTAAATACAAGGACTGGACATGCTAATTATTTAAAGGTGGAATAACCGGTACTCAATTATAATATTGTTTAGTTTATGTACGTGTTTACGGATTTAGAGTTAATTTCGTTGGGGAATCCCCGAGAAATTTATGTATGAAAAAATAAATGAACTCATCTATGCTTTGATACCATTCACATAAGGCGATATTAACATACGATGCATTAATAATGATGTCTGGATTTTCTTAACTTTAATTATGTAACCAGTTAATCCAGCTGTTTTTTTAATGGGTAAAAAAAACATTAAGATTAGTTTTTAAGTTTTAAGAGGTAATGCCACTCTAGGAATTTGAAAAACAAATTTTCTTAGCTTAAATGATGCTTTAGGATTTAGAAAAACGGCACAAAGAATTTTATGGGGGTAAGAAGGTTATAAATGTGTATTTTATCCAGTGCGCGTAATTGTCTAGCAGCGCTCTCCAAACTCTCCGAGAGTCTTTAAGCTTCGCGCTGCTTAAATTACTGTACCTTTCTGAATATTGAAGAAATCCATTTGTCTACAGAATTTAAGTTCATCTAGAATCTATCAACAAAACATCAATTTAGAAGGTCAATTATATGGTGCAAGTATCGCAAATTAGAAGTCTCTCGAAAATTTATATAAGTTTAAAACACGTTTTTCTCAAAACTACATTTTTCAAACTAGCCGGAAACATAACTTCTTCAAATTATCACCTATTTATTTAAAATTTTAAAAAATTACATTATCTAGCGATCAATTTGTTTTGAACTTTTTTTATAAACGATTTTTTTACGTGGGATTTTTTTACCGAAAAATGAAACACTTTCTTCAAACATGTACCATTCCTAAGAAAAATCAATATTTTTTAATTTTTCTATGTACTTCCTGTGAAAATCTTATGTAGAACTCAAAAAACTTTGCACTTTATTCCAGGTAAAAAATTGGAGGAGAAATCTTTCCGTCCGCAAAGTACTATTTATAAGATACATCATCCTTTACTGAGTACTAGTGCCGCCATTTTGCAAGAAAAAAATATTTAAAAATTTGTAAATGTACTTTAAAGTATGTATAATAAAAGTATTGAATTTTAGATGGCGTTCACTATATTTCCAAAAAAAATTGCCAAAATCTGGCTTTTTTCTTAGCTCTAGAGTGGCACTAGCCCTTGAAAGTTGAAAGGGAAGCTTTGTAGCTAAAATATATTAGTTTTTAGTGTTCCGTACGGAACACTTATAATATCACTTCGTTGTCTATTCGTCTGTCTGTCCGGCCGTCTGTCTGTCACACCCAATTTTCTCCGAAACTATTTGACATAGAAAGTTGAAATTTGGCATTGATATAGGAATTGACACCTCCAATAAGCCATGTAGTTTTGAAAATTACATTTTGATTTAAAGAGTTAGTGTTGGGAAGTGAAATCGGAATTTAAAAAAAAAAAAATTACCAGGTCATCGGGTGGGGTGTCAAGTGAAAGCCTGTGAAAACACAAGTTCAAAAATATATATAATGTAATACTTGCGCGCACTTTTCTTTGTATTATTTTTTAAAAAATTGTCAAAAATCGTTGCTCGAAAAGTACTGATCAAAAAATTTTGAAAAAATTCTGGAACATTCTCCACAGGGTGTAGATTCAACGAAGTCATCAGTTTTGAACATAGATCGGAAACAAACTTTGTTGAAAACTCATTTGGGATGTATTAGTGTGTTATGTGAAGTCACTGATCATTTCATACCTCCGATTAAAAGCAATCAGCGTACGGAACACTAATTGCGCAAATCCAACTTGCACTTTGCCGGTTATTATTGTCTAATAAGAAGAAACACGAAGAGTATTTTTTTAAAAGAAATTTTTCATACAAATCGTACATCATTGGGTGAAAAATCCCCACACTCTTGAAGAAAAAAACAATGTTTGTGCCAAAAATCGATTTTATTCGTCAACATAGTTCCCTTTAAGAGAGATACACTTATTCCAGTGATCTTCTAACATTTGGATACCTTTCATATAGTACGATTTGTCTAGCCCTCTAAAATAAGCCTCAGTTTGCCATTCGACTTCTTTATTTGAACCAAATCTCTTTCCCTAGAGCTACCTTATCAAATTTGGAAACAGATAATGATCGCTAGGGGGCAGATCTGGTGAATACGGCGGATGAGGAAGCTGATGCACTATGTTGGTGAAACGCTTTTTTCTTCGCTAAATGTGGCCTTTTTTTCTTGATTTTACCATTAAACCAACATAATAGTCTCCGGTAATTGTTCATCCCTTCTCAAGATCGTCGATTAGTATTATTCTATGCGAATCCCAAAAAAAACTTGTCAAAACCTTTCCAGCTGATGTTTGTATTTTTGGAGGCTTCGGTCGGCTTTCATACGTTCCAGCCACTTTGCCGACTGCTTGTTGAACTTAGGCGTGTAGTGGTGGATCCATGTTTCGTCCACTGTTACGAATCGGTGCAAAAACTCATTTGGATTACGCCGAAACAGTGCCAAAGAGCGTTCTGAATCTTTGACACGTTGCTGTGTTTGTGCAATCGTGAGAGTGCGAGGAACCCATCGTGCATATAGTTTTTCATATTCAAAGATTCATGCAAAAAATACCCCACGCATTCTGTTGGTATCTTCGCGATGTCAACTATCTCTATCTCTTCTAGTTCGCGATCACTGGGAACTATATGGCGGATTTTTTTTGTGTTTTGCCTCATTTGGACTTCTAGAATGTGGTATATCATCGGACCAGGTTTAAGTTCACTAAACCATCGATGGATCAGTTGTCCTCTTGAAATTAGATCACTTCAATAAACATATTCGCCATAAAAGATAAGTAGGAAAGAAAATACGGTTTTTTGAAGCTGGCTGTATTCCTAATTTTCTGATATCTTAATGAGGCTTTAATTTTCATAAATCCTTTTAATAATAGATATCGAAAATAAAAGTAAAAGAGATGGGTTTCGTTATTTTAATTTATATATATATATATATATATATATATATATATATATATATATATATATATATATATATATATATACATATATATATATATATATATATATATATATATATATATATATATATATATATATATAT
>CM032447.1:70120962-70353462 GCA_019049505.1 Pachyrhynchus sulphureomaculatus | reverse complement strand
GTATTTGCCTTTTCATGGTCATCATATTTAAATATTTGTTTGTCTTTAGCAATAAAAATTCCCAATTGTGGTAATATTAATATTTCACTCATTTTAAATCACATTTAAACAACTTTCGGAACTAGTATCAAATCAACAACGTGCAGAGGTTCTAATCGTTTTTTTTTCAATGTACAACAAATACTTTGAAAGAAAACAACATAAAGACAAAGACAAATAATTCAAAACTTTTAATAATTAATTTCAAACATTAAATGAATTATTTAATAGATAACTGTTATTCACGTCAGATTCATGAAATAAAAGTATTTTTCTCTGTGTTTGTCTTTATCAGTCCATTTCAAGGTGTTTTCTAGTTTCGATCCACTCCCTGGGCAACTTTACAATCATAGACTTTATGGAGGTGGTAAATTATGAGTAAAATATTTCAGTTTGTTATTTTGTCCCTCTAGTTCATTAGATTATTGATAAGCTTTTAATAAAAATTACATTGGCACATGCTATTTATGCCAGCCATGAACGAGTGATTGAAATTCGTTTTTGTTATGAAGTCACAAATTGGAGGGAGAAGTTACGTTATTTTACAAATCACTAACTATTGGCCCTTACTTAATTTTAATATAGAAATTAAGAAATTGGCCTCTTAGTTTATTGTGCTCCCCTCTCTTGGCTACAAGAGCATCATCCATGTCTGTTCTGAGTTAAAGCCGCACATTCATACCATATAGGATATGCATAGAGATTTCTTCCTTTTCGTCACATAATCTGCACGTCGTGAGACCATTCTGGATGCCCATTTTCTATAAACGTTGTGGACGATGATCAGTCCCACACCTAGTTTGGTCTAGGCCCTTGTTAAACAAAGGACGTCCCTCGCATCTCTTTGGTCATATATCGTTAGTAAATACTCTAGACGTCGCTAATATGACCATATGTTGAGTGTCCCTTTTACCCCCTTTTTTTGATATACCAAACGCTGGTTCTGAAGCTCTATATGATTTTCTAATTAATCCGCTTTTTCATTATCTTTTATCCGCGAATGTTCTAGAGGATAGTTCCAACAGATTACGTTTTAAACTCCATTTTTATCTTGGAGTTGGCCTAATAAGCATCTAACGCCTTTAGACCAGCTAGACTGTTTGCGCGAATATATATTTCTTGGTTACGGTAGTCTCGTCTAATATTCTAGTGAATGCATACTTGCTTTGTGTCAATTTAGACCTGGAATATTGTTGCACACCTAATGAAATATCACTTGGTTTTTTCTGCATATATGCCTACTGTGCTCGACATTTTTAATCCATCTATATAATAGATAGATAATATAGGAATAACAGCCCTGACAAAACTTTTTAAAGCCATTTATGAGACCGGAATACTACCGACTGATTGGCTGAAATCAACATTTGTCATGATTCAAAAAAAAAAGAGCAGAGCAACCAATTGTAGTGGACATAAAACAATTAGTCTCATGAGTCACGTTTTAAAAATATTTTTTATAAGGATGCATGGCAGAATATATAATAAACTTGAAGAAAGAATTGGAAACAGTTTGGTTCTCGAAACGGATTAGGGACTAGAGAGACACTCTTTGGTATTCATGCGTTGATCCAGAGATGCCGTAATGTCAACCAAAATGTGTTCCTTCGTTTAATTGACTTTGAAAAGGCCTTTGACAAGGTACGCAACGAAAAACTTCTGGAGATTTTAAAAACGACTGGTTTGAACGATAAAGACATTCGAATTATCGCCAATATGTACTGGCATCAGACAGCTGAAGTATGGCTGGAGCATTAATTATCGGATGAAATTAAAATCAAGCAAGGAGTGTGTCAGGATTGTATTCTATCGCCCTTGTTCAACCTCTATTCAGAGGAGATAATCAATGAAGCACTCACTGGTAACACTGAAAAAATCAACATCAACGACGTTAACATAAATAACATCAGATACGCCGATGATGCATTAATTATCACTAATAAAGGGAAAGATCCACAAAAACTTATGTATAAAATAACTCACACTTGTACACAGTTTGGTTTAAGACTTAATGAAAATAAAACAAAATACATGGTTATAAACAACGAATCTAATATTGAAGATGGTGGTATTACAGTCAATAATATAAAGATAGATGCTGATAAATTGCTCTATCTGAGTAGCAATATTAATGACTTCTGAGACCCGACTGTGGAAGTCAAAATTCGAATAAAGAAAGCCCGAGCCGCATTTATGAAGAACAAAAAAATCTTAACTAGTCACGTCATCATTGAAACTACGGATGAAAATGGTAGATAGCTATGTCTTTCCAGTTCTCTTCTACGGCATGGAAGCGTGGACGTTAACTGAAGCAATGCTTATACGTCTGGAAGCATTCGAGATGTGTCGACGACTGCTAAAAATGAACAAAATTAGTAACAACAGCATTCTTACTCGCATGGACAAGGACTTGGAGGTAGTCACGACCATCAAGCGACGCAAATTAGAATATTTTGGCCACATTATGAGACATCCAGAAAAATACGAAATATTGCATCTGATTATGGAGGGAAAAATTCCAGCCAAGCGTGGTCCAAGAAGGAGAACATCGTGGTTGAAAAATTTGAGGCAGTGGTACGGAAAGTCTACGGTTCAACTCTTCCGAGCGGCTGACAACAAAAGATCATCATCAACATGGTAGTCAGACTAAACCCGTTGCCTTCGTCGGAGTCTCTACGTTCATTCATAGATTTCGGTCGCACCCATATTTACCCAAATTATAAAGACTAAAGACTTCAGAGGCCGAAAATTTTTCTCAGATGATGAGCTGAAAGCCGCTACGGCGTCATTTTTTGGGGCCCAAACATTTTTTTTTGTCATGAAATGAAACTATTGAAGCAACTGCTGAACTAATCAGTATAGATGACAGTTATAAACAAAAATATATTTTTTTAGGCTTTGTGAGTTTTTTTAAAACAAACAGGAAGAATTTTATAGATGTTTGAAATATAATTTTAGTAAGTATGCCCGTCTGTAATCTATAGTTTTATGTTTGTTTTTTAAGATAAATTTACTGTTTGTGTATTTAAGTGTTCCTTAAAACGGGGCATTTTGAATATAATAATAACGAATTAAATGGAGACCATATAATAGGATAAAGTGTTACTTGTTTTCAAGAACATCTGCTTTAATAAACACTAACCGATTAGACCGGTATCTAATTATTTGCCGGTATCGATTACTATAATCAAAAATAATTAATAACTTTAATAACAATCGTTAATCAATAATCCTTGACATTGATTCACTTAACACTTACACAAATTCACTGCCACCGCTATCACCAAAATCAGAACCGTATTTGTATGTCTCATGGTCGCCGACCCGTATGTATGTGGCTTGCAAAATATTAATTCCCCAACTAACTTACGAATCTTGTTATCCCACCTATTTATATGGTATTCATATAACACGTTTTGTAAGACTGGTCTCATAAAGATACCATATTAAGTATAGGAGATTCCGATAGTTTTTCCACTGTAATCAAATTGATAGAGCAGGATATATGATTCGGAGAAATCGAAAGGCCAAAATTTTAAATCTGATTCATTCGTAATACCACAGACAATAAAGATCACGTTACGACGATTGAATTTAAAGTTTTTTTTTGCTTAATACTGGTAATTGAAAATATTTACGGAGTCCTTTTCTTAATTTCGTTAATGAACATTCTCTCTTTCAATCTCACCGTAAGTCCTGTCTATCGTCAGATATATACAGCAGAGCAACGATTTAAATTATAGAATCGTCCAATTTAAATTCAAAGCAGATAGCGACATCAAATTTAAACAGGGTTATAAAAAAGACCATTCTCTATCATGTGTTGTAATAGACAATATGCGAGGAAAGTTCGTTTTTGTATAGAAATGTTTCAATTTTTTTATTTATTGTAAAATTTCAATGTTCTCGGGTGTAATGCAAAGGCTTTAAATAAAAAAAAATCCTTAGCAGATAGCGACATCAAATTTGAACAAGGTAATAAAAAAGAACATTCTTTACCATGTGTTCTAATAGACAATATGCGAGAAAAGTTCATTTTTGAATAGTCAAACAAGCCTGACAAACGTATAGATACTATACCATAAATATAAACTGGCAAAAAAATAATAAAATCAAATCAAAATGTAGTGGCTTCCGACGTTTCATGGGACATCTTCAGATACGCATCACTTATTGACCTTATAATATGTTCTAATAGTGACGTTGTTATGAACAGTAATGTTGACACATGCTTTGATGTATCTGATCATTTTCTTGTTAGGTGCGTGCTGAGACTGCGGGTGACAGTGTCTGAACCACTTTCGGTAGCATATAGAGATTTTAAAAATTTCGATGAAGGAAAATTCTACAGTGATCTTTTGGAGATACCTTTTGATAATATATTCTATATACAAAATATAAACGAAAAACATTTAATGCATATATACTTAATTTATTCAATGTCCATGCTCCGTTCAAAAGTGCACGTATCACTAAGAAGAAAGCTCCGTGGCTAAATCAGGGCTTGAGGCATGCCATGCATCTTCGTAACAAAGCCTTAACAAAATATAAGAAAAATAAATCACCAGAGAATTGGGAAAGTTATAAACGACTTAAAAATTATGTCACACTAGCAACGGAAAATAAAAAGAAGTTGTATTTGGAAAGTAATTTTCGGTCTAGTAATCCAAAAAATAATTGGAAATTGTTGAGGGTTTTGGATATTTCTTCTAAAGTATCTAGTGGTGTTCCTGAACATTTGGGGAATGTAGAAGATATTAACACATTTTTTGTTACTGCTGCTGGCTCTTCGGCTCCAGATCCAGAAACCTTAAACTTTTATTTACAAAATAAAAAACTGGCCACAAGTACATTTCATTTTAGAGTGGCAACAACTGATGAGATTGAGCAGGCACTTTTTTCTATTGGCTCTAAGGTGGTGGGTACTGATGGAATTGGTATAACTATATTATTGAACTCTTGTCCATGCATAATTCCTTTTATTGTACATCTAATTAACTCAGTATTGAAACTAACTGTTTCCCCGACATTTGGAAAAGCTCTTTTATAATTCCAATTCCTAAGGTGACCTCCCCTAAGGATCTGAAAGATCTTAGACCCATAAGCTTATTGCCAGCGCTGTCGAAGGTCATTGAGAGAGTGATGGAGCAATCTGGTTTTCGCAGGGATCACAGTTGTGCTACCGCACTTCTTAAAGTTACGGACGATATTCTGTCGGCGGCGGACCGTGGAGAGCTCACTGCCTTAGTGCTCTTGGACTACTCGAAAGCTTTTGACCGGATAAATCATACTTTGCTTTTGCCCATTCTTGGTTTTCTTGATTTTGGAGGGGATGCTTGTGGGCTTACTAAGAGCAACCTCGAGAACAGAACACAGTGGGTAAAACTTAATCGTAAACAATCCAGTCAGGTAGTCGCTAAGTGTGCTGTGCCCCAGGGGTCAATCCTTGGGCCTCTGCTTTTCACATTGTACACTTCTCAACTTACTGTTAACCTGAAGAACGTCTCAACGTACCTATATGTAGATGACACGCAGATTTACATGTCATTTTGACCCAAGCAAATTCTAGAGGCAAATGAAAAAACTTTCGAATGAGCTTAAACATCTTCGAAAAGTTTCGCTAAACCATTGTCTTGAATTGAATCCTAAAAAAAAGTCAGTTACTTTTATTTGGACGAGAGCAATGTAGGGATCAATATCAGGATCTGCTACATGTCAGTATAAATAATGACACAGTACAGGTTTCCAATGTTTCCAGGAACTTGGACGTTAAATTGAAATTCTCGGAACATATTAGCGGCTGTATCAAGAAAGCATTTGCAAATTTAAAACTTATTTTTACCACCGACACCTTTTGAATCCCACTCTGAAAAAATCCTTGTGCAAATCATTGGTGCTGTCGCATTTTGCTTTCTGCGACATTGTGTATGGACCCTGTCTTGTGGAGCGGGATGTCAGACGTATACAGCATATACAGAACTGTTGTGTGCGTCTAATTGCTGGCATAAGAAAGTATGAGAGGGACTGAGTGCTGGAATGAGAGAGATTGAACAGCTAATTATGAGCGAAAGAAGGTGCTTACAGAGTTTGGTTCTATTTAATAAAATAATTTTCAAAAAAATTCCCAATTATTTGTATCAGAAAATTAAATTTAGATATGATGCTCAAGCCTTAGATTTGAGGCATAAATTTACCATCCCTCCTTATCACAGAACAGTTTTGTTTGAACTATCATTTAGCTATCAGATATCAATGTCTTACAATAAGTTGCCTACAAACTTAAAACAATTAGAACCCACCGCGTTTGAACATAGGGCACGCAATATGTTTATAACCTTGCCGTCCCGTGCATGATTTGCCTTCTGTTTTACGCCGGTCTTTTATGTCGCCGTTGCATCGAAATGTAGTATTATTGTGTTTTTACCATGGCTCCAACCCGTTGCGTCGAAATGTAGTATTATTGTGTTTTTACCATGCCTCGAACAACATTTGTGTCACAGTAATATTTATGTATTAATTTTTAGTTCATATATATAAATTTAGTTATTATTATTGAATCAACCGTATAGGTTAAATGAGGATGCCTGACTTTAATTTCGCCTTTTGTAATATTACCTTGTAAATTACAATAAAGACATTATTATTATTATAACCTGGTTTTCCTGATGTTGATGATATGTCATATAGGACGTTGATGTTGAGCTAGAGCTAATTGTAAAATTTGTTTTTTTTATATATCTTTCATATTCTGTAATTTATATTAATATTCTAGTTTCTCTTGCATACATACATTGTACCATAAGAACAGAAAAAACAAGGAATGGCACCTTTTAGTGCTCTCTAGAATCGCCTAATTTTTTACAAATATTGAAAATTCAACAAATACTGAATCTGTTCAGTAGTTTGTCTATTTTGTCTGTAGTTTCATGTATATAGGGTTAATGAATTTTTATTACAATTTTATCTAGAAATGATTAATATAATATAGATTAGTAAATAAGTTGTGAAACCGGAAATGAAACAAGATAAATTAATAAATCGAAATACATTTATTCTTCAGTATAATCTTCCTTAAGATCAATATATTTTTTCCAGCGATTTTCCAATTCATTTACCCCATCTCTGAAGTAGTTTTCCGGAAGACCTTCAATATTCCCATCTACGGATGCTATTACCTCATCATTTGTTCAAAAACGCTTCCACGTAAAAATCTCTTGAAGTTTGGGAACAGATGGAAGTCAGACGAAGCTAGATCTGGCGAATAGGGTGGATGTTCCAACAATTCTTACTTGAATCCGAAAAGTTTTTGTGGTTGTCAATTGTGATGATGAAAGATTATTTTTTCTCCTGCAAACCGAGCCTTTTCTCACGAATTTTTTCATCTAGCTTGTCCAAAAGGTTCCAATAATACTCTCCTGTGATTATTTTATCGTTTTGAAGGTAATCAATTAACAAAATTCCTTTTGCATCCCAGGAAACTGATGCCATAATTTTTTTGGACGACTCTGACCACTTTAACTGCTTTGGAGCTGCATAACCGTGCTCAGTCCACTGTGCCGTTTGTTGTCGCAATTCAGGATCATACTGGTAAACCTAAGTCTCATCTATAGTTACAAATGGACGCACAAAATCAGATTTATTTTTTCTGAAACCAGCCAAATGTTCTTTAAAAGGTTTCTCTCGAGTGCGTTTTTGTTCCGATGTTAGCAAATGCGGCACCCGTCTTATGAATAGCTCTCTTATACCAAAAACATTAATTAAGATCTCATGTACTGATCCATGTGAAATGCCTATCATCATCATCATCATCAGCTATGCAGTCCATCGTTGGACATAAGCCCCCCTAAGTACATCCATCTTCTTCGGTTTTGAGCCTTGTTTATCCAGTTGTATCCCACTAGTCTCTTGATGTAGTCATACCATCGGGTTTGCGGGCGTCCTTTACTTCTTTTCTCATTCCAGAGCCTCCAGTTTATTACCTTATGGGTCCATCGATTATCAGAGAGCCTTGCGATATAACCTGCCCATCTCCACTTTAAACTGCTTACCCTCTCAGCTACATCAGTTATCTTGGACCTTCCTTGAATTTCTTCGTTAGTGAGCCTATTCCTCAACGATATTCCCAACATCCTTGTTTCCATTGCTCGTTGAGCTACTTGTAGGCGATTTATAATGTCTTGATTCAAAGCCCACGTTTTCGTTCCGTATATCAATACTGGCAACATGCATTGATCAAATATGTTCGCTTTTAATGTATTTGGGATATTGGAAAGGAAGATGTTCCGCAATCTGCCAAATGCCGACCAACCAATAATCTTTTTCTTGATAGATCCGCTTTCAAGTTTTCCTTGGATTTTTTGTGATATACGTATGAATCCGTTCTTGTGATTTTTGTGTTTTCAATGTTCAGTTTTGCTTCTTTATCACAGTCGTCATTTGTCATGAACATGGTTTTGGCGATGTTTATCTTCAGACCAATCTCTCTGGACTTGTTCTTAAGTTCGTTCAGCATTTCTTCCAATACTTCTTTGTTGTTAGATATAAGCACAATATCATCCGCAATCGCAAATGATTGAGTTGCTCTCCTTCTATATTTATACCCTTACTTGTTCATGGAAGTTGTTTGAAAAGATCTTCTAGCGCAAACGTAAACAATTTCGGCGAAATGGTGTCCCTTTGACATACCATCTGAAATGTTGCATTTTTATATATATTTTGAATAATCTGCGAGGATCTGCTGTCAATTCTACAGTTACTTAGACTATTTAATGTTGCCCAGATTTCAAGGGAGTCAAACGCTTTCTTCTAATCCACAAAGGCCACCCAAATCTTAAAATTATACTCGTTTGACTTTTCTATTAAGGTTCTTAATACTTGAAGGTAGTCCAGTGTACTAAAGCCTTTTCTAAATCCGGCTTGTTCTCTAGGTTGGTAAACGTCTAATTTCTTTGTGAGTCTCGCAGTTATTATTTTTATAAATAACTTGTATATTATGGATAGTACGCTGATTGGTCTATGGTTGGTTAATTTAGACTTCTCTCCTTTTTTGAAGAGCAATACCACCACAGCATTACCCCAGTCGCGAGGTACATCGCACATATCGAGACATTTATTATACAATATAAATAGCATTCGTAATATGGGCTCTCCCCCTGTTACAACGTTTCGACAAGTACGCCGTCTTCACCCGCTGCTCTTCCTCTTGCCATTTTATTTAAAGAATTACTCGTATTCGAACTGACTCGTGGTGGACTCTGGTGGTGGTTCAACTTTACTCTCATAAAGATCCTTGTAGAATCTTTGTATATTCATTAGTAGTTCATTCGTTTAAGTTATTATTTGGTTGTTTCTATCTATTAATTTTGTTATTTGTAGTTGTCCTTCATTTAATGATCTTTGTAAAAGTATAAAAACTTTCTTCTCCAGAGTTTCTTCAATTTTCTCATCGTTATAGTTTCTTACATCTTCTAATACATCTCCTTATATCGTTATTCAAAGTTTTTTACTTATTTTCACATACCACCGTGTCTTGTTTCATGGATTTTCGTTTTTGTATTAGTTTGACCGTTTTTTTAGAGAGCTTTTCCTCCTTGATATTTTTCGTGAGAGCTACTTCTTTCGCAGATTCTATTATACGGTGAACGATTTTTCTATTAATTTCGTTGAGGGATGAAGTATCTTTGATTTCATGTTCTTCATGTTTATGTATAACCTCACTTTTCTTGTGTTTAAGTTGTGTTCTATCTATCATTTTCATCTTTTGTTTCATCATTTTTCTTCGTTCCATCCTTGTATTAAAATTTATTTTTATCTGAAACCATTCGGTGATCACTTCCCATTTTGACCCTATTGATAACCTGTGTATCTAATATTATGTTGTTTTGTTAGATATTATATAATCGATCTTATAAGCGATTGTTATTCCGTTTAGGCTTTTCCATGTCCACCTTCTTCCTTCTTTTATCTTAAAATAGATGTTCATGATATGGAGGTTATTTTCGTTAACGTAGTTTATTGACAATTGTCCTCTAGCATTCCTCATTCCTGGTCCGTAAGGGCCTACGCCATGTTCATTTTCCTCCTGCTTTACGTCGACTTTAGACTTCAGGTCACCAATTATTAGTGTGTAATGTGCCTATAGCTTCAGTTAAATCTTCTAAGGTTAATCGCCATATCTTGTATATATTTGCAAAACAGTTTCTTCAGTTGTTGCAGTTTTTGGAGGCCCTGGACGTAGATCATCATTGACGATTGTACGACCACATTTAAATTCTATCCATCCATCTATGAACAGTTGGAAATGAAGGAGCAGACTTCTTTAACACTTCTACTAACTTTGCAAGGATTTCAGTTGCCGATAAACCTTCCAAAACAAAGAATTTTATCACTGCAGGATATTTGATTTTTTCCATTTTTAAAAAAATACTCAATCACGTCTACTTTAACCAGCTGATAAACAATGAATGACTTGACAGATCGACTTGAAACTCAAAAAGGTGTTCAATATTTGGTTCAAGTGATGCTCCATAGGTGTCACTTTCAAAACTTATTAACTGACAACTGTACAAAACATGCAATATTGTTCCTACTCAATATATATCACCACTATACCAAACACTTTATTTTTGCACTCGACGCGCGTTTCGCTAACCATGTTAGCTTCATCAGGAGCGATGATTGACTGATCAATCATCGCTCCTGATGAAGCTAACATGGTTAGTGAAACGCGCGTCGAGCGCAAAAAAAATAAAGTGTTTGGTGTAGTGGTGATATATTCTAAGTAGTATCATTGTGCCAAAGATTCCACATTCCCAACTTAAATGCAATATTGTTTTTGAAATACTGGTCAATTTATCTCCTAATCTGAAAAAATTTTAATGGATACTAATAACTTAATAACAAATAGTATTTAAGAAAGATAATGAGGAATAATGAAACCGAATGTCCAAGAGTGTCTTTGTCTCAACATATAGGTATGCACAACTTGATTCAATTTTCATTGTAAATAGTGTACATTATTTGTTTGGATGAGTGTTAATTGAAGTGTGAAGGGCGCGAAGAATCCATGACTGATAATAAAGACGTGATTCTATTACTATACTAGGGTTATTAGGTATAAATATGTTTGACATTATGGAAAGTGCATTATTAATTGTAATATTTGTGTCAACGTCAAAAACTTACTAGAATATACAATGTAGTACAACTTTATAGTGTTCAGCCGTTCAATAAAACGTTATAAAGACATAAATCTTTCTTGTGAATGAATTTAATAAACTCTGTATGTTGAAAAATCTATTGCACCGACAATTGAGGGAAGTGATATGAAACTAGAGACCCTCTAGCTAACCGATTTAATGATTTTTTCTTCAGATATGAGACTAGAGTAGCTAACTAAGCTTATTAAAGCAGTTAAAACCTTTTTCATACATCAGACCTTCATGCTGTTTGACACTGGTTACGTTTAGTTTGTTTTTTTTTTTGAGCACAGGGTTTGATTTCTTTTGAAGAGCGTAGTTTATAAGAAATAGCTGAAAATTTTCTATCTATTTTAATCTGCCATTAAAATGAATAAATATAACTGCTGTCATTCAGGTTTTTAGCAGCTCTATACGAACGCGCAATACTGTACTTCTTTTTGCATAAGACAGAGCTGAAATTTTATACATTGTTTCCTACTTCTTCTTACCGCACGCATTGCAGTTTCTAATGAATCATTGATTTGCCGGACAACAATGTTATGAATGTCATGCTCTGTATATTGTTTTTTGTGTGTCTAATAATATCCCCCTCCTGTGTCCTATTGTCGTTGGTAGGGCGTGGTGACTACTCATGAGCTAGTTCTTCGCACTTGATCTTTCCAGATCTCTCGGTCTAGGGCCATTTCGACTGCTTCATGTAGAGTTGTTCCAACAAGAAACTACAGTTGGTATATTCATCTTATAGGAGATCTGCCTCTTGATCTTCTGCCGCTGACTTTTCCTTCGACTACCAGTTTCTCCATGGTGTCTCTTCTTCCGGCGATGTGACCAAAATATGTGAGGTACGTTTGGTTTACACGTTTGAGTAACCTAGTTTTCACGTTCATCTCTTCTAAAACTAACGCGTTAATCCGATGCTCTGTCCAGGGGATCCGAAGAACTCTGTACACCCACATCTCAAAACTCTCGACTCTTCTATCAATTTGCTTTATTTTTTTATTTATTTATTTACGGGAGAGGCCCATTAACTCATAAAGACAAAATACAAAAGTTTACATATATAAATGACACTTAAAACTACTTAAAACTAAATGCTAAAATTAAGAAATTCAGAAAAGAACCCCGATCTGCATCTTAAAAAGAGACAAGGAGCTGGAGAACAAGTCCAGTGATGAACAATATTTACAATACCCATAGATCTTATCATGAAGGTATTAGCTCCGTAGGTTGTCTTATGATACAACGTAGATCTAGTATGTCTAGAGGGTGCATACAAATTAATCTGAGATAAAAGTTCTGGACAATTTACAATGGAATTTAAAATTTTAAAAAACATTACAAGATCGCGCTGAACTCTCCGGTTAGACAAAGTATTCAAGTTTAATATAGGTGTCAGTATTGAATAACTAAAAGAATCATTGTTAAAGAATTTAAAATAAATATAATGTAGAAATTTTCTCTGAACAAGCTCCAAGCTCCTAGCATGGCAAGCAAAAGGTAGGTTCCACACACATGAGCAATATTCCAAGAGAGGCCTAACCAACAAACAGTACAGCATTTTTATAGAGGTAATGGATGAAAATTCTGATGAGCAACGCCTAATGAACCCAAGCATCCTCAGAGACCTAGACGTTACCTCGGTTATATGAGGAATAAAACTCAGTGCCGAATCAAACTTAACCCCCAGATCCCTAACAATAACCACGGATACGAGGGAAGTCCCATTTATGCTGTAATCAAAAAACAATGGATTGCGCGATCTCGAGAAAGACATAGAGAAGCATTTAGAAGTATTTAAAACCATACCGTTTAACTGACACCAGGCACTAAGTCTATTCAAATCACCCTGCAATCCCACACAATCCTTAATCGATCCAACCGCCGTATACAACTTCAAATCATCAGCAAAAAGCAAGAACCTGGAAGATCGAAAGCAGTCGGCCACATCATTCGAGAACAGGTTAAACAGCAGAGGCCCCATATGGGAGCCTTGAGGCACTCCCGAGGGCACAGTAATGTTGACAGTGTCGAGGTTTCGGCTGCATACAATATAATGAGAAATATGAGAACATTAACGAGATGTAGTTTGGTTGTCTTCATTAATATGCGATCCGACCAGATTTCTATCAATTTTTTGGTCTTGGTCATCGTTATCTTCCTCTTGATCTCATCCAAGCATCCTCCAACGTTGGTGAATAATGCGCCTAGGTATACAAAACTCTTGAGACTTCACTCCCAGCTGCCACTCTCCTCTGTGGTTGGTTCGAATTACGGTCCACATTACACGTTCGATGAACATCAAATTTGAAGGTTAAAAAGTCAATAAATGCAGGCTGATATATCTACAATAAGCACAAGTATATATCGGCATCTCGTTTTAATATCTTCTTAGCAAAAGAAGAAGGATCGACATAATTTATCACTCTTTCCGAAGAAACCTATATCGAAAAGAATATTTTTAGGCCATAATCACATGGTGAATTTTAATGTTAAGGTCGTTCTTAAAATAGGTACAATTTTAAAGTGTAAATACATAATGTCATGGTTGGGTTAAAATCTACCTACTTTTTACCATTGTAAACGCATTGTTTATATTATTTTGATTCAAAATAATTATTATATATTATCCAATCACTGTTTTTTTTTATGGGTCTAGCACACGTGCTACAGGGAACTCCCTAAAGCGCCCCAGGAGCGGCATGTGTGCGGACCACCCAAATGCATTAAGAAAATGTCCTAACAGAAAAACTGTACTTTGTGCTCATGCTCATTTAAGGTCCAATTTACGTCAAGAATAAATTCGGAATAACGGTCTATCCGTAGTTTAAGCATTTCCTTCTTCTTCTTCTTCTTCTAGTGCCCTATCCGTTTCGGACGTTGGCTGTTAACATGGCAATCCTGACCTTATTGACGGCACTTCGAAACAGCTGAACAGATGTAACTGCGAACGATTAGCTTAAGTTATATAGCCAAGATTGTCTTCTTCTCCCTGGATTTCGTTTGTTATCTATCTTTCCCGGTATTACCAGCTGCAAGAGACGGTATTTATTATGTCTCATGACGTGGCCAAGATATTTAAGCTTTCGCCCTTTTATTATGAGTGCAATTTCTTTGTCATTGCCGACGCAGAACTTCTAAGTTGGTGATATTTTCTTAGGTTTTCTTTTTCTTTTTAATATTAGAAAACAAATTTATACAAAAGATGAAAATACATAATTAAATTTGACACAAATGTCAATTATAAATACTTGACATTAACAGGTCTTCTTAAAACGATGGTTCCTGAAACGGGCGCAGTTGGCAGTTAACAGACAGTACAATTCCTTAAGAAGCTCTCCTTATCTTAAAGATGACTGGCCTTTTGGTCCTAGTTCTTTTTTTCCTTTTTTGTCTGAGATCTGTAATTTAAATGGCATCCAGGAGACTCCTTAGGAATTGTTAGTGCAGTTGACTGACGATTGTGCCCCTTTTTGGGGCCATTATCCTAAAAAAAAGTGTGAACGCTCAGTCATTATTGTAAAAAATTTTAAAAATTTGATGAATGAGACCTTACTCCCGGACGATAAGAAGGTCTACAAATCATCGCGCAATATTATATTAGAGTCCGTCGAATGCTAGACGAGGGACGCTTTTTAAGTTTTTACAAACAACCACTAGATGGTGCTATTGAGATGTGACATTACCATTGTAAAATTTGACACTTGTTATTTTTAAAACAGTGATAGCTCCGAAATTGGTCGAGTAGTTTGTTTACAGTGAGCGTTAAAAAAAAAGTTTTATGAACAAATTAAAATTTCACGTGGAGGTTGTCTTTGGATGATTTTTTACGATTTTAGTAAAGGCTTAACTCAACAATTATGCCTCAAATCACTTTATTCAACTTTTGGTAATGAACCACCATCAGAAAAGACTGTTTACAATTGGTTTGCAGGATTTCGCCATGGTCGTGCTTCCGTCAACAATGAATTTCGTGAAAGTCGACCAAAATCGGTTGTTGTTCCAAAAACCATCGTTGCTGTGCGCAGCGGGATTGAAGAGGATCGGCATGTTACTTACCGTGAGATAGAAGTATCCTTAGGCTTACCGAAGTCTACAAATTTGGTTTTGCATGAACATTTAGCTGTGAAAAAAATTTGTTCCCGATGGATTCCGCATAATTTGACCGAAACTCAAAAACAAGCTCGTGTTAATAGAACTGATCAAAAAATTCGACCGAGGACATGCAAAATCCGTATATAACATAGCAACAGGAGACGTTACTTGGATGTATTCTTACGAGCCGAAAACTAAGCAACAATTAACTGTTTGGGTTGTCCAAAGTGGTTCGTTCGCGAAGCACTTCCAAGAAAATGATCGCTTGTTTCTTTAGTTATACTGGACATGTTGCAACCATTGCCTTAGAGGATCCAAGAACAGGTAATACTGAATGGTATACAATAATTTGTTTGCCAGAAGTCGTCAATGAACTCGGAAACATCAGTCGAAAATGTCGCATCATTCTTCATCATGACTCCTACACAGCACGTCAAACAATTGAATATTTGATGGAGAAAAACGTCGAATTAATGTCTCATTGCCCTTATTCACTTGATTTATAGACTAATGACTTCTTTTCTTTCCCGAATGTCCAAAAAAAAATGCGTGGACCCTGATTTTCATCATCTCAAAAAGCCGTTGAAACCTTCCAAACCCATGTTTTTAAGGTACCAACTTCATAGTGGAAAAAATATTTCGAGAATTGGTTCGAACCCATGGAAAAGTGTATAAATCTGAAAGGTGAATATTTTGGAAACAGTAAAACGATTTGTAACATTTTTTTTTCTTTCATTGCTTTTGTAAAAACTTAAAAAGTAGCCCTCGTATTATCATTGCATTTATAAATAGTACAGAAACCTCCGAAGTCAAACCAATTCGGATACTGCTAGATTACCACAGTAACACTGTTCAGGCTCTTTCAGATTTCTAATCTTGAAGAGTAAATATTCCAAAACATCGGAAAGTGATGCCAGTTTGACACACCTCAGTCATAAAAACCATTTACTACTCATAGCCCTTCCATGCTAATATAATAACTCTTTTGAACCTCCATATTTTCAGAGTTTTTTTAATTTATGCATCAGTTCTCTGATTGCATCAGGTTTATTTTTTCAAGGAGTGTAATTTGTAAGTATTGGTTTTGATAACGACGGGAAAAATTTGTAATAAACTAAATTATTAATGAACTGACTTAATGAATAAGAATGAAAGTTGTTTACATAAATAGGTTATAGTATATAAGGATCTAACTGATTCATTCTTGCTTCCATTAACTTTATTCTAGGTTGATTTGAATTAAACCTGTTTATAAAAAATTATTATAATTATAAAACAAAAATACATAATCTATTTTAGATCTGCACGTAATGTTGTTGCAATTTCTTTGATATATTTTAGATCCGTAAGCGGCATGTGAGAAACATATAGTAATACGATATTCTTAGAACAATTTGTAGGAAGAAAATTAAAAATAGTTGGTTCTTGCTACTGAACAAATTAATGCGTTAATCATATTATTAAGTATCGTGACAAGTAAACAAATCATATTTGTAAATGCTCAATTATACATTTAAACTAAACTTCCTTATTTTAAAGCTTGCTTTAAAAACACTATGTACAGGGTTATTGATTATAAATGGACAACCCAAATATATCAGACATTATGGAAGGCAAAGAAGAGTCGATGTCTTAAATACTTTTCTAAGAAGATATAACCACATCTTAATTAAATTAACTAATATAATGACATTTTATTCAAAGTTATATTTAAACGAACAGGTAACTTTTAAACTACATATTGCTTTTAGAACTTTAATATTTCTACTTCAAAGATATTGTTTCTCTGTAGATACCAGAAAGATGCTTTGCAATAAACTTGTTCTATTCCAATTTAATCATTTTTTTGCTGATCCCTTATTTTGGTACTGTAGGGCGCATCCAGAAAACTCAAAATGGATGTCCAAAATACGTTATGGTATTCGAAAAGGAAATCATATTGCTCTGTTTCTTATTGAATTAAAATGTCTTATTATTTCTGCTTTAAAATTTTAAAGTTCAAAGAACTATTCTATATACCTTCTTCTTCTAACTGTGCCTCATCTGTTACGAACATTGGCTATTAGCATGACGATTCCCACTTTGTTAATGGTAACTCAAAATAGCTGAGTAGAACTTAGTCCGAACCAATCGCGCAAGTTTTTTAATAACGAATATCGTCGTCTACCGAGTCTTCTTCTTGCTTATAGTTTCCCTTGGAGTATTAGTTGTAGTCTGTAGTATTTGTTGTGTCGCATTACGGGTCCTAAAAATTGTATCTTTCTTGTTTTCAGTGTCAGTATGGGACCTTTTCATTTGTGATCTGCTACGTCCAAGAGATTTTAAGGATTCGCCTGTATGGGCCATTCTTTTACAAACCGTAGACCTATTTTGACTTCATTTTTTTAATTTGCCCAGAAAATTTTTTATGGCATGAAATTAGTCGATACATACATCGAGATTTTTTTTTCAAATGTATACTTTGCAAAATATGGATGTTATAAATTATCGTAGTCCACTAATCGGCGGCACATTAAAAAAGCAATATCTCCGGTTCTATTTATCGTATAAACTTTGTTCTTCCACCATTTTATTGCGCCCTATGTTAGCTTTCGCAAAGTGTAACCGTGGAATTTTTTAATTGTTAATTTACAAAAAATAATAATAATGAAATTGTTTAAATATTTCTTTCCTGCTTGCTCCCACAATCTTAATCTAAAAAGTAACCGGCCAAATGCAAGTCGGACTTAAGCAGTTAGTATTCCGTACGTTGATTGCTTTTAAAATAAAAATTTTTGTTACGGAGGTATAAGATGATCAATGACTTCACAAAACACACCCCAAATGAGCTTTCAACTAAGTTTTTTCTGATCTTTACTGAAAACTGATGACTTTGAAATTCTTTGTTTTTTTATGTACCAGATAAATTATTAAAGGTAATGTACTAATGATAAATTTCGTTCAATCTACATCCTGTGGAGATTATTTCAAACTTTTTTCAAAATTTTTTGATAGAGACTTTTTGAGATAAGAGGGGGACAATGATTTTTCGTAATTTTTTAAAAACAATACAAAGAAAAGTGTACATAAATATTACATTATAAATATTTTTGAACTCATGTTTTTACAAGCTTTCATTTAATACCCAACTCGATAATTTTTTTTCACTTCCGATTTCACCCCCAAAAACTAACTCTTTAGGTCAAAATTTAAGTTTCAAAAGCTCTGATAAGACAACCAATTCCTATATTAGTGCCAAATTTCAACTTTCTATATCAAATAATAGGCGTAATGACAGTAACAATGAATCACCGAAATTATGACTTTAAATAATGAAAGAGATTAAAAAGTATCTAAAAAATGTTCTTATTTTTATATTAAAAGTGAGATTAATATTTGTTAAAATAAAAATGCAAAATACAACAATCCGCCATGTTATGTGGAACACCAATCAGAGCGAATGACGTCGCGCCTAAGTAAATATTATTTCGGTCGAATGTGTTAAGAATAATCTCTGCGCCGTTTATCAATTAATTTGTGGTTTTAAACTATCCAGTTACCTCGTTTTGCGTTACAAAAACTAGAACCAAGAAACGTTAGCGATGGATGACGGATTTATCAAGGCAAATAGCTCTAATTTGCCTAGAATTGATTTGTTGATGCTAGAAGAGTTTTTTGCGTCAAACAAAGACTTTTGCTCAACAGAATTTAGAAATATCAAAACTTCTATGTAAGTATATAAGTAATCTGTATTAAAATTAAAATTTAAGACTCAAAAACCTATAAAAACTGCACTTTATTTCTACGTCATGGTTTTATTAGTTTTAGGTTAGGTTATGATTGTTATGAAAATCTTGATATACGAGGCTGGTTTGAAAAGTCCGTGCAAAAATAAAAACTACTTATGTGTTTGGGGTAAACCTTTTTTATTTTTCGACATAGTCTCCTTTTAGGCTTATACACTTCGTCCAACGATGTTCTAGTTTGTTGATCCCTTCCGAATAATAGGATTTGTCCAAGTCTGCAAAATATCCATTAGTGTCTGCAATTAACTTCTCGTTTGAATAAAATCTTTGTCCCGCCAGCCATTTCTTCAAATTGGGGAACAAATAGTAGTCCGAGGGAGCCAAGTCTGGAGAATAGGGGGGATGTGAAACGAGTTGGAATCCTATTTCCATTAATTTTGCGACCACAACTGCTGAGGTGTGTGCTGGTGCGTTGTCGTGATGGACAAGGACTTTCTTGTGGGCCAATCGCGGGCGTTTTTTTTTTGCAGCTCGGTTTTCAAACGGTCCAGTAACAATGAATAATATTCACCTGTAATAGTTTTACCCTTTTCCAGATAGTCGATGAGGATTATCCCTTGCGAATCCCAAAAGACAGTCGCCATAACCTTTCCGGCCGAAGGAACGGTCTTCGCCTTTTTTGTTGCAGATTCCCCCTTGGTAACCCATTGTTTAGATTGTTGTTTGGTCTCAGGAGTATAGTAATGTATCCATGTTTCATCCACAGTGACGAAACGACGCTTAAAGTCCTCCGGATTCTTCTGGAGCAGCTGCAAACCATCCTTGCAACACTTCACACGATTCCGTTTTTGGTCAAGCGTGAGCAATCGCGGCACCCATCTTACGGATAGCTTTCTCATGTCCAAATGTTTATGCAAAATATTATGTACCCGTTCAGTCGAGATGCCCACAGCACTAGCAATCTCACGCACCTTAACTCTTCTGTCATCCATCACCATATCATGGATTTGATCAATGATTTCTGGAGTCGTAACCTCCACAGGCCGTCCAGAACGTTCAGCGTCACTTGTGCCCTTGGCACTCATAAACTGTTCTAATCGAAGGTGCAGAGTCACCATAATGTTTATCAAGCTTCTCTTTAGTCTCCTGAGGCGTTTTGCCTTTCATAAAGTAATGTTTAATCACCATACGAAATTCTTTTTCGTCCATTTCTTGAAAATCACTCGACTTCCTTGATTCACACGAATGCCAAACACAAAGAAATAGACCAATATGGCTGAAACTTGGTGTGCGTTCATTTAAGAGATGCTACTAACTAAACATGACCTCGATACGCGCCGGTGGTGCCATCTCTCGGACTTTGCACGGACTTTTCAAACCAGCCTCGTATACTGAATGTAATTCTCCATATCATTTGGCAACTGGAACAAGAATAAAGTATCCATTAAATAAACAGTAATGGATGATAACATTAAAGAAATAAAACCTAACCTCAATAGTGATGTGGCTATCTAAAGGTATTATTTAGATAATTAACAATTTCTCAGACAAGATTATTACGACACACCTCATTTATAATAATAAAATATTAAGTTAAAACTTACATCAAAATGGCCTTCATAGAATTAAATTAAAGAATTTGGAGAAATAACTGCTGGGTCTCGCCGTACAAGAGTTAGCTACTTATTTCTTTTTGTTTTCTTGTTTGGAACGTAAACAAATAACTTGTTAGGAGTTTTTATCAACGTGTTTTTACATTGAGGGACCGCACACCACTTATACACTTTAGAATTCATTTTAAACACACAAAATAAAAAAATTATTGTATAGACACTGTATACTTTACTATTGTTGACATGGAGTTTGCAAAGGCGTGACGTCACGAGCAGACGACATAACACCTGCGAGCGTTTTGGCGTGAAATTCAAAATTAGTTTAAAAATGACCAATTTTATGCTAGGAAACCTGTAATTTCTCCAGAAATATATATTTTTTTGGAAATAGTAGTTCCGTAAGAACATCGTAGAATAGTTTTTCAAAATTAGTCATCATGCCTATTTCGGAGAAAAGCGGGTGTGACAGACGGACAGGCAGACACCGAAGTGATCTTATAAGTGTTCCGTACGGAACACTAAAAAGTCTCTGTTAGGTCAGAAAATATTAAATAATTTCGAGCGCGCATCTCTCTCTTCTAAAGGAGTCTCGTTGACATTTGCGCCCATTTCTTGCTTTTGAAAGGTTGTCTTTTATATCAGTATTTTCGTATGAAAATTATATATATATATATATATATATATATATTATATATATATATATATATATATATATATATTATCCAAAAAAGAAACAAGTAGAAAGTGATCCTTATTCTTAGACTAAATGTTCAAATGCACACTCATCGAAAACTTAGAAACGTAATTATTGAATACTGGAACAGAGACAAACTTGTCTCATGTATAAAAGCCATAAAAAAATTTTTAGGCAAATCGAAAATATGAAGACATCTTTTCCTCAAATTTTTGAACGAATGACCCATATCCACATTTCGAGAGCATTCAATTTTATTGTTTATAATTGTCTCGTCCACTATCCATGCCTCCGCACCATACATCAAAATAAAGAATACGTATCACCAGACCATCCCGATTTTATGTTTTAGACTCAGATCATTGGCAAGGAAAAGTTTTTTTATCCGCAGAAATACTACTCTAGCCTTCTCGATTCTACATAGCTACTCTTCTTTGTAATCCCATGGGTCATATACAGTAGTGCCCAATTACCTAAATTTCTGAAATTAAGTGAACAGTAAAACACTAATTTTTTCGTTTACTGGTAAACTCCACATTTATTTTAATATATCAACATGTTTCGCTATCACTGTAGCTTTATCAAGATTATGATAAAGCTACAGTGATAGCGAAACATGGTGATATATTAAAGTAAATGTGGAGTTTACCAGTAAATGAAAAAATTAGTGTTTTACTGTTCACTTAACTTAAGCTTAATGGATCTGCACCAAGTATCGGCCAAAACAATCCAGTTAAATTTCTCGACCCGTCTGTACTATGTCACAATTTATAATAAGCGATCCCTGTAAATTTTCCTGCTTTGCCACCACCATGTACTTGGTTTTTGAAATGTTTAAATTTAATCTGAATTGTTCAGAGTGTTCTTTAAGTCTTGTTACCAACTGTTGCAAGTCTGTTAAATTTTTGGCAATACTAGCAGTGTCATCAGCTTATCGCATACTATTTATAGGTGTTCCATTAATATTTATACCTGTTTGCCCTTCCAGAGCTTCGCGAAATATTCTATAGTTCTATCTATACAAAAACTTATCTTTTCAAACTGATATTAATAATCTAAATTAGCGTGAGTGTCTTCTTGTAGTTCCGCAACACAGAAAATAAATATTAAAAAATCATTTTCATATAATATAGCTATTATAGTCCGTACGTAGAAAGATGATACATAACGGTATCTAGTTTCCTCTAACCCATAGAATTGTAAAAGTTTAGCCTTATACATATAATCTTTTTGAGGCATTGTCAACATTGTTGTCATTGATTACTAAACAAAACATATTTGTGAATATCATGTCAATTGCAAATTAATGATCCACTTTCTTGTTTTGTTTACAACATATAATAATTACTTTTAATTTTTAATTTGTTGCCCACTTATTTTTTTTTATTATTTCAGTTAATAACTAAGCCATATCTGTTACTAATAATTATAATTTTTGGAGAAAAGGATATTTACCTTTGTTGTTTTGTTTGATTGATATTTTCTTATGCAACATTTATTTTGGTTTTTTCAGTACATTTAAAAATCATTTGGATAATTATACTCACCACCCATCGATCATCGGTTGTACGTGCTACGTGTCCACCCTATCGACACTTTTTTTCTTTCTGCTACGTGCTCTATAATATCCTTTAATTTCGTTTGTTAACGTATCCGCTTGTTTCTTTTTTATCTTTAAATTTTATCCCGATCATCTGTCTTTCGTGTGCTCTCCGGGTCCGAGCTAGTTTTCGTATATCGGCTTTATTCAGTGTGCAAGTTTCAGCGCCATACGTATTTACGGGTAGGATGCACTGATCGTAAACTTTGGGCTTTAACTTATTTGGAACTTAATTTCCCGCTCACCATCCTAGTTTGATTCTTGAAATTTCATCATGAAACAAGAATAATTAATGAAATACATTTATTATTCAGTATAATCTCCTTTAAACTCAATACATTTTTTCCAGCTATTTGCCAAATCATCTCTGAAGTGGTTTTCCGGAAGGCCTCCAAAATACCCATCTACAGATGATATCACCTCATCATTTATTGATAAACGCTTCCCACATATAAATCTTTTGAGGTATGGGAACAGATGGAAGTCAGACGGAGCCAGATCTGGCGAATAGGGTGGATGTTCAACAATTCGTGCTTTAATCCGACGAGCTTTACCGTTGTGAGCAGGTCCATTCTCATGATGAAAGATGATTTCTTTTTCTGCCTTTTCTCGCTCATTCAGCTGTGTTTGTTTTACCGGTTAGAAGGTAATCAGTTAGTAAAATTCCTTTCGCATCCCAGAAAACTGATGCTATAATGTTTTTGGACGACTTTGACCATTTTGGCTGCTTTGGAATTGAACAACTCGGCTCGGTCCACTGTGCGGTTTGTTGTCGCAGTTCAAGAACATACTGGTCTCATCCATAGTTACAAATCGGCAAACAAAATAAGTTTTATTCTTTGTGAAACAAGCCAAATGTTGTTTAAAAAGTTTCTCTCGAGAGCCTTTTTGTTCCTACGTTAGCAAACGCGACACCCATCTTATGAATGGCTTTCTCATACCAAAAACATTAGTTAAGATCTCATGCACTGATCCATGTGAGGTCCCTATAGCTTCAACTAAATCATTCACGATTAATCGATGGTCTTGATTACCATATTTTGTACATGCACAACAGTTTCTCCAGTTGTTGCAGTTTTTGGACGTCCTAAACGTGGGTCATTGACGCTAGTATGACCACATTTAAACTCTAAGAGTCCATCTATAAACAATTGAAAATTAAGGAGCAGACTTCTTTAACCCTTTTACTAACTTTGCGTAGATTTCAGTTGCCGACAAATCTTCCAAAGCAAAGAAGCTTATCACTGCACAATATTCGATTTTTTCCATTTTTAAAAAATACTCAAATACATCTACTTTAACTTAACTTAAACTGATAAACAATGAATGACTTGACAGATCGACTTGAAATCTAGGGTGTGTTCATATGACAGATGAAGCTTCAAAATGTCTTCAATATTTAGTTCAAGTAATGTTCCATAAGTGTCGCTTTCAAAAACTTATTGGCTGACCTGATATTATATGATCTAGGGAAAAAAAAAATATCTTTATTTTTAAATAATTTTTTTTATTCTATAAGACATATATGCATATTGCAAACAGTTATTATTTTAATGATATGAAAGTTTTTTTTTTGTTACGGAAATTGAATTAGCTTACACGCATTGTGGGTGGACTAGTAATCTGCGTTAAAGAAGTTTTTCTTATAGAAGTGGGTAGCCTTGTGAGTTCGTGCACAAATCGCTCTTGTTTGGTGGATGATTTTAAAATATATTTATAAAATAATTATACCTTGATAATAATTATTTTTATAATATATTTTAATTTCTGATATACCATTATTACCATAAGTTATGGCTTTAGAATTTGTTTGATTTATATAAAAAAAGACATATGTCTCGTTTGCCAAGGAAATTCTCAGTTTTCGATCCACTTTTAGATACGAAATAGAAAAGTCATCTTCTATAGGAGAACTTGCGGATTTATTAATCATAAAGAATCACTTTATGTCTTCAAGCTTTCCTGAAGTGTGCACTGCATTTCTGTTATTTATAACCATTCCTGTGACTACGGCTAGTGCCGAGCGATCATTTTCAAAATTAAAATTGATAAAAACTTATTTGAGAAATTCTATGGGACAAGAAAGGTTACGCAACTTAGCTATTCTATCCATCCAACATTCCATGGCCCGAAATTTGAACTTTGATGATGTCATTAACTCTTTTGCTGAACAGAAAGCCCGAAAAAAGGAATTTTAATAATTAAATTTTTTACTAAAAATAAAATTGTTATTTCAGTCCAATACGCTCTTTAAATTAAAAGTTACTAGAAAATCAACGAAAAATATGCACAATAATTATAATAGCGGTTGTAGGTACTTTAAGTGGTGAGTTATTAAAAAGAAACTACAACGTTAGTTGAGCTTGAGGGAGGAGCCCATCCGATGAATTTGCCACGGGCCTCAACGGTATAGTTACGCCACTGACCATAACGTGACAGAAAACCTTTTATTGTCTTTCCTTACATTTGGCGATGACAATGTCAGCGCGAACTTCATTTAGTTTTTTTTATTCTATTTACTATATTTTTAAGGTTTGTTATATTTTATTTATTGTGATATTTTGACATTTTACATTTTGTAAATTTGCTTGCAAATATGTGTTTATGTGTACTATTAATGTAATAGTTTCATTGTCAGCCCATATAATATTCCGTTTTAAAAGAAATAACAAGTATAACTTGGTAACTTTTATCTTACCATTTTTTTACCTGATCCTTGACTAATTACAAAATATTAATTTTCCTATGGAGTTTCCGCTGATTAATAAACACATATCAATATGGAAATAATAAATTTCTAAACATCCGCATTATCCGCAAGAAATCATGTAAAAAACATTATCTTCATGCTGGTAACTAATTGCAATTGTACATTAAAGGGCAATGTTGTGTGGTTTTGTTCAAATGTCAACAGATTATTTATTTGTTTGGTGCTGCGGGTGTCCTCGTACACACCCATGTTCTTCGACTGTCGCATTTATTGAATCATTCTCCAATTAAGGATTTACGAGTTCTAATATTTTATGCAAAAGTTTTTTGCTTAACTGTTAATAACTTAATGTTAAATTACCTTTCACCTTTTCAGTTTTAAGACGGAATAACCTCTGAGAATGTTTAACTGAAAAAATATAAGAAAAAGTCAGTAACAAGAAAAAGTCGTTATTTTTATTAATTGGCTCTGATTAAAGCCTCTCATTTAGGATATGCCATGCAGGTACTATTGAAGCCGCTAGAGAAATTTATATAAACTGATTTAAATGAACATACAATACTAATAGGATAACTTAAAAAAAACTGTCACAATATGATGCAAGCACAAAGTATATCTATAATATATATAAAATGAAACGTCTTTCTGTATGTCTGTCTGTCTGTCCGTTAGTGCGCTTATCACTCGAGAACCACTTATCCGGTTTACATGCTTTTTTTTAAACATACATATGTTCTCTGGCCAGGTTATAGGATATATTTTATTACGTTAGGTAACATAAGGAATAAGCAGTGACGATAATACTAAATCAAGTCGGAAAAAAGTGTGCCGCTAGCGCGTTTTCTTGCAATAGACTGCTTAAACTATTAAATATATATATATATATATATATATATATATATATATATATATATATATATATATATATATATATATATATATATATATATATATATATATTTATATATATATATATATATATATATATAATGCAACGTCTCTCTATCTGTCTGTCTGTCCGTTAGTGCGCTTATGACTTGAGAACTAGGTATCCGATTAACATGTTTTTTTTAAATTCATACATTTGTTCTCTGGCCAGGTTATCTATAATCTTCTATAATATATATAAAATGCAACATCTCCCTGTCTGTCTATCTATTTGTCCGTTAGTGCCCTTATCACTCGAGAACCACTTATCCGATTTACGTGTTTTTTTTAATTCATACATTTGTTCTCTGCCCAGGTTATCTATAATCTTCTATAATATATATAAAATGTAACGTCTCTCTTTGTGTCTGTTTGTCCGTTAGTGCCCTTATCACTCGATAACCACTTATCCGATATACGTGTTTTTTTTTTTTTAATTCATACATTTGTTCTCTGGCCAGGTTATATATAATCTCCTATAATATATAAAATGCAACTCCTCTCTGTCTGTCTGTCTGTCTGTCTGTCCATTAGTAAGCTTATCACTCGAGAACCACTTATCCGATATACGTGTTTTTTTTTAATTTATACATTTGTTCTCGGGCCAGGTTATCTATAATATTCTATAATATATGTAAAATGCAACGTCTCTCTGTCTGTTTGTCTGTCTATCCGTTAGTGCGCTTATCACTTGAAAACCACTTATCCGATTTACGTAAGATAAGGAATAAGTCGTGACGATAATAGTGAATCAAGTACACGCGAGCGGAGCCGCGGGTACGGCTAATACAGTATATTAGACAGGAATTCTAGAGCTTCTGGATTGTTTCAATATTTACAATATCCATCCAAGGCTTATATATGTAATTAATAATTTAACGCTGATGAAACCAATGATTTGAAGAGCATTTTTTGGATTTTGACTGCTGAATATCCTACTTTAAACTTAGCGTTATCATAATCTTTTCATGTTAATTTATAATCCCAGAGTTTTTGCTGAATTTTTTAACGTTATAATATTTCGGTCTATTTCAATATCTGTATTACCTAAAATATTTTTCCAATGCCCTCACTGTCAAACAAAAGGCATATAAATTGTGATAGATTAGTTTTCGTGAAATGTTTTTTGTTTACATGAAATTCTTAACAATCGATGGAACACCCACATTCCAAATGCATCAATATTTCTTATAGTTCTCAATTTCAAGCTCCAGGCTCTATGAATATTGCTAAAATAAAAATAATAGTACCCAACGCGACAATATTGTTCTCAACACCAACATACCACTTATTGAGCAAGTCTCAATACTCAAAAACTCGGCTCTTCCCTTAACGAAAAATGGGACTATGATGAGAAGGTAAGGAAAATTGACTACACAAAAACAAACTTTTCTAAATGCGTGAATCTCCTCCTTGAATAGCTTCCGATGTCATTTTGTCTGGCATGAAAGTTTACATCCCTTTTTCGAAAAAACACCCTTCCAGTTTAAAGCCTTGTTTGGATCGAAAATGCAAAAAAGCTCTTACTGCTAAACATCTTATCTACAAATCATAGCATCTTTGTCAGTAACTGGAATAGATGCAAACAAAAATCTCTGATTGAAGCCTCTCCCTTAAGATACACCATGCAGGCCCTATTGAAGCCGCTAGAAAAATTTACACAAACTGATTTAAAAAAACATACAATAGCAATAGGATAGCTTAAAAAAACTGTCACAATATGGCACAAGCACACAAGTATATACTGTATATTAGACAGGAGTTTTGAAGCTTCTGGATTGGGTCATTATTTACAATAGCCAGCCAAAGCTCATATGTGTAACTAATAATTTAACCGTGATGAAACCAATAGTTTGCATAGGATTTTTTTGTATTTTGAGTGCTGAATATCCTACTTTAAACTTAGCATTACCATGATCTTTTCATGTTAATTTATAAGTCAGAACAAATCCCAAAGGTTTCGCTGAATTTTTAAACGTTATAATTACGGTCTATTTCAATATCTCTCAATTTCTCATGGAATATTTTCGAACTTTCCCTTGGATGGACGTTAGTTTTCGATCCGACAACCCATCTGACTGCGCCAGGGAGGTCTCCGATGTTATTTTGGCTGGTATGGAGGCTTACATCCCTTTTTCGAAAAAATTCCCCTCCAATGGCAAGCCTTGGTTTGACCGAAAAGGCAAAGAAGCTGTTGCTTCTAAACATACTGCCTATCGACAATGGCGTAAAAATCCTAACACCATAAATCGTAACACCTTTGTTTGTGCCCGGAACAGATGCAAAAGAATTATCGACGAAACCAAGGAGGCACACAATCAACGAATTAGAAACAAACTTCTCGCTTGTCCCGACAATCCCAGGTCCTTTTGGTCAGTCGCTAAGGCAGTTAGTCAAAATTTCACCAAATCCACCATACCACCACTCACACGGCCAGATAATTCCATTGCAACCACACCTGTTGAGAGAGCGAACTTGTTGGCTGAACTCTTTGCTTCACATTCTACTGACGATTTCTAAGGAAAAACACCACCTACTATTCCCATATTGCAGTCAAAGATGCCCGATGTTGTCTTCAGACAGCGTATCATAAAGCGTATTTTAATGAAGCTAGACACCAAGGCTTCGGGCACTGACGGAATACCTGCCATAGTTCTCAAAAACTGTGCAAGGGAACTAACACCAGTTTTCTGTAGATTTTTCAACCTATCCTACAGAAAGGGAATATTTCCGTCCTGCTAGAAATGTGCCACGGTTCAGCCGATACCTAAAAAAGGCAAGAAGACCTTGCGAAATAACTACCGACCTGTCGCGCTGCTTTCATTAATATCGAAAGTCATGGAAAAGGTTATCAATCAGCATCTTCTAAAATATCTTCTATATAAACGATTCAATATTATTAGGGATCACCAATATGGCTTTCGTAAACATAGATCAACAGGACTGACTTATGTAACACATGTTTGGAACAACGCAATTGAACACTTTGGAGAATCTCGAGCGGTTGCTCTTGACATATCCAAGGCAGTCGACCGTGTTTGGCACGATGGACTGTTGGCTAAGCTACGCTCTTGTGGTATATCTAAAAGTCCTGTTCGTGGCTCTCATGTTTCCTCAGAGAGCGTTCTTTACGAGTGGCGGTCGACGGATTTCTATCTAACACCTTCACAATCAACGCCGGTGTGCCCCAAGGCTCCATACTGTCTCCTACTCTCTTTCTCATTTATATTAACGATCTGATGGAAAAGACCGGAAATTCAATCTACAGCTTTGCAGACGACAGTACGCTTGTCTCTTCATTCACTCTGAACGCTCGGACATCGGCTGCTCAGGCGAATATCCGCAGACAGCAGAAGGTCATTCAACTTAATAAAGACCTGGAAGAAAATCTATCTTGGGGTGACAGTAACCAAGTGGAATTTAACGCTACAAAAACCCAGGCGGCAGTTTTTTCTAAAAAAGTTAAGGTTGCTGAACCCAACATAATTATGTCGGAGCACTCCATTCCCCTAGCATCGTCGCTCAGTTTGTTGGGCGTTAGTTGGGGAGCAAATATGTCCTGGCATGAACATGTTGCAGGCATAGCAAGGAAAGCTTCTCAAAAGTTGGGAATATTATTTCGAACCAGACACTCTACAACTGTTAATTCTTTACAAAGCTCAAATTCGACCAACTATGGAATACTGCTCCCATATTTGGGACTCTGCTTCCAAACATAGTCAGCATTTGTTGGATTCTGTTCAGAGAAGAGCTGTTCGTCTGATTGGAGACCCGGAACTGACCGGCGGCCTTGATTCGCTGGAACATCGAAGAACGGTTGGCGACTTGAGTCTGTTCTACAAGTATTTTCATTGAAAGTGCTCGAAGGGTGTAGCCCGCTTAATTCCTCCCAAAGCGGTGCATGTTAGAAATACACGTCGCGCTGGTGCTTCACATCCGTATGAGGTTCAGCTTTTCAAGCAGTCTTTTATATGGAGAACATCATCCCTTTGGAATAGTTTGCCCAGCGCTGTGTTTCCCACCGAGTACAATTTACAGCGATTCAAGAACAACGTGAATCGCTTTTTCCGCACACATGCCGCTCCTGGAGCGCTTTAGGAACTTCCCTGCAGCACGTGTGCTAGACCCATAAAAAAAAAATCTGTATCGCTTAAAATATTTTTCCAATGCCCTCACTGTCAAACAAAAGGCATATACACTATGATGGATTAATGTTTATAAAATGTTTCTTGTTTCTACTGATAATGCCTGTTCACTTAGATATCTAATATCATTTATGCTCTATAACTACTATTACAGGAGGCGATCTAACATAAATATAATGCTCGGTCTTGGGATCTTTATATGTCAGCAATCTAATTAACTCAGCCTAGGTAAAGGTTTCATAACATCATCATCAGCTTATACTGTCCACTGCTGGACGAAAGCCTCCTTCAAGTATTTCCACCTTTTTCTGTTCTGGGCAACTTGTACCCAATTTCCAGCTACTCTCTTCAAATCATCAGTCCACCTACTTGGTGATCTACCTCTACTTCGATAGGCTTCCGATCTTGGTCGCCACTCTATAATTTTTTTTTATCCATCGTCCATCCTTAAACCAAGCAACATGTCCAGCCCAGTTCCATCTAAGATGTAGAATCAATTTGACTGCGTCTTGTACCCCAGTTTTTTTCCTGATAATATGATTTGGGAGTAACGCCAAACATTGAACTCTCCATTTTTCATAACTCATATTTTGTTGATATTTTTCTTCGTCAATGAGAGTATCGGCTCAGTACATAAGAACGGGTAGTAACAATCTGTCAAAAACTTTTCTTTTTAAACACCTTGAAATGTTACATTTAAATATATAGCCCAGTTTGCCATGTGCCGTCCAGGAGATACCAGTTCTGCGCTGAATTTCACGTGTTTGGTTGTCTCGTAATATGCTGACTTTTTGTATAAATAAAATAAAAACTTAATATTTGATTTCATGAATTATTATGCAATACTACTCTTGTGAGAGGGGAGTCTGATGTTCTTGGGTAGAGTGTCCTGTCGTTGGGCAGAGGTACTTCAGTATTTCTGATTGTGGTGTTCAGGTGGTGGCTGGCTTTATCCAAGAATCTCAGCTCTTGAATTCTCAGATTGTTGGCATCTGCAGGTCAGGGTGAATTTGAGTGTTGCGGACGAACCATGGGGGTTGACGAAGAATAGAAGTTCGTTATTTTGAACGGTCTGGAGCGTGGAACTGTGTGACATTTGACGCCATGCCGGACTGGAGTAGGTGAGGCCGGCCCTGATGATCATTTTGTAAATTGTCAACTTGTATTTTAAGAACTTACTGGACTTATTGAGGAGGAGGTAGAACTTGTCTAGGAGCATGATGGTAGCTACGACCTGGTCCTTCCATACTCCTTCATTTACAATTTATACATATATATATATATATATATATATATATATATATATATATATATATATATATATATATATATTTTCTCCAATTTTTTACTAGTCAAAGTTGCAGAGGGGGGTCGAGCATTGTCATGGAGAAGAATCACAGTTAACTTCATCCAAAAGATTGCAGTAGTACGCTGCATTGATGGTGCGACGTCGGTGCAAAAAAATCAATGTGCAAAACGCCACGTCCGTGGACCACGACCATGGCTCTCATTTTCGACCTCTTCACGGCTTCGCATGAACTCCTTATGCCAGATGAACACACGAGGCCTTGACAGTGTTTGATCCCCGGACTGTGCAGTCAATCTCCGCAACTTCACGAGTGAGAAATTTAATAATGACACATTGCGCAATCGCTCCGACATTGTGAGCTGTACTATTGAATGCACCTTTGTTCTCCCCACTCCTAACACACCCAACCAACATTGCTACGAACGATATAAAGCGCTCAGTACAGAAAGTCTCGTTTATATTTGATCCACCCTCATATATATATATATATATATATATATATATATATATATATATATATATATATATATATATATATAAAATTTATGTATTAACGTTAACGCGGAAGCGGAAAAGCTACAAAAATTTCATGACAGCTTCAATTTCCATAAAAAGGATAAACAAATTACTGTAATAGGCCACAAAACAATATTATTAGTCCTCAAAAATGAGAATGGAAGGACCAAATTGAACTTCAGAATGTGTGTAAGAGCTACGCAGAAACTCTTTTCAGAGATGAAAAGGCCGAGCCAACGCTATTAGCGGTCCCGAAATTTTAGAATCGGAAGTGAAACGGGCGTTAGAGCGGATAAAGAATGGAAAAAGCTCAGGCTCTGATAAAGTACGCACCGAAGTTCTTAAATTGGTTGGCACCAAACACTTAACATACCTATTTAATAGAACTACAACAGTGGGCAAATCCGCTGCGAATGGATGAAATCAACATTCGTAGCTATTCTCAAAAAGGCCAACCCTAGTCACCGTGAGGATTTCAGACTCATTAGTTTGACGAATCGCTTTAAAAGCGTTTCTGCGCCTAATTCATGCAAGAATATTCGCGAAAGCGAAGAAAAAAGTGGTGGTAGAATTTGGCTTCATCAGAGGTTTGGAGACCAGAAAAACATTATTTTAGATGAAGCTTCTAGTACAGAAGTGCTGTGAACAACGCCAAGACGTGTTTGCCTGTTTTATAGACTACCAACGTGCATTCGACAATGATGATAGTCAACGAATCAATCGAACGAATTTAAATATCTGGGTTCAATTCTGAAGGAGAAATGGGACTGTGATGAGGAGGTCAAAACAATCTTTCACAAGATCACAAATGTGCTCTGTCAACAACGTATGCCCCTCGATCTGCGCCTCCGGGTCAATAAATTTTACGTTTGGCCTGTTTCATTATATGGTGCGGAAACTTAGTCGTTGAAAGTAAGGTCGCTGAACCGCATCGAATTTTTTAAAATGTGGACTCTTCGAAGGTTGCCGCGTATACCCTGGACTGACCATCTCTCTAATGACTGGGTATTACAAAAAACCGGGTCCAGAAGGGAATTGTTGAACCTTACTAAAGGAGAAAAAGTCTTATATCTGAGACATATACTCAAAGGACCTCGAAATTAATCCTTCAGGGAAAAATATAAAATCGACGCGGACCTGGTAGAAAACAGCACACATGCCTCCGGAATATTAGAGACTGGTGTGGAGCTCTGAATAAAGCTACAATCTTCGGACAAGCATGGGAGAGCGAGCTCTTAATAATATACAAAGGCATGGGACATGACACTGAAATACTGTGTGCATATGGGACCAGAATTTTCCAGTCATTATAGCATCCATCTTCTGAAAAAATCCAAGTGAAGATTTTCCGTCCGGATTTTTTTTGTTTCCGTATCAGAAATATTGTGTCAAAAGTCCATTGCGAAACAGTGTCGGCCAAAAAAGTTATCGAAGGTCAAAGGTAGTGAAAATCAGTTTTTCTGAAATATCTGGTGAATTTTGGTTATTATGAAATTTGTTTATCATCAAAATCTACATTAAAAAGGTTCTATACAATATTTACGTGGGACTATTAGTACTCGATATACGAGGCTGAGAAATTTTGAAGAAAAGCGCGTACTCCACTATACTTTTACGTATAGTGGTGTACAGACAATATGGCGCATTTAGGCGTAGAAAAGTCGTTTACATATACACACAAACACCCATAATTCTTCCTCTCTGAGGTGTCCTTAAAGTGGACCCTTCTTCATAATAATGATAGTAACTTGAGTTGCAGTTGTCTAGAATTTCACGGTAATTTCATAGGTCGATGTTGTAACATTCATTTTTTCTTAGATTTTAAGACCATGTAATGTTACTGATTTTTCACTTTAAATTGTACTTCTTTTCATTTTTGTATCGAGCAGTATATTAATCAGAAATTGCTAGCCGCTCGGTATATTAGTGTGCTGTGCGGGTTTGCGACCGAATCTATCGATACGCCGGGATTGGTCAAATATTTGTATCCGGAGTTTTGGTTCCGGCGTAGCCATATTACCGAGAGAGTGCCCACGGCTTATTTAAGGGTCCGGAGGACAGGAATCTCGGCTTATTTCCACCGAGCCGCCAAGTAGGCTAATTTCCATCGAGCCGCAGCCAGGCTTACTTCGACCGAGCCGCAGTAGAGGCTCATAGCAATATTTACGAGAGCCAAGTAAAGCACGAGTTTTTTTTCTAACGTAAAGCCGTAGTGGGCTCTGAGTGTTTCCTACAAAGTGTGAAATCGGTTTTGTGTTCCATCGAAGGCCTAGAAGCCCAAATGAAAACCGTAAGTTACCAGAACATTCATCAATAGACCTATTCCCGAAATAAGTGTCTTAATAGCAATTTGAACTGACAAAAGGTGAAGTGAAAATCACGATTCTTCGCTTTCGGGGGTAGTTAGGTTTTAGAATTTAAATGTCTGATTTAGGGACTCTAATAATAATAACTACCTGTTAGGCTAGAATTTTTTTTGTAATCCTTACAACCGCAAAGGTTAGAACTTTTATTTTAAAATCATGAATAAATTTTCTTTTTGTTGATTAAAGCTAGTGTCTCACTGAATACCTATCTTACTTTTCAGGATAATGACGGCTGTACCAAACTGTTTTTTTATTTAACAACTGTACACCCTTTCAGTATTTTTTCATTTTTTTAGCTGAAGTTAGATCCTTTCTATTTTAAAATGAATGGTGCCCAAAAGTCGTACAGCTGAGGCTTTTTAAAAATAAAAAAAAAAAATAATTCCAAAAAGACGTACAAAAATTATCTCTTACCCATATCTCTCTACCAAGGAAAACTGAGCTAGTGTGTGTTTAATTTCTTTAGTTCTTTTAAAATCAGGATCCACTCAATTCATTATCAGAAATTAAAAAGAGGTGGCAAGAAAATTGCGCCCAAGCGTGGGAAAAACAACTTTTCACAGGGTACAAAAGTGCGGGCAAGTTCACACGTTACAATGTATAGCTGAAAATATTTGACGAAGCATTTTGTGCCCTTTAAAATTCAGTTTAAAAAACTACCTATCGTAGAGTTTGAACGTTTTATTTATATCCAAACATTCTGTAATTCTATTACAATGGCTAATAACACTTGTTTCATTTGCAATGAAACTTTGCCGAGTGGCGCGATCGTGACTGTTGTTCGCAGTTTAGAAACAATTAGAAATGCGAGTGTTGAAAGGGGTGATGAACATATTCATTATTTACAAAGCGTAAATACTGTGACTGTGCATGTCGAGTGTCGGAAAAACTATACGAAGAAACTCAACATTGAATCTTATAAGAAACACCTCAATGCTCTCTCTCTCTCTCTTAATACGTTGTGTATTTTTTTGTGGTGAACTAGCCAGTGAGAAAGAAGAGCAGAAAAAGGATAATAAATATCGACGAAGTATCCGACATGTAAGTACATTATCATTCAAGGATACTAAGTTAGGAATGCGGAATCTTTGGCACAATGACACTACTCAGTATATATCACCCAGTATACATCACAGAGTGCAAAAATAAAGTGTTTGGTGTAGTGGTGATATATACTGAGTAGTGTCATTGTGCTAAAGATTCCACATTCCCAACTTAGTTGAGATGGCTTCACGATCAACGGATTTAAACCATTATTGTAAGTACAGGAGTAAGATTAGATTAATAGGTGCAGATATTTGGTTTTTAAAGTCTTGCAAGAAATTTAAAGTTTTTCTTAATTTTATTAAGGTTAATTTACCAAAATTAAACATTGCAGACAGAGCTTCATTCTTTGCTAAACAAAAATAGCTTGACTAGAAGTAGAATCATACCGCATATTCAAAAAATTTACTTCAGGATTAAACAATATTGAATATGAAGTATGGAGCGAGTTACAGAGGAAAATGTTTTTAGTTATTGATATTCAATATAAAAGAAATTCTCTATTCTAAGTAAAAAATTAAAAAAGCTCTTACCCAAGAAGAGTAGTTCTCAGGAACTCGTAAATATTGTAGAAAATCATTCATCTCAAACACGAAATGAAATTCGCATCTTAAACAAAGGTCTTAACTTTGTAGTACCTCCTCCTAGAGATAATTTATCAGAAATAGTTGCTCACAGTGAAAGTTCCATCAGCACACTTCCAGAAAATAGTAAATCATTTGTTAGGGAAGCATGTCGCAATCAAATATCAAAAAACGTGGTTAACAACACAAATTCTAATTCACAAAAAAAAACATAAAAGTAGTTAAAGGATTGAGAAATAAAGATGTCTTTTACTTAAAAGCGGATAAAGGAAATAAGGTTGTTATATTGGATAGGAAAGATTACTTTGAACGTGTAGATAATCTTATTGAATCTGGACCTAATGAAAAGGTAATAAGAAATCCATAACCGAGAACGATAACAGAGGTTAAAAATTCTCTAAAGAAATGTAAGAACCTTATCTCCGATTCACTCAAATTTAAATTAAATGTGAGTAATAGAACCATACCAAAATATTGCTTACTCAAAATTCACAAACCTGGAAAAGCCATGCTTGTTTCATTGGTCGGATCACCCACATATTTGATATCCAAATGATTATCAAAAGAACTTGAGAATTTACCATTAAATACTTTCGCAGTGAAGAATTCTTTAGAATTCATTAATAATAAAAAAATCTAGTTCTCTGTGAAGGGGAAATCTTAATTTCTTTTGTTGTCAGTTCTTTGTTCCCAAGTGTGCCAATACCACAAACTTTACAATATCTCGAAGAATTACTTAGGATGATTGACTTTGAGGACGAAATTATTCATGAATACTTAACATTATCTAAAATTTGTATGGAACAAAATTATTTTCAATATAACAGTCAATTTTATGTTCAGAAAAAAGGAACAACTATGGGTAAGTGCATATCACCTTTCATAGCCAATGTATTCATGAGTAAGTTTGAAACTGAAGCCAGTCAAGAATTTGAATATTTCCCAAGGGTATGGTATAGTTATGTGGACGATGTTTTCGCGATTTTTGATATAAAGAAAGCAAATTTAGGTGATTTTGTTTCCAAATTAAATAGCCAGTATGATTCCATTAAATTCACTTACGAATTTGGGAACAAAGGACAATTGCCTTTTCTAGATATTTTAATTATTAAAAATAATAATAGATTAGAATGTGATATTTATGGGAAAGACACAGTAACAGATAGATCTATTCCTAATGATTTATTTCATTGCAAATAACACAAATTAGCCGCATTACATTTTTTAGTTCATCGTTTGGTCACTTTTCCTCGGAATAGAGTAAACTTCAATAATGAAAGGAATCGTATTAGAAATATAACTAAAGTTAATGGTTATGACAATGGCTTAATGAACAGGTTAATAAATAGATATAAGTTCAGTTAAATATTCAGAATTCCACCTTTTTTACAGGCGAAGAAAATAAGACCAAGTATGTCTCCATACCATATAATTCAAAATATAGCAGGGGACTCAGTAAGGTATTTAATATGGTAGGCCTCACCTTAGTCTATAAGTCATCAAAAAATCTGAGGAATACCTTAGGAAATCCCAAAGATAAGATTCCTAATTGTGAGTTGTAATGATTGCGACAAAAAGTATGTTGGGCAAACTAAAAGGTCAATTAAAACACGATTTAAAGAACATTTAGCACAGCGATTCAAGAACAACGTGAATCGCTTTTTCCGCACTCGTGCCGCTCCTGGAGCGCTTTAGGGACTTCCCTGCAGCACGTGTGCTAGACCAATAAAAAAAAAAAAAAAACAAAAAAAAAAACTTAAAATACAGTAGAACAGAAAAGTCTAGTATTGCCGAACATGCCCTTGAAGCCAATTATACTGTAACATTAGATAATCTAAGAATAATTAAAAATGTATCTGATGAGAGATTGTTGAACGCAAACGAAAGTATGGAAATAATAAAATGTAAAAGTAGTTTAAATAAAAACAGTTGTTCCTTATACTGGTTACTTCACCGGAACTGATGGCCTCACCTATGCCATTAGTTCTGCCTGAGTAATTCAAGGGTTAAGCTATGTATAAATAGGGTAGATTTGTAGTTTAGCTTTAGTCAATCATCGCTTCTGATAAAGCTAACATGGTTAGCGAAACGCGCGTCAAAAAAAAAGGATACTGTAATACGAGCATCAGATGCACGCAACGACAGTTATGAAAGAGCTGAAAAAAATCGTATCAACTTTGAATTCGGCTTAGTTGCTGCTAATGCTATCTACCGTAATACATGTTTTGATCATTTTATTTTGCCAACTTCTGATCGGAAGAAAGGTCGTCCAGCAAACGAGGATATTTCCAATGCAATGAATGAAATTTTTTATTACGTAGAAAATAATGATGATAGTCAATTCACTATAGGAGAGCTAAAAGAAACTAAAAGTCATGTTCCAGCCG
Organism: Pachyrhynchus sulphureomaculatus; assembly: GCA_019049505.1. Taxonomy (NCBI): domain Eukaryota; kingdom Metazoa; phylum Arthropoda; class Insecta; order Coleoptera; family Curculionidae; genus Pachyrhynchus; species Pachyrhynchus sulphureomaculatus. Next base: position 70,314,510 of record CM032447.1, on the reverse strand, counting down.
ATAAAACAATAATATCTAAATTGATTCAACGATATGGTCATGATATCAGCATTACTTCCAAATAAAAACGACCCATAATCTATAACATATTGTAATAATCTGTCACCCATGGATTAGACTTATAGGGGACACCATATAAAAAAAAAAACGCGCCTTATATCCTACCTCAAAGGTGCTGCGGAAACGCATGCATCGTATCGCCCAAGTTTTCTCAGCCTCATATCTCGAAAACTATTAGTCCCATGTAAATTTGGTATAGAACCTTTTTCATGCAAATTTTAATGGTGAATAAATTTTATAATAGCCAAAATTTAGGAAAAAACTAATAGTTTACGAGGTATTTGCGAAAACTGATTTTTGAGACCTGATCTTCAATAACTTTTTTTGCCGACACGATTTTGCAATGGACTTTTAACACAATATTTCTGATACCGAAACAAAGAAAATTCTGAAGGAAAATATTCACTTGAAATTTTGCAGAAGATTGGTCATTTTTTTATATAAACTGACTGGACTAGAAGAAGAAAAAGACGAACATTTCACGCCTTTTAAAAATTTTAAACCGTGAATAGTGTATGTACAATAGTGGTCCAAGATAAACCAAATGAGGTAATGTTAGAGCTTTATTATTAAAGTCAACATAATTTTAAATAGCCTATAAAATTTGATGATGCATAACAACAGCCTTGGTGAAATCTAGCAGAATGAAAATGGCAGCACTATTCTTATTAAACCTTCTTATTATACCCTAGGTCACGCAAGAACGTGATGTGGAGCAACTATATCCTAACCTAAAACCGGATTAAGTAGCTGGGATCACCTTCACTGCATCTAAAATATCAGTTATCTGGTTCCTGGAACATATTACTTGTTTTAAAATAGTTGAAAGGTCAAATCATTTTTAAAAATCATTATGACATTAAGGAACGTAAATGTTCGTTTCTGAATAAAAACAATTGATAGCTACGAGGGTGGATTAATAATTCTGTTAAATTTCTACGAAATGGTGGGAAATTTTGTTAGGCGACATGGCTGTTGATAAGCGGGATTCTTGTAACGGTTGTGTTCAAAGCTACAAACAGATACAACGTGCAGTTGTTTGTTGGCAGCTATTGTAAGTGATAAATGTCCACAGATATTTGGAAAAGCACCTGATCTTCGAGCATTCAAGATACACGAGGAAACTGGCGTGCTGTCTTCGGCCAAGCTATAGTTTCGATTGCGTGCTATTCAAAAACTTGAAAATCTTAAAGAAAATCCTTCAGACGTATTATAGGAGCGTAGTTTAGCAAACAGTTCATCATGGTACACACAGCCGAAAACCTTGAATATACGAGGGCTACCTTGAAACGATGAAAGAAATTTTTTTTTTGTTACAAATCGTTTTAGTGTTTCTCCAAATATTCGCCTTTAAGATATATATACTTTTGCATGCGTGGGAACCAATTCTCCAAATTTTTTTTCCAATATGAAGTTGGTTTTGAAAGGATTCAACAGCTTCTTGAGATGATGAAAATTGCTGTCCACGCATTTTTTTACATTCGGGAACAAAAAGAAATCATTAAGCGATAAAGCAGGTGAATACGGGCATTGAGATATTAATTCGATATATTTCTCCGTCAATTAATCAAGTGTTCTGTGTGAGAGCTGGCATTGTCATGTTGAAGAATGATGTGACGTTTTCGGTTGTTTTTCCTTATTTCATCAATGACTTCTGGCAAACAAATTGTTGTATACCATTCAGCATTAACTGTGCTTTGATCCTCTAAAGCAATGGCTGCAACATGTCCAGTATAACCAAAGAAATAAACGATCATTTTCTTAGAAGTACTTCACGAGCGAACCTCTTTTGTTGGTTTCGTTCATCTTGAAACACCCAAACAATTGATTATTGCTTAGTTTCCAGCTCATACGAGTATATCTAAGTTTCATCTCCTGTTACGATGTTGTATATACGGATTTTGCATGTTCTCCATCTAATTCCTTCCACCATTTGACACGAGCCTGTTTTTGAGTTTCGGTCAAATTATGCGGAGTCCAAGGGAACCAAATCTTTTTCAAAGCTAAACATCCATGCAATATCAAATGTACTGCATTCTTCAATATGCCTGAGGATGGCTCTATCTCACGGTAAGTCACGTGCCGATCCTCTTCAATCATGTTGCTCACAACATCGATGTTTTTTGGAATAACAACCGATTTTGGTCGACCTTCACAAAATTTATCGATGACGGAAGCCCGACCGTGGCGAAATTCTGCAAACCTATTGTAAATAGTCTTTTCTGATGGTGATTCATTACCAACAGTTGAACGAAGCGATTCGAGGCATTGTTGTTGAGTTAGGCCTTTACTAAAATCGTTAAAATTCATCCAACGAAAACCTTCACGTGAAATTTCAATTTGTTCTCAGAACTGTTTTTTTAACGCCCACTGTAAACAAACTATAAGGCCAATTTCTGAGCTGCCAATGTTTTAACAATAACAAATGTCAAATTTTATAGTAATGCTAATGTGACATCTCAATAACGCCATCTAGTGGCCGTTTGTAAAAACTTAAAAGGCGGCCCTCGTAGAGTTTTCAGTTGCGTTTCACAGATGTGATATGAGTTAGGAAATCTCCTGTTGAGCTTTGTTTAAAAGAGGTTGTGATGAGTGTACATGTGAAGCGTGTGTATATTGGTGAACGCTGAAAATATTACATCCTTCCAGATGTTTCAAAAGATGCTGATAGATAGCCTTTTCCATAACCTTATATTACTGAAAGCAGTGTGACTAGACGATAGTTATTTGATATGAGCTTTTTGCGTTTTTAGATATTGATTGTATTCGAGGATATTTTTAGCAGGAAGAAAATATTCATTTTCTATAGAATAAGTGGATAAATTTAAAAGCGTACAAAAAATGGTTTTAGTTTATCTGTCTAAAAATAGCATCAGGTATTTTTAACAGCACATTAGGAGTAGTGAGTAGTATTTTTCTCTGTATACCAGGTGTAAAAGTATGAAACGCGGATTTTTTTTTTCTAAAAAAAAACCATGTTAAGTTCGGAAAAATGAAAAAAAGTGCTTTATTCAAAGTATACTCCATCGCTTGTTATATATTTTTTCCCATTTTTCGGGCAATTTGTGAATACCACGCCAGTAAAAATCTTCCCCTTTTGCTGCGAACTATTCATCGAGCCATTTTTTCACATCTTCGTACGAACCAAAGCGCTGCTCAGCAAGTGCGTGACCCATCGATTCAAACAGATGGTAATCGGAAGGAGCCAAGTCTGGTGAGTAAGCCGCATGGGGTAGAACTTCCCAGCTGAGTGCTTCCAACGTGTCGCGAACTGGTTTTGCCGTATATGATGGAGCATTGTCATGAAGAAAAAAATGACTTTATGTTGTCTCTTTCGGTATTCTGGCCTTTTTTCAAGCAGTGAACGGTTCAAATCGGTCAATTGTTGTTGGTAACGTTTAGTATTAACCGTTTCCCCAGGTTTTAATAGCTCATAATAGACCACGCCCCTCTGGTCCGACTAAACACAGAGCATCGTCTTTCTGCCAAAGCGATTCGGTCTTGGGGTAGATGTGGATGGTGCGCCTGGGTCTACCCATGATTTTTTGCGCTTGGGATTCTCAAAATAAATCCACTTTTCATCCCCTGTAACTGTACGATACAAAAACGACTTTCTTTTGTACCGAGCGAGCAAAATGTCACACGTGTTTTTGCGCTTTTCCATTTGCCTGTCGTTCAACTCATGTGGTACCCATCTACCGATCTTCTGAATCTTTCCCATCAGCATTTTGGCAAAACCTCAAAAAAAAACTAAAAAATGGTCAGAAATACGTAAGTAAATTAAAAAATTTAATAAACAGACCACCATATTTATACGTATTTTGGGATGCTTAAACCGAATATGCCAAAAAAATTGGCCCGGTAGGTCAAAATCTTGAAATAACCACAAGAAGTCCAGTCCTTTCATTCACAGGTTGCTGGATTAAGGTTGGTCCCCTCGTTTCTCGCTCACTGGAGGCGTTATTAAAGTGATTTCCCTCGCACATCACCCTCGCGATGCTGAATAACAGTGAGTTCCCTCGCCTCTCACCAAAATGAAAGAGCTTTACAACCAGAATTCTAAACCTAACCTAACCTAATGCAAGAACTGTACACCGAAAACTTTAAACCTAACATAGCCTAATGCAAAAAAATTACACCAAGAGCTTTATACCACGAAATTTAAACCTAACATAACCTAGGGCAAGAAACTTACACCAAGAACTCTAAACCTAACTTAGCGTAATGCAACAAACTTACACCAAGAACTTTACACCAGAAACTCTAAACCTAACACAACCTAATGCAAGAAACTTGCACCAAGAACGCTAAACTTAACATAGCGTAATGCAAACAACTTACACCAAAATCTTTACACCAAGAACTCTAACCTTACATAGCCTAATGAAAAAGACTTACTCCAAGAATTTTACACCAAGAACTCTAAACCTAACATAAACTAGTGCAAAAATCTTACGTTACTTACTTGCACACATTATCTTAAGTTAAGAGTTCTTCGTGTAAAGATTTTGGTGTAAGTTGCCTGCATTAGGCTATGTTAAGTTTAGCGTTCTTGGTGTAAGTTTCTTGCTTTAGGTTTAGAGTTCCTGATGTAAAGTTCTTGGTGCAAGTTTCGTGCATTAGGCTATGTTAGGTTTAAATTTCGTGGTATAAGTTTTTGCATTAGGCTATGTTATGGTTTACAGTTTTTGGTACACTTGCTTAGGGTATGTTAAGTTTAGAATTCTGGTTGTAAAGCTCTTCCATTGGGGTGAGAAACGAGGGAACTCACTGTTATTCAGCATTGCGGGGGTAATGAGCGAGGGGAATCACTTTAATAAAGCATCCAATGGACGAAAAGCGAGGAGACTCACCTTAATCCAGCAAACTGTTAATGAAAGGACTGGACTTTTTGAGGTTATTTCAAGATATTGAGTTAATATGTCAATTCTTTTAATATATTCGGTTTAAGCACCCCAAAATGGTGGTGGTCTGTACCTTTAATTTTTTAATTTACTTACAGACGTATTTCTAATAATTTTTGAAATATTTTTTGAGGTTAAGTCAAAATGCCACGTGATGGGTGAATTCTGACGTTGGATTCAATTTCAGCAGCCCAAAATACGTATAGATATGATGGATTGCTCGTTTATATTTTTAATTTATTTGTAAAAGTATTTTTGGTCATTTTCGAGATGTTTTTGGAGGTTATGTCAAAATCCTTGGGTGATGAGTCAATTCTGACATCGGATTCATTTTCAGCAAACCAAGAAACATATGATATGGTATCTCACCTTTCAGCAACAAAACTTTTTTTTGTGGTCCTGTGTTATCTTAGCGGTCGACCAAAAATATCATGAATTGTTGGGACAGAGAGAAAGATTGTTTTTAATTCTCTGATTAGGTGCCTTCTTCGTTTCATCTATTATTTGTTTACACGTATTTTGAGCAGTAACAAGGATGTTACGGTTTATGGTGTTAAGGTTTTCACGCCGCTGTAATTAAACATTAAAATTTGTAACACCATTTAATTTATGCGAATATAAAACTTAAGTTAATTGTACGAAAACAAAACTAATTAAAGAATATGTATGTATATCTGTATAAACTTGCCAAGGTCGCTATTAAAACCCACGTAAATGTGGGCTTCAATAAATAGGTAAATTATCATACGGTAACAAAGACTTACCCACATGGATACTCAGGTTGGTTGCTCATACTATTTTTTTTCTTGTTTTAGTTTTTATTTGGTTGTAAATATTCATATTACCTTTCGTTTTTGTTTTAGCCTGTTATGTTTACTTCATTTCAATAATTAGTTATCTCTGAAAAATAATAAATTATGCGTATCAAATTTCATAGCCTTTGTCTCGTCGTAAAAAACATCAAAAAAATTAGATAAATTATTTGATTCATTGTAATGTATCTATCATAATTTAATGATATTATATTTTATAAACCATATATTGGGACAGTTTTCTTATTTAACCCCGTTTATACAAAACAACTCCTACAAATGAATCATAGATAAGTTAAATTAAATATATTGTTTAAAGTTCCCATCTAAGCATTAGTAAATAATTTATTAGGACACATTTTATTCCATTATGATTTGTTAATTAGTTGAACTCAAGTATTGAAATCACTTTATTTTATATACTAACTCTATTTAGAAACTACAGATTTCATTAATATAAGAAAAGTGATCTAGTGCCTTTATTTTGCCAATCCCATTACATCATATTAGCGTTGGTATAGTCTAAGAAGGAATTTGTACCAGGTGTTTGTTTTCAATTTCCTTTAGATATTAGTATGTTTTTTAGAAGTAAAATTCAACAGACTTTAAAAATGAAAACACCCCTTAAAATTCGGAAATCAAAAATTTTTTTTTATTATTATGCTGTAACTAATTGTTAGACCCTTTGTATAGGCATAATTACCTGTTAATTACTATATTCACATATATATGTATATTAAAAAAAATTGCAACAACAAAATACAAAATATTTTGGACTTAGGGGTGGGTCGCATTATTTTGCAATTAATATCTCACCATAAGGTACCAGCTTACTCTTTAAAATATAGGGTAGTAATGACTATTCTTTGGTCTGAAAAACTCAAATTAAGTATTTATTTTACAATTCATATTTACAAAGTGAATAATAATTATAAATAGCAGTGACCCTAATCTAAAAAAAAACGTAAGCTGTATATCGTTTCCTTTAACTCATAAATAAAGAAAAATAATAATAATACAATACATTAACGCTGAAATTTTAAGAAAAATTCCTAAATTTGACAGAAAAATATGGGGAAATTTATAACTTAACGGATCCATTCCACCAATACAGACATTTTATTTCAAGTTGATTTCTATTGATTAATGATATATTATTTACATATATCTATCTGCTTTCCTTAGATACTAATTTGTATTGTTTCTTTTGCGTGAGTCATATATCATTACAAACAATTAAATTAATATGTTGTGATTTATTCCTAATTTGAAAGTTGCGGTTAGGAATTCCCAGTCAGTTCGATCTGTGGCGTTATTTACCGATTATTTTTAATACCTACCTAATGGTGTTGCTTACCTACCTTCTTCTTTAATTAATGTGATAATTGCTCCAAAGAGACATTTATTCTATTTACTAAAAATAATTAATAATGTATCTAGGAGTTTTGCAATTCATCAGTTGAAATATCATCTCTCTCATTTTATGACCCACTTACGACATGGACGATACCATGAATATTGAACGAATCTATGAACTTGAAAACTCACCTTAAAGGTTGCATAAGATGTTAAGAAACATGAAGCATAACTTTTTAACATGTTTATATTTAAGCCGATTGCGATCAATTAACCCAAAAATAAAGAAAAAACGCAAACCCAGTGAATTAACATCTGAAATTTGTTCACGCGTCCATTCTGCACTAAACCGGAATCCAACAATAATATTACGTAATTTAGGAAACAAGCGTCTACCTGGAGAAAATCATAATCTGACAGATCAAAAAAAACTTCATATAATCAGATAACATTCTAATCAAATAAAGCTCAACAAATGCAACATCAATTTACTTCACACACCGGAAATTACCACAAAAATCCAACAAGCTCCTAAAAGAAATTTAGGGTCATTTTTGGAAACTAATACTTGTAATCAACTCTACTGATTTCGAGAAGAAATGGTCAAAAATTAGCTAGCATTGACAGAACCTGACAATGACAGAAAGTTCGAAGTGTTGGTCACCGTAGTCTTAAAATTTATCTTTCTTACTTCATATATTCATAACGTATAAAAAATCAGAGCACTCAAACACTTTCTTTAACAAGCTCTTTCATGACAGACTATCCATTATCTATCCCAATCACTTACTTTTCTTCACAGATGGATCAAAGACGGAAAAGGGAGTTGGAGCTGCCATCTTTTTTAATAACATCGTCCAAATGTTTAAATTATCTAAACACACCTCTATTTTCTCCGCAGATGTTGGCAATCAAAGAGGCTATCAGATACTCCCTCCAAGCAAACTTACAACAACCAACACTCATAATTTCTGACTCCCTAAGCGCTCTTAAAGCCATCAATTCTAGAAATCTTAATTTCAACTACATCAGGCAAATTTTGGATCTGATGTACACGGCTACCTTAAAAAAAAAAACGTTCCATATCCTTGCTTTGGTTGCCTAGCCACATAGGCAACCCTCATAATGATAGAGCGGATTATCTTGCTAAACTTGCTATAGAAGGGGGCAGTACGAGCACGGGAGAGAACCATTACTCTGATTTTAACATCTTCTTAAAACATCTACACGGCTCTCTTTTCCAACTCAAATGGGACTTAGAAGATCCCAACAACAAATTATGGTCCATTAAAACCACTGTATTCCCCCCCTAAACACTACAGCACTGAGCACATAATGTAATAATGAGAAGACTGGCATTGGGACACACCTACTCTACGCATGTACATCTATTAAAGAGAGAACCCCCTCCACTCTGCTCTAAATGTGACTCCCCCTTATCTGTGTTACACCTATTCGAATCCATTCAACATCAAAACTTGAAGGACACACACGGCATCCCATCCAACATCATCATCCTCATTAAAACTTTTGCCTCTCTTAAAGAAAACATAACTAATTAACTAAAAGAAGTCAATTTCATAGTCTGACCTATTATATCTAACTAACTCAAGTGGACGCTAAATGATCTTAGCTGTCGACGCGCCCTGCCCAACAGAAACAATCAATCAATCAATTAATGTATAATTAGTGTACTGAATTCTATTTAGTGTACTGAATTCTATTGCGTTCTGATGATTAATAGTAGAGTTAACCTAGAATATACGCCAGTTTCTTAACTTCTTAACTTCTGCGACAACTTTTATGATATAAGTTTTTCTCAAGATGGAACTACAATTCGGGTTTTATCAGAATAATCAATTTTTACTTTAGTCATTTCCTGCACAGATTGAACACGTTGATCTTGAATTGCTGCAGGTTATACTCGTTAGCAAATAAAGTACATTCCAAAGCGAAGAGTTTCTTCATATAAAAGATATCTTAAAAAGTATGAGAAGTCATATATCTACATATCGATGTGTTGTATTAACGTGACTTGTATTCCTAGAATATACCGCTCTAAAATAAATTAAGCGAGCTACATAAAACACTTCTCATAAAAGTATTCATATAATATACTCAAGTCACCCACTTTTCTTTGATGTTCCAAGAATCAAATAGTCTGGTTAGTTCCGGGTCCCCAGTTGGGCGTATAGAGCCTAGTCGCAGTAGCCATAAAACACAGTAGCGACGCTCAAGAAAATTTGTATGTCCTATTTTTATTACGCATGCGTCTCCTATCATACCAACAACATGGCTGCCAGCGCGGTCGCGGGTTGTGTTTACATCTGAATTTCAAGGAAAATCTTTTTATAACGTGCTCCGAAATTCATTATTAATAATTTTTCAATAAGTAAATGACTCGTTTGACGTCATAACTGAAAATAATTATAAAAAAGATGTCAAGAGGAAGTTTTTGTTGTGCAGTTAGTGTTTGTAAAAATATTTGTGGTATCTGTAAAGAAGTTAGTTTTTTTAGTTTACCCAAAGATCTTAAAAGGTAATTTATTCATAATTCTTTATTTCTATTATGCAATATATTATATAAAGGTTATGATAATTGTGTTTTCATATTAGAGATATATTTTATTTGTACACGACAGTTGATGTTTTATTATCTGGGCGTGCAAAAGTAGTAATTTTCCAGCACGAATAAGTTGGAATAAATCAATGCGTAGATTTATTTTGTTTATATAAGTAGTATATCGGCACAAAAAGTCATTAGTTGTATGAAAATTATTATACTAGATTTAACTAATGATAAAATGGAGCAAAAAGTGTGTTCATTTTATTTTTAAGTTCAGAAGAAAGATGATCTCATTTTAAAATGATAATTATAATTATTTTCAATCTCTCCAGATTACTGGGATTCGCTCAAATATAAGGAGCATAATTGTTGTGTGCAGAGATATATTCTCAAAAAGAACATTCCCCCTCCCCTCCGAACAATATCTTTAATAGTTGAGAAATATAAATTCAACGATGAGTAACATGAATAACATGCAAAAAAGGTTGAAGCCTTGTATTTTTTACCTTTTTGTATATCTGTTTTAATCAGAACTTGATAAAATAACCGGTCAAGTGTGAGTTGGACTTCCGCAATTAATGTTCCGTACGTTGATTGCTTTTAATATAAAAATTTTCGTTATGTAGGTATATAATGATCAATGATTTCACAAAACATACCCCAAATGAGTTTTCAACACAGTTTGTGTCTGATCTTTACTGAAAACTGATAACCCTGTTTTTTTATATATCAGTTAAATTATTAAAGACAATGCACTTGTGATAATTTTCGTTCAGTTTATACTATATTATACCAGTAGAATATTCCAGAATTTTTTCAAAATTTTTTGATCAGTACTTGTCAAGATAAGAGGGATAGCGATTTTTTAAAAATAATACAAAGGGAAGTATGCACAAGTATATATATATATATATATATATATATATATATATATATATATAATATATATATATATATATATATATATATATATATATATATATATATATATATATATATATATATATATATATATATATATATATATATATATATATATATATATATATATATATATATATATATATATATATATATATATATATATATATATATATATATATATATATTACATTTATATATTTTTTAACTCGTCGGCCACCAATTCCTATATATGGCAAATTTCGACTTTCTATGTCAAATAGTTTCGGAGAATTTGACCTATGTATAAGGTTAAAAACCATTGTAGATTATACTCTCTATTCTCTTATACTATTATTCTCTAGTACAAAATAAAATTATAAGCTTTTAAGATCTTTTCCTTGCTAAGCATTACATGAAATCATGCCAGAACATACGTGTTCCTTTCACGAGGTCTTTTAAAGAAGACTATTATCAGAATTTTTATAGTGTAAAATTCTAGTTAATTATTGTCACCTGAATATAAAATTTCTCCCAGGTCCTTTATTAATTTATAAGTCCGTTGAGGAATTTGTTTTCGAGCATTCGAAGTAAATGAAAAGACAAATGTGCCATCCACTCTTACTTACTATGAAGGATCTCTGCGAAAACCCGAGATCTACACCTCGGGGTAAAGCAGGTTAAAACAGCGATTTTGAAATTAGATACACAAATGAAGGAAGGACAGTTACCGTACCACCTTAAGCAACTTGAATTTCATAAATTGGAAAATTTATTTTTGAAATTCCTATAATTTAAAAAAAAAATTAGTTAAAGTATATAAATATAATATATAATATACACTGGTGGCCAAAAAAATTTACCCAAACTATTTGACTTCATTTAACACCCATCCTAGAATTTAATGTTCATTTATTTTTTCGGATATTAGTATCATTTAAAAGCCCATTCTATTCTCTTTCTAATGATACCAAATTCCATAGCATGTCTCACGCGTTTTACTGATTAAAATGATTGAAAGGGGAAACAAGGAGAGTAAGAATTGAAAAGAGGGGTAAGAAAAAGGGACAGTTAAACAAATTTTAAGTTTAACAATTCAATGTATTGATAAAAACCAAAATCAATATTTTGTATTACCTCCCTAGCCCTCATTACTGCTTCAAGCCGGTTTTTCATGGAACGGGTGAGCTTTTTCACCACTCTCTATGGGATTCTTCCCCACTCTTCGATCGCAACCTTTAAGTCCCCCAGCGTTACAGGGGCTGAATTTCTGGTTAGAACCCTTCTGTTGAGCTCATCCCACATGTGCTCGATTGGATTGAGGTCAGGACTCCGCGCATGCCAGTCCAGTGGACCAATAAACCCAGCGTAAGGACCGACGTGTTCCTGCAGGATCTCCTCGATGTACCAGTGAGCAGTTAATCCACCGCTACGAATCTCACCAGTCATGAAAACTAAATCGGTTTTCGCATCCAGCGAGATACCCCCCACACCATGACAGAACCTCCTCCGTAGGCGACCGTTTCAGCAGCACTACGCCTAGCTCTACCCAGACCTCCTATCTTCTTCCATCATTGCCATGTAGGCACAGTCCAGTCGACCTGTTCTCAGGCAAATCTGGGTCGCGTTTATCCATGGGCTGCTGTCAATTTGGGTCCGTTAGCTGGCCTCTTCGTAATTAGCTTCGCTTCTTTAAGTCTTCTTCTGACTGTACAATGACTGACAGCCCGACCATGAACTTGTCGGAGCTCCTGCTGGACTTCAACGCCGGTCAAATGATGATTTCTTAGAGTTGTTTTGACAATGAAGCGGTCGTCTCGCTACGACGTACACCTTCTTCTCCTTGATCCTGGTCTCCGTGTAAAGGCGCCAGTGTCTTGGTAACGCCGGTAAACTCTGGAGACAGCTGACTAGCTCAGGTGCAGTTCCGCAGAGACTACGCGTTAGCTATGCTCTTCTTGCAATAGGACAATGACTTGTGCCGTTTCTTCCAGGGTGGTATCCATTTTCCGATGACGTAACTAGTAAGCAAGTATAGCAGAGATGTTGACGGTTCAAGTTCCGATAAAGGAATGATGGGAAATTGCCGTTGCATGTATTTTTATAGGAATGAATAGCATGCAACGAGTACGTTGCTGAACGAGCAAAAACGGTTCTACTGAGTAAAACCGTTTTAATCAGTAAAACTTGTTGGAAATCTAAATATTTTGGTATTATTGAAAAGAGTAGAAAATCAGCATTCTAATGATACCAAAAATAATACCACTGTTTGAAAATTAAATTCAAGGATCGATGTTAAATGAAGCAAAATCGTTTTAGTCGATTGTTTTGCTCACCAGTGTATATTTACATTTATATGGTCCGTTTGTTTGGAGTTGATAGCACACAACATAGGTTATAAACATTAAAATGTCATAAACTATAAGCGTCCGAAATATCTCTACCAATTATTTGCATTTTTAGGTTTAATCACCTTTATTTTCTATCTCTATACAACAGTGCGACCTTTTTCTAAAAAATATTTTTTTACATGCCTTTTAAACTTTACAGTAAGCTATACAAATCAAGGCATTTTAAAGTTATTAAAATAAACTTGAGTAAATGATAAAACTAAAAATCTTATTTGTACCATAAAGGCCTAAACGAGTACAATTAACAATTCTTAAGAAGAATTCTACACTGTTATAAAGCTTAGTGATACTAGGTACAATAAAATTATTTGGAATTTTAGTAGTTATTGGAATACAATTAACCAAAGTGCTTATCGGTAGATAGGTGCCTAAGTACCTAAGTATGCAATAAAAATATTCTGTGTAAGTATAAAAATGAAGCAAAAACCTATAATATGCTTAGTTTAAATCAGAACAGTGATGGCTTGAACTTTCAGTTTTAGCCCGGTCAAATTTCGCAGAGTTTGTCAATCTGCATTTTCCCTGCGAGAAAAAACAATGATACTTAACGTCCACGATGCCCTAGTGCATCAACAGCCAACAAGCCAAGTCCGTGAATTTGTGACGCGAGTTGGATCAACAACTATTTATAGATTTCTAAAAGAAAGAAAACGCGGTCCTTGCAACGAACCTCAGAATTACGAAGGAAAGGAGCCCTTAGAGGTCGATGAAGACTTTAAAAACGCAATAAGAAGAAAAATACATCGTTTTTTTTAAAGAAAGAAATAACTACACTACATAAAGTTTTGCAAGAAATCAGAGAAGACCAGGACTTACCAAAATTTAAAAAAAATGGAAATTATGGAAAATCCTTCATAACCTGAATTTTCGTTGGGAAAAACACAATAGAAAATTTGTTTTTATCGATAAAACAGAAATAATTTGTTGGAGAAGAAAATATCTACGAGAAATCAGAAAATTTCGAGCCGAAGAAAGAAATATTTTTTATTTAGATGACACACAGTGAAAAAATTCTGGATTGACAAAAACATTAAGAGTGCTCAACAAGCTTTTATGGAAGGTTGGACAACTAGATTACAACCCCTTCAGGAAAAGGTCGCGGGCTAATTGTAGCACGGATTTCTCGACGGTAGCTTGTTGGAATTCGAATCAAAGTCAAATAAAGATTACCATGAGGAGATAATAGTCGATGTTCTTGAGGAGTACTTCTAACAAATGATTGAATGTATACCAGCAGAATCAGTTAGAGTATTAGACAATGCCCCATACCATTCTCGATTATTAGAACGACTCCCGACGATTTCATGGAAGAAAGCGGATATTCTTCAGTTGACAAGAGACAAAAATCTCAAACATAAAGATGGTATGTTAAAAGCGGAACTTCTTAAAATTGCGAAACAAAATAAGGCACAGTTCAAGAAATACACAGTCGATGAGATGGCAAAGGGACGGAATATCACAGTGCTTAGATTACCTCCATATCATTGCGAATTGAATCCCATAGAGCTAATTTGGGCACAAATGAAAGGTTTCGTCGCAAGGGAAAACACCACGTTCAAATTTCAAGAGGTAAGGCAATTATTACTCGCCGGAATAGAGAGAATCAAAGAGGATAATTGGAAAAAATGCCATTCGACATGTTATGGAAGAAGATAATTAAATGTGGAAACTTGACAAATGCATAGAAGAACCTGTGAAAATAGAACCCTTAATTATCAATTTAAGAGAAGTCGAGTCTTCAGATTTTGAAGATGATGATTGTTTTTTATTGTAATTAAAGTACTTATATGTCGTGAATTTGTATATACACATAGATCTATAGATTAAAAAATTTTTGGTAATAAATTTTATATTTCTATAACTTTATTTTTAAGATAATTTTATTTATTTAACACTAAAAGCAGGTTTTGCTCGGACGGCTATGCTACCGATGAACCCTCATTTACATTTTATGACTCTATTGTATAGCAGAGGTTTTCTACCTAAAATAGGGTGAACCCTTAAAAATACATCAAAACAAGTAGCAAAATCCAGTAAAATGCATAAAAAAAAACCTCTTTTTTTTTGGGCGCACCCCAACATGTCTTTGCATCTCCAATGAGAGAATTCTGCTATCAACTCCAAACAAATACACTTTAGACAATTTTAATCATTCCTTCAAACACCCCTCCAAGCTGTTGTTTAGAAGTTTGATCAATAAACACGCTTATACGGTAAAAATAAAAACTGAAGTTCGTGAATGGTTACTTTTTAATTTAATATATTTAAATAAATTATCAAAATATGCGTGTTCCTACTAGTATCAATAAAAATTGTCTTACGGCA
This sequence comes from Pachyrhynchus sulphureomaculatus, assembly GCA_019049505.1. Taxonomy (NCBI): domain Eukaryota; kingdom Metazoa; phylum Arthropoda; class Insecta; order Coleoptera; family Curculionidae; genus Pachyrhynchus; species Pachyrhynchus sulphureomaculatus. Next base: position 70,299,176 of record CM032447.1, on the reverse strand, counting down.
TATCAACCAGATCCCGTCTTCTTCAGAAAATATCAGAATAGAAAAATTAAAAGCTTTAATACTGGAACTTGGGATGACAAAATACCCAAAACTCTTCAAGAATTATGTGTTGAGTGTATTTCCAAAAATTGGACAGGTTTGTTTAAACATTATCGAATAGTATTTTAAATCAAAACGCTGGTAATAAACGTTTGGATATTCCAATAAATAATATTACTATGTTTTTCTTGTCTATATCAAAGTACAATCAATTAAGAAATTCTAGTAACTTAATGACGTCTATTGTTGACTTTATAGTGCGATAAAGATTCCAGATGTGTTTTAAGTAGCTTTAAATACCTTTATTTAAAAATGGCACTATAATAGGTACTATTTTTCTGGATTCCTCTTGTGTCAAGTGAAAAAGTGATGCTGATGTTTCACCAAGCTTTCTTTATGGGTCTAGTACACGTGCTGAAGGGAAGTCCTTAAAGGGCTACAGGAGCGACACGTGTGCGGAAAAAAAAACGATTCACGTTGTTCTGGAATCGCTGTAAATTGTACTCGGTGGGAAACACAGTCCTGGGTAAGCCATTCCAAAGGGATGATGTTTTCCATATAAAAGACTGCTTTGAAAAGCGTTGTACGAGGAGTAACAAGCTGAACCCCATACTGATATGAAGTATCAGCGTGACGTGTACTTCTTACATGCACCGCTCTGGGAGGAATTAAGCGGGCTACATCCTTCGAACACTCTCCATGAAAATACTTGTAGAATAGACTCAAGTCGCCAACCGTTCTTCGATGTTCCAGCGAATCAAGGCCGCCGGTCAGTTCTGGGTCTCCAATCAGACGAACAGCCCTTCTCTGAACAGAATCCAACAAGTGCAGTGTATGTTTGGTAGAGGAGCTCCAAACATGTGAGCAGTATTCCATAGTTGGTCGAATTTGAGCTTTGTAAAGAATTAATAGTTGTTGTGGAGTGTAAAGCTTTCTGGTTCGAAATAATATTCCCAACTTTTGAGAAGCTCTCCTTGCTATGCCTGCAACATGTTCATGCCAGAACATATTTGCTCCCAAATTAACGCCCAACAAATTGAGTGACGATGCTAGGGGAATGGAGTGCCACGACATAACTATGTCGAGTTTAGCAACGTTAACTTTTTTAGAAAAAACTGCCGCCTGGGTTTTTGTAGCGTTAAATTCCACTTGGTTAATGTCACCCCAAGATAGCATTTCTACCAGGTTTTTGTTAAGTTGACGGATATTCGCCTAAGTAGCCGATGTCCGAGCCGTACTGTCATCTGCAAAGCCTTGGGGCACACCGGCGTTAACAACAAAGGTGTTAGAAAGAAATCCGTCGACTGCGACTCGTAAAGAACGCTCTCTGAGGAAACATGAGAGCCACAAACAGAACTTTTTAGACATACCATAAGAGCGTAGCTTAGCCAACAGTCCATCGTGCCAAATATGGTCGAATGCCTTGGATATGTCAAGAGCAACCGCTCGAGATTCTCCGAAGTGTTCAATTGCGTTGTTCCAAACATGTGTTACATAAGTCAGAAGATCTCCTGTTTACAAAAGCCATATTGGTGATCGCTAGTAATGTTGAATCCTTCAAGGTAATTTAGAAGGTGCTGATTGACAGCCTTTTCCATGACTTTCGATATTATTCAAAGCAGTGCGACTGGTCGGTAGTTGTTTTTCAAGGTCTTCTTGCCTTTTTTAGGTATCAGCTGAACTGTGGCACATTTCCAGCAGGAAGGAAATATTCCCTTACTGTAGGATAGGTTGAAAAGTCTACAGAAAACTGGTGTTAATTCCCTACAGTTTTTTCGCCAAGCTTCTTCCTAGCTTATTCGGAAAACTGAATATTGAATGTTCACGCCTTTTTATCTAAGTGAGCCGTGGAGGGGGAGGGGGTTAGGCTTCATAGATGACCTATTCTTAGATTGATGAGAAGTAAAGACCAGTGTCACGATTAAGGTAATTGGGGTGTTTGAATATTTCGATGGATTCCCGAATTTGCCTAGAATGGAAACAGGCAGTTGCAAGAATTTTTGGTTAATCAAAGAGAATCTAGTGTCATTTTTCTTGCTGGTATTCTGCAAGCGCTGAAATAAAAACATTACAAATATATACTGCCCTATGATGTGTTTTAACTCTAGTACATATTTATTTTGGCTTATATATGTTTTACCACAGCTCCATGAGATACTGCAGACTCCTGGATTTTTAAGAAGAATCTTATCTTTGATTGATCTGAGATGTACATAATCGTGTTATTATTTTTACGCTTCCGTAGAATTTGCAAAATGCGATCTGTGACATGTTTAATGTAAACAAGGACTACAATCCCAAAAGACTGATGTGCTTGACTTCTAATCTTCAGAGGCACTCGGGTATGTTGTGAATGGAGCATTTCGTATCTCGCTTCTAAAAATTGTTTAATTGAAGAACGAAATTAAGATTACAGAGATTGTGGCTGAGAAGGTGATATAGCTCTATGATTGATGACTGAGTGTTTTTCGAAGAAATGGTGGTGCGAAGAAGTATTTAGATATCAGTGTGAATGGGCTTTCTATATACTGAGTGAGTGAGTATTATTATTTGGATGTAAAGAGTTGAGATGATTGAGAAAACTGTGAAGTCTCAAGTCTGAAGTTTTGGTTTCATGAAAAGTAAAAATGTAATATTATGTGGAAACTACGATTATTCAGCTTAATACTAAAAATGTTATTCTTAAACAAGTTCTTTTCTATCAGCTTTATATATTGTTACTAGTTATTAACATGCATTTGGAAAATTAGTGGTTAGTGACTAAAGTTATCTAATCATGTTTGCAGACAATAACCGTTCATAGGCTTTAATTACAACATTGTTTCGCCTGTCGACGGATTGCAGAAAATATTACAGACATGACCGCCCGTATTCTCGAAAAAAAAATGTGTTTGGCGAACATTTTTTGCCATCAACGTATTCTTTAGGGTACTAACAACGGCACAATTACCTTAGTAAGTTGTCCAATTCCCTCCTGCATCAATATTCGCCTGACATCTTCGAGGCAATTTTTCGAATCTCGCGAGACAACTGAGTCAAAGTTTTTCCTCTGAGCTCTATCTTTACAAGAGACTAAACGTTGTCAATAGATTTGGCGTCTGACGATTGTGAGGGCCATTCTAGTATCTTATCGTGGGCTCAAGCGAGCAACTTCGCGACGTGATTTTCACCCAGCAAAGGTTTCTTCAACCTGCTTCGGAATTTGACATCATGAACACGAAGATGTTGTCAAATGGTCTCATGGGACACATTCAAACCTGATTTTCTTAATTTTGCCGCTCCTTGACGTAGCATCGATTTCGGATCCCGTGAACACAAAGACACGATTCTTTTTTCGACTTCCGGAGTGAATTTGCCTACTGAGCCACGTTTTGGCTAGTCGTCGACATTTTTTGACTCGTTAAAATGATTTACCCACTTCTTCACAAACGATACCGACTTTTTAATATATTTAGAGGCCGCGAAATGTGTCGTTTTAGGCACCTTTGGATGGGAGCAAAGAATGACAGCCTGGAACCGAGGCGCAAACAAGTGGTCCATTTTAGATTTTACGTGATTAAGATGAGATTTCCGAATGGACTGATCATTTTACTGCAATGCGTCGTAGACAAAAGTTCCCTCTACCAATTTTTTGTTGAATTGCTAGAATCGCATCTACAAAAATGAATTCTCGTGGACACGTTCTTACTTGACAGAGTGTACATGTATTTAAACAGTTTCAGTATAAACCAGTTAAATCTTAATCCGAAAAAAAAACTACTTTTATAAAGGTGACACCAAAAACATCTCCAAAAAATCTCAGAACACAAAGACTAAATGACAAACTCGGTGCTTCATTTATACTGTGTAAATAATACTGAATTCAAAATTTTAGTCGTGAGAGTGTTTATGTCAAACTCCTCTCTCACAAAGAAGGCACTCTTCGTTTCAGTGAAATGCTCCAAAGCAATAAATCTCCAAATATCTCGATTATGTTTTGTCTTCACATTACCTTTTACACCCATTGCGTTCGTATAATGAGCTGAACAAATGTAAAGTTATTTCGGGGGCAAACTGCAACTTAAATTGTCCTTTTTTTTTCATTTTTAGTCTTCGGCAAGGAACACTTAAAAGATCACTTCGGTGTCCGTCTGTCTGTCTGTCACACCCGATTTTCTCCGAAACTATTTGACAAAGAAAGTTAAAATTTGGCACTAATATAGGATCAAAGCCGTGTAGTTTTGAAAGGTAAATTTTGACTTTAGGGGTTAGTTTTGGGGGGTTAAATCGAAAGTGAAAAAAAAATTTTTTAGCAGCTCATCAAGTGAGGTGTCAAATGAAAGGCTGTAAAAATACTAGTTCAAAAATATATATAATGTAATACTTGCGCACACTTTTCTTTGTGTTATCTGGTATATCAAAAAAAAAAAACAAAAATTTCAAAGTCAACAGTTTTCAGTAAAGATCGTAAACAAAGTTTGTTGAAAACTTGGGGTATGTATTGTGAAGTCACTGATTATTTTATACCTCCGTAACAACATTTTTTATTCCAAAAGCAATCAACGTACGGAACACTAATTGCGCAAGTTCAATTTGCACTTGACCGGTTATTTTACTTTCAGAATATCCCATCTTGGATGAAATTTTATTATTAGAAGATAGATATTTACTTTTGGATATTTTACCAGAGACTTTAAGTCTTGAACTAACCATTCCGAAAATAAACGATGAAATTTACTGGAAAAAATGTTATTTAAAACGATGGCCCAAAGAACTTCCAAATATCAGCAAAGAAATTGAAATTAATCAAATTGTAAGAAATGAAAGTAATGATTTAAATAGAGAAATAAGAAGCAGTGATTTACCTGCGAAAGATGAACAATCGTGTAATACAGAAAATCCAACCACAGTAACCAGTAAAATGTCAAGTAGACGAACTTCCAAGACTTCAAGAAAATCAAGCATAGCTTCAAAGAAAGAAAATAAGAACACAGATCAAAGAACCTGGAAGAAATGTTTTATAGAGATGCATGTTAAGGAATATCTACAAAATTTAAAGCCAGAAAATTATGAACCAGAGAAGGTAGTACATGCTTATGATAAGTAAACATTTTTGTTGTACACTAATATACTTCTGTACTTGTACGAAATAACGCTGCCAATTTAGCGCTTAAATAGAGAATCAAATTGTTCCTTAATTTAATTATAGTTTCATCAAGATAGCCCTCAAAAATCTTTTATAAAAATTTTGGTCAACTTCAGAGATAACAAAAGTTCTAGTATTACATTTTTAGTGTTCCGTACAGAACACTTATGGGATCACTTCGGTGTCCTTCTGTCTGTCACATCCGATTTTTTCCGAAACTATTTGATATGGAAAGTTAAAATTTGACACGAATATAGGAATCGAGGGCCTAATCTGAGCCGTGTAGTTTTGAAAGTTAAATGGTATGTCGAATGAAAGCTTGTGAAAATACGAGTTCAAAAATACTTTTCTTCATATTACTTCTGAAAAAACGGTCAAAAATCGCTTCCCTTCCTATCTCAAAAAGTATTGATCAAAAAATTTTGAAAGTGTAGATTGAGCGAAAATTATTACGAGTGCATTACGTTTAATAATTTATCTAGTTTAAAAAAAAAAACTATTCGTCTTGACAATATGGTGATGGTTTTTTTTTCGTGGAAAGATGTGAATTTAAACATTACTAAGAGCAACGAAATATCAGTGCGTATTCAGTGCCATCAGTAATATACTACTATACTTTCAGTACATTATTGCATGTGGCCAATCACAGATAAAATACTACTCAGTATATATCACCACTAAACCAATTTTTGCAATCGACGCCCAAATCGCTAACCATGTTAGCTTCATCAGGAGCAATGATTGACTAAAGCTAAACTACAAATCTACCCTATTTATACTTAGCTTAACGCCTGAATTACTCGGGCGAAACTAATGGCATAGGCGAGGCCAACAGTTCCGGTCAAATAACCAGTAGAGTGGACTATAAGGAATAGGCCCTCAATCTTTATTTCAACTACTTTTACATTTTATAATTTCCATACTTTCGTATGCGTTCAACAATCTCCTATCAGATACATTTTTAATTAATCTTAGATTATCTAATGTTACAGCATGATCAGCTTCAAGAAGATGTTCGTCAATGCTAGACTATTCTGTTCTAAATGTGCTCAATGTTCTTTAAATCGTGTTTTAATTGACCTTTTAGTTTGCCCAACATACTTCAATTCATTACAACTAATGTCTGATGACTTATAGACTAAGGTAAGGTTTACCTTATTAAATACCTTATTGAGTCCCCTGCTATATTTCGGATTATATGGTATGGAGACATACTTGGTCTTATTTACTTTGCGTATAAAAAAGGTGAAATTCTGAATATTTAATCTGAACTTATGTCTATTTATTAACTTGTTTATTAAGTCATCGTTATAACTAATAACTCTAGTTATATTCCTAATACGATTCCTTTCATTATTGAAGTTTACTCTATTCAGAGGAAAAGTGACTAAACGATGGACCAAAAAAAAGTAATGCTGCTAATTTGTGTTGTTTGCAATGAAATGAATCATTAGGAATATATCTATCTGTTACTGTGTCTTTTCTATAGATATGAAATTCTAACCTATTATTATTTTTAATAATTAGAATATCTAGAAATGGCAGTTATCCTTTGTTCTCAATTTCGCAAATAAATTTAATGGAATCATATCGGCTATTTAATTCGGATACAAAATCAACTATGTTTGCTTTCTTCCTATCGAAAATCGCGAAAACATCCTCCACATACCTATACACTCTTGGAAAATACTCAAATTCTTGACTCGCTTCGGTTTCAAACTTACTCATGAATAAATTAGCTATGAATGGTGATAAGTCGTTACCCATAGCTATTGCTTCTTTTTGAACATAAAATTGACTGTTATATTGAAAATAATTTTGTTCCATACAAAGTTTAGATAATGTTAAGTATTCATGAATATTTTCGTCCTCAACGTCATTCATCCTAAGTACTTATTCGAGGTATTGTACAATTTGTGGTATTGGCACACTTGGAAACAATGAACTGACATAAAAAAAATTAAGATTTCACCTTCATTGATAACTAGAACTTTTGTTTTGTTAATGAATTCTAAAGAACTCTTCACTGCGAAAGTATTTAAGGTAATTTCTCAAGTTCTTTTGATAACCATTTGGATATCAAATATATGAGTGATCTGACCGATGAAACAATGGGTCGCATTGTTTTTCCGGGTTTGTGAATTTTGGGCAAGCAATACAACTTTAGTATGGTCGAATTACTAACATTTAATTTAAATTTTAATCCTTTTCATAAAGGCCAGATTGATAAGATTATCTACACGTTCAAAGTATTCTTTCTTATCCAGTATAACAACCTTGTCTCCTTTATCCGCTTTTAAATAGAAGACATCTTTCTTTCTCAATCCTTTTATGTTTTTTTTGTGAATTAGAATTTATATTGTTAACCATGTTTTTTTGATATTTGATTGCGACATGCTTCCCTAACAAATGATTTACTATTTTCTGGAAGTGCACTAACAGAACTTTCAATGTGACCAACGATTTCTGATAAATTATCTCTATGAGGGCGTACTGCAAAGGTCTTAACTTTACATGGCGAAACGCGTGTCAAGTGCCAAAATAACGTGTTTGATGTAGTGGTGATATATACGGAGTAGTGTCACTGTGCCATAGATTCCACATTCCCAACACAGATAAAATAAATTTTCATGATCACTGGTGACTAAAAGATAGGTTTCAAGGTAAAATAATTTTATTTATTTATAATTAAACAAATATTTAGACAGTAAATATTTGTTTTAAACTTTTACTACTAGATTCTAGATTAAGCTAGATTTATTTATTGGCTATCAAGTAGCAAAGAAAATATAACTATTATACATTATTGACTAAGAAAAAAGGTGAAAATACATATTGCATCTTAAGATATACGAGGGCTACCTTTTAAGTTTTTACAAAAACAATCAAAGAAAAAAAAATGTTGGAACAAAACGTTTTATTTTTTTTCAAAATATTCGCCTAGCGATTTACACACTTTTGCATGCGTTCGAATCAATTCTAGAAACATTTTTCCACTCTGAAATTGGTATCTCAAAAACATGGTTTTGGAAGAATTAAGCAATTTCTTGAGGTGATGAAAATCGCTGTCCATGCATTTTTTGTTGACATTTGGGAACAAGGTGAATACGGGTACTGAGATATTAATTCGATGTTTTCTCCGTCAAATAATCAATTGTTTGACGTGCTATGTAAGAGCTGGCATTGTCATGATGAAGAATGATGCGACGTATTCGGTTGTTTTTCCTAATTCCGTCGATGACTTCTGGCAAACAAATTGTTGTATACCACTCAACATTAAGTGTTTTTCAATCCTCTAAAGCAATAGTTGCGACATGTCCAGTATAACCAAAGAAACAAGCTCGGTTTATCTTGGAACATCCACACAGTTGATTTTTGCTTAGTTTCCGGCTCGTACGAATACATCCAAGTTTCGGTTCGTGTTACGATACTGTATACGGATTTTGCATATCCTCGATCGAATTTTTTGAGCATTTCCTTACACCAATTACCACTAGCCTGTTTTTAAGTTTCGGTCAAATTATGCGGAATCCATCGGAAACGGATCTTTTTCACAGCTAAATGTCCATGCAGTCATTGATATGCCTAAAAATGCCTCTATCTTACAGTAAGTCACATGCCGATCCTCTTTAATCATGTTGCGCACAGCATCGATACTTTTTGGAACAACAATCGATTTTGGTCGACCTTCACGAAAGTCATCGCGTACGTAAGCACGACTATGACGAAATTCTGCAAACGAATTGTAAACAGTCTTTTCTGATGGTGATTCATTACCAAAAGTTGAATGAAGCAATTCGAGGTATTGTTATTGAATTAGATCTTTAGTAAAATCGTAAAAAATCATCCAACGAAAACGTTCCCGTGATATTTCCATTTGTTCATAAAACTATTCTTTTTAAGCGCTGGCAATTCTAAGCTGCCACTGTTTTAACAATAACGAATGTCAAATTTTACAACAATGCTAATGTCACATCTCAATAGCGTAATCTAGTGGTTGTTTGTAAAAACTTAAAAGAAGACCCTCGTGAACATATCAGGGACCTAATTAACTAGCCTAGCTGAGGATTTTATTTTATTTTATTTTAAAGGCAATCATCGTAAGGAGCACTAATTGGCCGTTTTTTTTATTTTATCGAAATTACTTGAAATTTTTCAAAAATTGTTATAGCCTCTTTTATTTTCGCAATTGGTAATACGTCTTGTGATAAACTCCCGTATCACTATTGTGTTATATTTTCTAAAGTTTCATGTATAAAAACCACCTAGGCAAGAAAGTTAGTTTCTTTTAACTATTTAATTATTATTTTATCATATTCTATTATAGTGTTTATTTTCGTCTAGTAGAAATAGAAAAAGAACTTGTAAGTAGATTTTTTTAGAGAAGTAGAAATCTTCTTATAGAATTTAATAGAGTAGTAGTTAGATTCCAGTTTATTGGAGTTTAATATGAACAGTTTTGTCTAAACTGTTCGTTAATGTGTATATTATGGTTATGTATAAAAGTAAAGATGATAAAATTTGATTTAATTTCCTAATCAAAAATTAACCTGTACACTGTTAGAATTAAATTATTGAAATCTATATATTTTTGTTTAACGCAATCTCAGTCAATATTTTGCGTCGCTGTTCAAAATCGCGTAATGCTGCTGGAACCTGACCTCTGCTTATCAGACCATAGGACATATGAACAGCAATCGGAGCAACGGATGGCTGTCATAATGTCAGCAACCCTATCAAACATCCAGTTATATACATGATTTGCTATTTTATGTGCTGAATGATCAATATGAGGGTTCTCATTGCGTTTAACGTCAAGAATCCAGCGCATTCATCATTTACTATTCTTTACAAATAGGGTTAGGTTTGCTTGTAGAGCCAAGTTTATAAGATCTTTAAGGTAAATGAGGAAGAAAGTGGGGCTTAAAACGGAACTCTGTTTGAAATAACTTTTATTTCTGATTGTTCTTATATGAGATAATGAACTATATCCGTCACAAATGGTTTGATTTTAGCTTTCTATATATATATATATATATATATATATATATATATATATATATATATATATATATATATATATATATATATATATATATATATATATATATATATATATATATATATATATATATATATATATATATATATATATATATATATATATATATATATATATATATATATATATATATATATATATATATATATATATATATATATATATATATATATATATATATATATATATATATATATATATATATATATATATATATATATATATATATATATATACATACATACATATATATATATATATATATATATATATATATATATATATATATATATATATATATATATATATATATATATATATATATATATATATATATATATATATGTATATATATATATATATATATATATATATATATATATATATATATACATATATACATATATATCATCATTAGCTTATTCCATCGGTCGGATGTAAGCCTCCCAAAGTTGTCTCCAATAAGCTCCGTTGTTTGCTTTTTACATCCAATCGTGTCCCATTAATCTTTTTATGTCGTCCGCTCATCGCGTCCTACATCTTTTGTGTACTCTAGGCCTCCATTCAACTATACAGCGTGTCTATCTGTTATCATTCATCCTTGCGATATGCCCAGTCCAATTCCACTTTAATATACATATTCGTCGTATTACATCTGTCACTTCTTCGTATCTCGATGTTGGGAATACATCTTGAAGTCTAATATGTAGCATTCTTCTCTCCATTCCTGTTTGGGTTACCTGGAGTTTATTTATTATACTTTTATTTAAAGCTCGCGTTTCAGTGCCATATGGTTATACCAGCAGTACTTATTGTTCGAATACTCTGGCTTTTACTGTATTTAGGATGTTTAAATGTAGATTGTAACCTTGCGAACGCAGACCAACCTAACGAGACTCTTTTATCCAAGTCAGATTTTTTTTCCTAAATATATGGATATTTGTACCTTTCCTTTTCTTTCACCTTTAATAGTTCCTGGCTGTTATCTTCACTTTGGTTTGGTGATGTTTATTTTTAGGCCTGTTTCTCGAAACTTGTTATTTAATTCTATCAGCATTTCTTGTAATTCTTCTTTTGTGTTGACGATCAGAGTGACATCATCTGCGAACCTTAAATAATTTAATCACCGTCTATTAGTATTCCTTTATTTTCTTACTTTAACGATTTGAAGATGTCTTCTAGAGTCAACGACATGAACAGCTTTGAAGATATCGAGTCGCCTTGTCTAATTCCTCTTTTAATTTTCATTTTATTTGTTTTTTTTTTTCAAGCATTATATATACGAGGCTGGATTGAAAAGTCCGTGCAAAAATAAAAACTACTTATGTGTTTGGGGTAAACCTTTTTTATTTTTCGTCATAGTCTCCTTTTAGGCTTATACATTTCGTCCAACGATGTTCTAGTTTGTTGATCCCTTCCGAATAATAGGATTTGTCCAAGTCTGCAAAATATCCATTAGTGTCTGCAAGCACCTCCTCGTTTGAATAAAATCTTTGTCCCGCCAGCCATTTCTTCAAATTGGGGAACAAATAGTAGTCCGAGGGAGCCAAGTCTGGAGAATAGGGGGGATGTGAAACGAGTTGGAATCCTATTTCCATTAATTTTGCGACCACAACTGCTGAGGTGTGTGCTGGTGCGTTGTCGTGATGGAAAAGGACTTTCTTGTGGGCCAATCGCGGGCGTTTTTCTTGCAGCTCGGTTTTCAAACGGTCCAATAACGATGAATAATATTCACCTGCAATAGTTTTACCCTTTTCCAGATAGTCGATGAGGATTATCCCTTGCGAATCCCAAAAGACAGTCGCCATAACCTTTCCGGCCGAAGGAACGGTCTTCGCCTTTTTTGCTGCAGATTCCTCCTTGGTAACCCATTGTTTAGATTGTTGTTTGGTCTCAGGAGTATAGTAATGTATCCATGTTTCATCCACAGTGACGAAACGACGCTTAAAGTCCTCCGGATTCTTCTGGAACAGCTGCAAATCATCCTTGCAACACTTCACACGATTCCGTTTTTGGTCAAGCGTGAGCAATCGCGGCACCCATCTTGCGGATAGCTTTCTCATGTCCAAATGTTTATACAAAATATTATGTACCCGTTCAATCGAGATGCCCACAGCACTAGCAATCTCACGCACCTTAACTCTTCTGTCATTCATCACCATATCATGGATTTGATCAATGATTTCTGGAGTCGTAACCTCCACAGGCCGTCCAGAACGTTCAGCGTCACTTGTGCCCATATGGCCAGTCCGAAAATTTTGAAACCACTTGTAAACTGTTCTAATCGAAGGTGCAGAGTCACCATAATGTTTATCAAGCTTCTCTTTAGTCTCCTGAGGTGTTTTGCCTTTCATAAAGTAATGTTTAATCACCACACGAAATTCTTTTTCGTCCATTTCTTAAAAATCACTCGACTTCCTTGATTCACACGAATGCCAAACACAAAGAAATAGACCAATATGGCTGAAACTTGGTGTGCGTTCATTCAAGAGATGCTACTAATTAAGCATGACCTCGATACGCGCCGGTGCTGCCATCTCTCGGACTTTGCACGGACTTTTCAAACCAGCCTCGTGTGTATATATATATATATATATATATATATATATATATATATATATATATATATATATATATGTATATGTATATGTATATATGTATATATGTATATATGAATATATATATATATATATATATATATATATATATATATATATATATATATATAAAGTAATTTAAGATCATTATTTCATTTAAAGCTTTAATAATGGCAATTGGAAACTTCTTTTTAAAAACTGGAAGAAAAGAAGCACTGACTGGACTCACCACCTGGACATCTTTTTAACCCGCAAAAGCTCAATTTTTTTTTTATCATTTGTGTTTATTCTTCTATCACCGGGCAAAATGGATGTCGCGACTCACAGTTTCAAAAAGATTTTGTCAACCAGAAAAATGGAGACATAACATGAAAGATAAGAATATTCCAAAAAAAAATTGGGACTTAATGGCCACTCACTTAAATTCCCTCAGTTTTAAAGATACAAAAGTAACCTGTTCAGAAACTATTTAAAAAAGATAATTCAAGACTACTTTCCTGTAAATTATGAAACTCCCCAACGTTATCATAACATCCTTCAAATGCGTCACTTCCCATTTTCTGATACTCCCGGTATGTTTAGGGTACTCTTTTAGACCCTCATATTTTCGAGAATCAAAATATTCTTTCAATTTCGTCTATCACCTTTCCCGCATATTCTGTCAAACTTCGCCTTTTCAAACTAACCAATTCGATCATATAATTGGCACCGAGTCTTAACTATTGGTTTTTCAACTATTGGGGCTGCCTTTTTGGGCACAAATCCGAAACATTTATTAGGTGTCTTAAAAAATGAAATATCGTTAATATTTACAAAACCCAACCTCATTCCAAACTAAAGATTTTTTGAAAAAAGCGGAAAAAGATCTTTTGTTGTTTTTAAGAGTATTATTTCAAAAGCGGAAAAAGCACAGCGTCAAATAATTTTTCATTATAAATGATTTTATGAAAAGGAAATTTTAGCTGATATTTAAACTATCAAATATTTCAACTCTAGAAAATAAAATAAACTAGTGTTCTCTTTTGTTACCATCGACAGTATTACATATTAAAATATCGTAAATGTACAGGCTACTCCTTTTTCACTTTTGACGTTACTGATGTTTCCCCTAAAGGATTGTTGATTCTTATACACCTTGTTTATTACTTGATTCTAGTCGGAATAATCCTTTCAGTTTCACTCTCATAGATGCACAGTACAACAATAATAGAGGACTTTTACAAATCATTTCTTATTACTGCCCAATTTTCTTCAAAGGTTGGTGAAACATTAGAAGTAGATTAGAAAGAGAAATTGAAAAATTTGCGGTCTACAAACTGTAGGTTAGGTAATCAATCTAGATATACAAACGCTTCGATAATATTAATCGAGATATGGATTGTGTGTATATCTTTACCTTACTGTGTAGCAGTAAGGTGAAGATATCAGTCGGGTTGACTTACATCTCCCAGCAAATATTGTGTTCGAATCTTAAAGAATCCCCGAAAATGCAGAAACATCGGAAGTCGGTTCAATTAGAAGTCAATTTAAAATTATATTTAAAATAACTGGTCAATTAGTGTTCCGTACATTAATTTCTTTTAAAATAAAAATTTTTGTTATGGAAATATAAAATGACCAGTAACTTAACAAAACAGATCCTAAATGAGTTTTCAACAAAGTTTTTTTCCGATCTTTACTGAAAACTGATGACCTTGAAATTTCTGTTTATATATATATATATATATATATATATATATATATATATATATATATATATATATATATATATATACCAGATAAATTATTAAAGGTAATGCAGTCGTGATAATTTTCGTTCAATTGACACTCTGTAAAGAATATTCCAGAATTTTTTCAAAATTTTTTGATCAGTACTTTTCGAGATAATGGGACAGTGATTTTCGCACTTTTTTAAAAATAATACAAGGAGAAGTGTGTGCAAATATTACATTATATATATTTTTGAACTCATCTTTTTACAAGCTTTCATTTGACATCCTACTCAATGACCTGGTATTTTTTTTTTTTTTCATTTCCGATTTCACCCCCCAAAACTAACCCCTTAAGTCAAAATTTAACTTTCAAAACTACACGGCTCTGATGAGGCCATCAATTCCTATATTAGTGCAAAATTTCAACTTTCTATGTCAAAAAATCGGGTGTGACTGATAAACGAACGGACAGACAGACATACACCGACGACATCTTATAAGTGTTTCATACGGAACACTAATAATAAATTAAATTATTTCTTAGCTATCTTCTTTTTCTCGGCGTTTTAGATTAAGGACTTATGTGATCTTTGTGGTACTTCTGTAGAAATTCTACGAATTGATCAAATGTTATCTTCGGAGAATTCATCTAATAAAATACCACTTAATTCCATTCTAACAGGATTCCCCAATTTACAAGAATTATGTTTGTGCTTTAAGCAGGTAAATTTTAAATTATGCTATAAATATGAGATGTGGAACAACTCCAGTCCGTAAGTATCTGCAACAATGTCTTGGGGTTTTTTAGGCCTACAAAAGAAAAGATTAGAAACAGCTTAGCTTAAAATGGAATTTATTTCGCACCTTTAAACCATTGTTTCTTGTCTAGCTTTGTTGCACGTATGCTTTGTTTTATAGTCTTGCATCGCTGCCCGAACCCTAATTTTCATTCCATTCTATTGCGCCATTGTTTTTCTTAAGGGTTTCTTACGCTCCTTGTCTTTCTAACCTCTGCTGCCCATGAAGTTTTATGGCATCCTCTCCTCCTTCTTCTTGGTTGTTCATACAGACATAGAGAATGAACTGAGCGTTCCGTATCCCGCTGTGAAGTAAATACGGACGCAAAAGTATGAGAGAGACAAAGCGAATGTGCGACCAGTAGCTGTCTCTCGGGGTAATGCACCTTGGTTATTACAGGCCTACAGAAAAGAGACAGGTATTGGCTGCACAGTCGCTTTGTCACTTTCTAGGGACTGGTCAATTTTGTGAGGCTAATGCTCAGTCCATTCTCTATTTCCTGGTTGCCATTCTATTTACATATCCACACATGTGAATTGTTTTTGTTCAATGTACTGCGTTATTGTGCCTTCAATCTCTATGATCTCTTTTATGATGTCATTTCTTATTCGGTTCATTTTAGAAATTTTAAGGCGGCTGCTCACTTTTTCTTAGGTATTTCTCTAAGTTTTTTTACTTGTGTCCTTACTCCATATAACACTGTTAAGGCAGGATATAGCGCTCCCTGCTGGTGTTAGTTTGTTTTCATTTTCCCTGTAATACGTAGTCTCAGCAGTAAAGCAGCACCCAAATAACTCTATTCTTGATAAATACATATTTCATCCTTTTCTAGTTGGAAGTCTTGTTGCTTTACTCCCAAAAATATTTTTTATATTATTTTATCATATTCCTCCACAAGTTTCTTAAGCACAAATTCCATCCTTATCGTTTGCTAGAACTACTTGATCATGCATGAACTGTAGTGAATTTAGCTGAATACTCATACATTTGTTCTTCCCTTTCCACCATTTCAAGGTAGCTTCTACGCAAATTTTAAACAGCATTGGTAATATGCAATAACCTAACTTTCTTTATTGTGTTAATTTTCCAGTCCATCGTCAGAATTGCGTTTAGTATTGGGACACTGTAAATAAGATTGTGGCTTGCTTTACCTACCTGCCAATCCCTACCCAACGATATGATACATATGCGTATATTTAAAAATAAAATATTACTCCAAGTTAAATCTCTGCGAAGTTATTCCAGAAGATCATATATTATATATATATATATATATATATATATATATATATATATATATATATATATATAGATTATTGTTTTAAACGTATTTAAATTATTACTTTTTATTTTAGACATATGCAAACGATAATTTCTCTTGGAATATTGTAAACACCTCCTATCAAGATATAAAGCTCTTCGCAAGAGGATTAGAAAAATTAAGACTTCAAATAATAAGGTTATTATATTTACCAAATCCTACAATTTTGGTTTTTAGGACACTATTGATATTTTTACCGGATGATTGTACAACGAACCTTTGCTTTCTGCAATTTTTAGCTTTGGTATAGTATCAAAGCTCAATGATCGAGAAATATATTTTAGTGCTGTGCTGAATAAGTATCACGTAGTTAGGTGGGAACACCGATACATCTTGTAAACCTTATCCGATTCCTGTATGAGAATACAAATGGCAGAATGAAATTGAATAATTCTTTTTCCGGTCTCTTTAACGTAGAAGCCGGCGTCAGACAGGGCTGTATTCTATCACCGCTACTTTTTATCATATATAGTAAACATATAATGAGATCTGTTTTGGATGACTGAAGTGGAGGTGTGGCAATCGGTGAAAAAAAGTTAAGTAACCTTAAATATGCGGATGATAATGTTATACTTGCAAAGTCAATACAAGACCTAGAATCAATTATGGAGCACCTTGAAATCATTAGCAAAAACTATGTATTGACAATTAATAGAGCAAAAACCAAAGTAATGATTGTTAGTCGTAATGAAGAGCTATATGAAATCTAAATGAAATTGCTGGTTTTACTGTTGTAGACCATTTCAACTCTTTGGGACCCCTAATAACTAACAATGGTGGCTGTGAAGCGGAAGTAAGAAAAACGTTTGGCTATGACTAGAAACTCGACGATCAAACTAACTAAGGTCTGGAAAGATTGAGCTGTGACAAAAATCACAAAGTTAAGATCGCTATTCAGCTTGATATTCCCCATAACAACTTACGCATGGACCATTAAACAAGCTGACAAAAGAAGAATCGATGCGTTTGAGATTTTGAAAAATCCTATCATATACCGAACACCGTAGTACTGCATCTCTTCTTGAAGAGCTTAGTATAAATGACCGACTTTAAAATAAAATTAATAGACAGTACATGAAATAGTTTGGTCACATTATAAGGGAAGTGGATGCCATGGAAAAGCTTGTAGTAATGGGGAAGATAGAAGGTAGAATATCAAGGGGACGGTCTCCAACAAGATGGTCCGAGCAAGTAAGACCTCTCCTTGGTATGGATATGTACGAGTCATGTCAAGTCACGCAGTATCGAGAGGCCTGGAGAAAGACTGCATAGTGTCACCGATACTCCTACTGGGGTTAAAGGATTAAAAGAGAGAGTCAGGTTTGAGAAGCAGGGAGCAGAAATATACAAAGTGCGTTATTTTAAGGAAAAAAAGAGAACCCTAAAGACAGAGTTACTTATTGAGCCGGACGCCAATCGCCACCCAAATGTTTCTCAAGTAAAAATACTTTCTTACACTGGAACACTTAAAGCCCTTTCTACAACAGTAAACTTCAACTCGATGACTGATAACAAGGGGAGTGGGAAATTCTACACAGAAAAGAACTGTTATATACAGTGGAGATTTAAAAGCTTAAACTCAATGTAAAAGTCGATGACCGAGGGAGAGATTGTTCGCAAAACAACCCTCTAACATAGTTTTAAAAATTTATATAGTAGATTCCAAAATATAAGATCTTGCCTTTTTGCTTTTACAATGGGGCAATAAACGACCCTATTATGGTTTTGTGCATAGTTGCCAGGTATTACCATAAACGTATTTTTATTTTACCTGCTTTGTATACCGCCCTCACTTGCACCTGCAGTCATATTGGATCTATTTTTACCTATATATTTACTACGTGGTAACCTGGTTTGGAGCCCTTTAAGTATTTAATAATATAGACCTAATGACTACAGGTCCTTATTAAGATACGAAAGATACTTTTTATTATTTTTATTTTTAGTTCTAATTACAACTTACAACTTACAACCTAACAGTTCTATTTTAATTATGTGGCGTCCGTGGGAAAATTGCAATAGTGGCTATCGCAAGAGAAAACATTTATCACTTGACGCTGAACAAATAGTGAAAAATGTTTACGACAGTTTGGTAAAAAGAAATTTGAATAAACAAAGTGCTTTGCAAAAAAACAGTGAACTAACAAAAACCCCAATATCTACGATTAAGGGTATTGTAGCAAACCATCACTCAGGAACAGGAAAAAACGGAAAGATTTTCAAATGCATCATGTAGACGATTGTGAAAAAGACGTCATCAGGAGAAAAATATATTCTATGCATGAAGAGCAGTTGGTGCCGACACTAGACAAAATAAACTTAAGACTGGTGCAGGACGGGAGCAATATACATTGTGGCCGATCAACCCTTCACAGAATTCTCTTAAGAATGGGATTCACGTTCCGAAAAATCAAACAAAAGGCAAGTAGTAATGGAGTCACAAAGATTACGAATCTTGCGACATACTTATTTACAAGAAATTAAAAAGTATCGATCTCCCCACCCAAAAACTGTACCCCAAAAATACTTATAATTTTATTTATTTGCATTATTGAATAAAATTCTTAAGTTCATCTCTGCAACCTATCATAAACAAAAGGTCAGAATTTTTATATTGCCCACTTAAAACGGCAAATATCAGGAACTTATATTTTAGGACAGGCTATACCTCCATTTAGAAATCGTTAACCGGAAGAGAGGAAATTTTTAATAAAAGAGAACCCTTTCACACAGTGGAACTTTAAAAGCTTACACCTAATTTAAAAATCGAATAGTGAAGATTTTTTATAAAAAAGCACTTTTTCGTGCAATGGGACTTTACAGCTCAAGGAGGGAGGGGCATATGCACCTCCTTCTGCTACGCCATTGCACCTTACATATCATCTGGCTCACGTAGCATGAAGTTTTTTCCCGTTAAAAAATTATTACAGAAATTATTAAAATTAATAGTTTCAGTACTAACCATTAAATTAGCGATTATTACACGTAACTATAAAGATCGAATCATGGCCCTCGAAATTGATTTTTAGAGACGAGGCAGACAAACATCAAGGTTAAGGCAGGTCCCAAATGGCGTAATTCGACAAATGATGAATGTAGAAGGAACTATTTTGAAATCCATAGCAGAGACAACACAGAAATCATTTTAAATCATTTTAATGCATTTAACACCCACATACAATTCACTCTCGAAATAGAGCAGGATCTTAGTGTTCCTTTTTTGGATACCGGAGTAATAAAAACGAGTGACAATAGTATTATACTTGACTGGTATAAAAACCCACAGCGTCAGGCAGATTTATAACTTATTTCTCTAATCACCCAAAAAATCAAAAATTTAACACCTTGATAGCAATGGAAAACAGGGTCATACACATTAGTGATGATAGGTTTCGAAAAAGAAACTTAGACGATCTGTACAAATTTTTTATTAACAATGCACATTTTACGTAAATTAATTTATAACTCTAATATTGTTGATGGCCCTACCGATGAGGCGCATGCGCAGCACACGATATACAGGAAGCTACAATTTATAAAGCCAATCGCAAATTCAATCGTCGCCTTATTCGAAGACTTTCCAAATATAAAAATTGCGAAATATAACAGCACACGAGGTTCTGCACTGTTTTCAAAAATAAAGGATAGAACGCCTATTTTGTACAATAACTGCATAGTTTATAGATTGTCTTGTTTGCAATGTGAGGCTTGTTACAATAGACAGACATCGCAATGGTTAAAACAGAGGCTCACACAGCACATGATTGACTGTCGATTGGGAAAGAATTCATGTGCCGTACTGCAACATTATTTGAAAACAGGTCATAATTTTGACTATAACAACGTTAAAATTTTAGCTCACGACAACAACCATAAAGGGAAATTTTTTTAAGAAATGCACCACAAACATAAGGTCCCCAACTCAATCAACTATAAATCAGACACTACTCAACTTAGTAATATCTACAGCAACATAATTATATTAATCATGTACAATTACAACATTAATAATTAAAAATTTGTTACCTCTTGGTATAAAATAAGTAAATAAAGTATTTTTCTTTTGCCGTTTTTCCCGTTCATTTGAAACTCACATCGGTACATATGCATCGAGGATGTTTACTCTCAGTTTGTGTAGAAAAATCGACATGTTGAGTTTCGATTTCGAGGACTAACTCGCATTTTCGTACGTTGTTTTTTTTACTTAATCGTTTGTTCATATTTATTTGTTTAATACCTAGACGAACGATAACAAAATATTGAGTGTTAATGAAGAAAAAATTTGTGTTTGCAGTTCAGACCTATTCCCAATAATCAAACGCTTATCTAATTAACGTACAGTCGATAACAAATTACCATATATATATATATATATATATATATATATATATATATATATATATATATATATATATATATATATATATATATATATATATCTATACGCAAGTTATGAGAACAAATTTATTTGATATCTGATAAACTGGTTCATGAACTCTTAAAACAATTGAAGTATATTTTAGTGATATTTTGTAAAATTCCTACATATCATAATTTTCAATTTTTATGACATTAACAAACAGGTAATCCGAGAAGTTATGCTATTCAATTACGATTTTAGTGTTCCGTACGGAACACTTATAAGATGACTTCGGTGTCTGTCTGTCCGTCTGTCTATCTGTCTGTCACACCCGATTTTCTCCGAAACTATTTGTCATAGAAAGTTGAAATTTGGTAATAATATAGGAATTGATGGCCGCATCAAAGCCGTGTAGTTTTGAAAGTCAAATTTTGACTTAAGGGGTTAGTTTTGGGGGGTGAAATCGGAAGTGAAAAAAAAAATTTTTTAGTAGGTCATCGAGTCTGGTGGCAAATGAAAGCTTGTGAAAACACGAGTAAAAAATGGATATAAAATGTAATACTTGCGCACACTTTTATTTGTATTATTTTTAAAAAATCGCGAAAAATCGCTGTCCCTTATCTCGAAAAGTACTAATCAAAAAATTTTGAAAAAATTCTAGAATATTCTCTAGGGGGTGTAGATTGAACGAAAATTATCACGAGTGCATTACCTTTAATAATTTATCTGGTACATAAAAAAACAAAAATTTCAAGGTCATCAATTTTCAGTAAAGATTGGAAACAAACTTTGTTGAAAACTCATTTAGGGTGTGTTTTGTGAAGTCACTGATTATTTTATACCACCGTACCAACATTTTTTATTTTAAAAGCAATCAACGTACGGAACACTAATTGTGCAAGTTCAACTTACACTTGACCGGTTTTATTTTTTATAATAAATTTCAAGATCCATTAAACGTTACTATGTAAAATAAGGCTAACCAGGGCGACCAAAGACGAATGAATTGATATAGAGTTGAAACTAAAATGACAGCTACTCACAGATTCTCTAAAAAGTGTAAGAACTTTAAACGCGCCTATTGTTGTAGCCGACAGTTGTTTTACGGGTTTAGTAAGTCGATCAAAAATAACATTTAATAAAAAACTTCCAACTCTTTATTAAGAAAATTTCACATTTGTTATCTCAATATGAGTGTAATGCTATCGTTGCTTGAAAAAAAAAATTGATACTTGGTACTTCGTTAATTAATTAATAAATAAGAATGTTACTGTAATAATGCAAAACTAATAATAATACTAATGACGATACTAACAATGTCACTAATAATGTTACTGTTAATAATGTAATGTTAATGTCCTCTCTAGCTGACCCCTATTATTTTATATTTTGCTCTCTCAAATTTACCATAGGTGTACTCTTAAGTTTAACTAAGAAATATTTATCTATCATGGTAATGATAAATAAGTTTGGCGACTTGTTGGCGCCATCAAGAAGTTTACAAGGGAAATTATCAATTGACCCATTAGTAAGTGTACATAGTAGATCTTTTATTGAGAATGATTATTGTTAAACTACGATTTAAACTCATAGGCGTAGCTAAAGGGCAAAACAATATAATAATATAAATGGTTGGCTTACAACACTATTTTATAAGCATATATTGTGGTGAATTCTACATACTATTAAAATATGGTGTCCGTGTTGTAAAGAGTTTTTCTTTCATTTTACCTTCCACCTAAGCATCATGTGATGACAAATTTATTTATTTGAGTGATATAATGGTACAATTTGGCTCAAATTTAGTTCACTTTATGACCAGAGGGCGTCTTTACTGATCTCAAATTTAATAATTATTTTAGAATTACAAATTCGGATATAGACTGTGAAAAAGCAATAATCATATTGAAAGCCCTTTTAAAGCACGAATTAAAGACTTTAGATTTTTCACATTGTAAAATAGGAAATCGAGGAATGATGGCCATATCAAAATTTATTTTGGAAAATCCAGTAAATGAAGTACTGTTAGGAAACAACAGAATAGGTATGATTCATAAATTATTATTTACGTAACTTTCCTATCTTACTATCTTCTATAAGAACGCAAGGTGGAAGTATATTATTTTAGTAGATTCATTTTACTTAAACAATGTCTTAAAACTACAAAAACAACTAAGTAAAATATAAATAAATATAATAAAATAAAAGGGGCTTGTTGGAGCTCCATGGCTTGATATTTATTATATTTTTTACGACCAGGTCCACCACAAAAAAAAAAAACATGTTTTTTTATATTTTTTTTATTTGCAATACATAAACGCAATAAATGTAAAACTGTTTAACATATTAGACCAACTCTAAAAGAATAAAAAAAATTATGAAAAACTTTTTATTTAAACAAAGAATACAGCACATCTCGTAGAGCACCTCCGGTACATACGCCCTGATTGACGTGCAACCTTAGGATTGCAAAAATCGTTCAATCAGAAAAAATCAAGTTAATTTGTAATCGACATACCTACAGTTTCTATATGAATAGACGCAAAAATTAAAAAATTAAAAATTCGCATTATTTTACAATTAAAAAGAGAGCAATTTTTTACAAAAAAAAATGACAAAAAATGAGCTATAAAAATTATTTAAACAATCTTTTATAAAGTAATTGAATATTCAGTGAGAATAAAACACTAAATTTTTAGTAAAATTTCCACTTTATGGTTTTTCAAGGTTTTTTTCTTTATTATTCCTGATATGTTTGTTGAAAAACCATAAAACTGGTGTTTACCAACTTAATTGTAGTTCTTGTAATAAACTCTACATGGGACAAACAGGGAGAATATTCGAATAAAGAATTTCAGAACATAAAAGTTGTTTAAAAAGCAAAACTATTTCTACATACGCCAAACATTTAATAGAAGAGAATCATGTATTTGATAATAATTTCCATATTTTACAGATTCAGAACAAACCGCGTAAATTAAATTTATTTGAGACCTCCGAGAACGATGAAAAAAATAATACAAACACCAACTGAACCTCGGAAATTCCACGTAGTTGAATTTAATTAATGAATAGATAATTTGTATAATTATTAACTTTTGTTGTTATCCTTCAGTTACAACCTACACTACCTTTATTTATAAAACCATCAAGAAATGTTTATTTCATTCCATACCCATACTTTTGATAAAGCTAATGTTTTAGCGAAACACGTGTCAAGTATAAAAATCAATAAAAGTGGAAATTATACTAAAAAAATGTACTGTTTTATTATCAATGAATATGAATTTTCATCATGTAACGACCGAGTCAGTTAATTAATTGAATATTCATATCGAAGATAATTATATATTTTCAAAGTATGACCAATTTCAAATTGATTCATGGTTTTGAAAAAAACGCGTTTAAAATTTTCAGTACAAAAGAATTGTGAAAAAACTGATGCTTAGCATGTGTTCTTGTCGAAATAATGGTTAAACTCATGTATAGAATGACTCACATAAATATTCTATTGAGTGTTTACTTAACAGCTGCTCGAAGAACCTCTGAAACTACTCGTATTACAGCTTAATGCGTTGTACTTTGTACAGTGTTTTCTACTGTTGCTTACTGAACTTATTGAAATGTCAAATAGATGATTGGTTGGGCGGGAAACGAATTCATAAGTGACATGGTTTCTTTCTCCTTGGGTATAAAATATTTTTAAATAACTGTCACTATTATTTTTCACTTCGAGGTTTATCAATATAAATATCACTAGCTGGGCAATATGATCCCATAGTTCTTATCATCTTACAGTGGAATTGTTATTTTACAAGACAATTTTTACAGTCAAATGCTATTAATATTTTCCAATTTGAAGTTAGCCAATGTAATCATCACTGATTAGGCAATAGTAATATTTGTCATATTAAACTGGTATTTCAAACGATAATTTTTACGGCCAGATGCTGCTACTATTTTCGAATTCGAATTTTAGCAATGCAACACCATTGATTAAACAATATTTCCCAATTTGCCAATGTAAACATCACTGAGGAGGCAATATTTATACTTATCGCACTAAAATTGTATTTTACACGATAATTTTTATAATCAGTTGCTACTAATATTTTAAAATTTAAAGTTTGCCAATGTAAACAACACTGATTGAATGACAGTCACATTTACAGCTCTAAATTTTGATATAGATACAGACAGAATAACTCAAAAATGAAAGTTTAACAATTATTAACTTTCATTATGCCAAGAAATTTGTAAACATCTTTGAAACAATAATGAACACTGGTGAGCAAAAAAAACGACTCAAATTATTTGGCTTCATTTAACACGGATCTTAGAATTTAAGGTTCATATATTTTTATGAATTTTAGTATCATTTGAAAGTCCATTCTTTTCACTTTCTAATTATACCAAATTCCACAGCATATCTCATGCTTTTTACTTATTAAGATGATTGAAAGGGGAAACAAGGAGGTCAAGGACTGAAAATAGGGGTAAGAGAAAAGAAAAATTAAACAAATTTTAAGTTCTTCATGGAGCGGGTGAGCTTTTTCACCAATGTCTGTGGGATTCTTCCCCATTCTTCCGCCATCGCAACCTTTAAGTCCCTCAGCGATGCAAGGGCTGGATTTCTGCCTCGAACCCTTCTTTTAAGCTCATTCCCCATGTGCTTAATTGGATTAAGGCCAGAACTCCGTGCAGGCCACTCTAATGTGGGTATTCCCACTTCCGCCAGGTATTGCTGCAACGATGCAGCAGCATGTAGCCTCACATTGTCGTGCAGTAGCACGAATCTATCGCCAATAAACCCAGCGTAAGGAACGACGTGTTCCTGCAGAATCTCCTCGATATACCGGTGAGCAGTTAATCTACCACTACGAGTCTCATCAGTAACGGAAACCAAATCGGTTTTCGCATCCAGTGACATGCCTCCCCACACCCTGACAAAACCTCCTCCGTAGGCGACCGTAATGCAGCACTGCGCATAGCGCTCCCCAGGCCTCCTATAGACTCGTCTTCTTCCATCATTGCCATGTAGGCACATTCGGGACTCGTCGGAGAATAAAACGCAGCACCATTGCTCTAAAGTCCAGTCGACATTTTCTCGGGCAAATCTGAGTCGCGCTTGTCGATGCGATACTGTCAATTTGGGTGCGTTAGCTAGTCTCTTCAGACGTTAGCTAGTTTAAGTGTTCTTCTGACTGTCCAATGACTGACAGCCCGACAGCAAACTTGTCCGAGCGCCTGCCCGATCTCA
This sequence comes from Pachyrhynchus sulphureomaculatus, assembly GCA_019049505.1. NCBI lineage: Eukaryota > Metazoa > Arthropoda > Insecta > Coleoptera > Curculionidae > Pachyrhynchus > Pachyrhynchus sulphureomaculatus. The sequence goes on along the minus strand of CM032447.1, from coordinate 70,272,902 downwards.
ACGCCGATCAGGTGACGATTTCTTAGGATTCTGACAATGTAGCGGTCGTCTCGCTCCGAGATACATCTTCTTCTTCCTGATAATGGTCTCCGTGAATAGGCGCCAGTCTCTTAGTAACGTCTATAAACTCTGAAGACAGTTGACTTGCTCAGGTGCAGCGACTACACATTGGCTATGCTCTTATTGCAACAGACTTGTGCCGTTTCTTTCGTGGTGGTATCCATTTTCCGATAACGTAATTAGTGAGCAGCATAGCAGAGATGTTGACGGTTCAAGTTCCGATAAAGGAATGATAGGAAATTGCAGTTGCATGTGTTCTATATATATATATATATATATATATATATATATATATATATATATATATATATATATGTAGGGATGAATAGCGCGCAAGGATTACGTTGCTGAGCGAGCAAAAACGGTTATACTGTGTAAAACCGTTTTAATCAGTAAAACTTTTTGGAAATCCAAATGTTTTTGGTATTATTGAAAAGAGTAGAAAATGTAGCATTCTAATGATACCAAAAATAATACCACAAAGGTTTGTGTCGATTTTTTTGCTCACCAGTTTAGTTACGTGTCAAGAACGGCTCATAATTGAAGATGGTCAGAAATTTACTATGAACGTATTGCAATCCTCGCAACTACGTTTTTCGCTCAATAGAAACATGTTCCATAAAACAACAGTTATATAAAGGAATTTACTAAAAAGTTCTCGAAAGTAATGTTCTAATGAATACAGTTTACCATAACTCGTCCATCGCAAAATACGAGTATGTACAATTAAAACCCATAGGTCATTCTAAATACTGGTGCTTTAATATTATTTCAAGTACATATCAATAAATTTAGTAATTGTTATTATAGTTAATTATAAGTTTTCTTAGATTTATTACTTTTTTAATCTTTTGTTTTAGGATCAAACGGAGCTATTAGTTTAGCTTATGCTGTAACTCAAGAGGCTTGTTACATTAAAACTCTAAATCTGAAATTAAATCAAATATACGATGATGCTGGAAATCAATTAATGAAGAGCATTGGAAAATACAATAAAACAATAAAATCATTGTCATTATCAGGATGTGGATTTTCAAAAAATTTTGAAATCGCAAAAATTATTAAAGAAAATAAATGTTTGGAAAGTTTGGATATTTCTAACAATGCATTGGGGGAGGTAAAAATCAGTTCGTGAAATGTAGAGTAATGATTTTGAATCTTTTGAATAATGTTTTTACCTATTAACGTAACGATATATTATTAGTCCTGTCCGTCAATTTTTTGACACATATTCATCAATAGAGAGATTTTGCAACGCTTATTTTTCACATGCCTTTGTCCTTATCGTTATCTCAAGCATGCGCAGTATTAACGTGAAGGTATTGCAAGGTTAGGTTAGTATTCATCTTCTATAAACTTTTTTTTTTATTCATTTCATGGTTAAGCACACCGGTTATTAATATTTGATGGGTCAACACAAGTTTCTAAAATAAAGTTGTGTCGGGCAGGTTTCTATCACTTATTTCAATATTACGATAATACGAATGTGCGATAAATAAAATTTCATTAGCACCACTCACACTGTAATGCCATCGTGCCAAAGACTGCAAAATCCCAACATAATCTGAACACTAATTAACTATTATTAGTGTTATTTGCAATAAAAGATTATAATTTTACCGTATTTTCTTAGTGGTATACCTAAGTAGAAAAAAAACAGACCCTACCATAATAGCAACAAGAATAACGAACTTTAAATAACCTCTCTTATAAGTTCCTAAATAAGTCCTTAATTAATCCTTAATAAAAGTTTCTCTTATTTTGTTTCAGTACTGCGCAACCTCTAAATGGCGGGCACATGCTTTAAATAACGATAACAGTTGAGTCCTTATATTTAATTTTTTCTCTATACTACTGCGCAAGCTCCAAACGGTGAGTGCATGCTTCAAATAAAGATAAAAACAGTGGCCTACCAAAATAAGCGTTAGAAAATATCTCTAATCTAAAGTCTTCGTCACTTCGAATTAAATGTAAATATTAATGTAGTATCCAACATTTTGGTTGACGCTTATGGCAAGGCAATTCCAACTACCTGACTAGCTGAAATGAAAATCAGCCTACGATTTCCTTCAAGTTAAATTTACCTAATCCTAAGGTTGACACTTGTTTCAAATACTTTATGAGTGGTGTCGATACTTTTCTGTTTATTTCTTTTTGCATTCAATATTTCTTGGTATGTATTGATAATACTGAATTGTATGGAGTGCTGTTATCATTATTTTTGAATAGTTTCTAATGCTGTATCAAAACCGAGTAATAACTTTCTATATATCCTCCTCTGTCATATTGCCCTTGACAGGACGTGGTGACTACCCATTAGCTGGTTCTTCGCACTTGATCTTTCCAGATCTCTCGATCTAGGGCCATTTGGGCCGCCCTATGTAGAGTTTTTCCAAGAAAGGGCTGCAATTCATCTATCGATCTTGTAAGAGATATGCCTCTTGATCTTCTGCCGTTGACTTTTCCTTCGACTACCAGTTTCTCCATAATCTTCTGGCGATGTGACCAAAATATGCGAGGTAGACTTGAATTACACGTTTGAGTAGTTTTCAGGTTTGTCTCCTCTAACACGGACGCGTTAGTCCGGTGCTCTGTCCGGGAGGTCAGAAAAACTCATCTATACACCCACATCTCGAAACTTTCGACTCTTTTTCTGTCAGTTTGCTTTAGTGTCCAGGTTTCAGCTGCATACATTGTGATGGGAAATATAGGGACATTAACGAGTTATAGTTTGGTTGTCTTCGTTATTATGCGATCCTTCCAGATTTTTGACAATTTTTTGGTCGCTGTGTTGGTCATCACTATTCTCCTATTGATCTTGTCCGAGCATCTACCAGCGTTCGTGATTAACGTGCCTAGGTATACGAAGCTCTCTATATAATTTTACCTTTAACGTTATAGATCTAAAAAGGTTTTTCCGATCTTGCAACATCTAGCGAATTGTTCGAGCCGGACATAAAAACCATTATTGTGGAAGTGGAATGTTTGTATACGAGTATAATTAAACGAAAAAAGAATGTTGATAAAAACTACACATCTTATTGTTTTGAGGAAATCAATTAACTCGAATTTTTCTTGTAGGAAATTGCAAAGGAAATTTTAGAGGCAATGAGTTTTAATACTTCACTGAAAAAGTTAGATGTAAGAATGTGCAAAATAACTTCAGCGACCGAGGCAAAAATTCAAAATGAAGTGTATAAAAATAGGAAAGGATTTAAAAAAGAATCTTTTAGTGCAGAATTTGCAGAAGAAAATGTAGATAATTTATGGTCTGAACAAATGATTGCAGAAATGGAAGAAATATTAATTAACCAAGAGGATGTAGGGACGCCTCCAGAGATAGAAGTAATTGAAGATAATTCACCTTAGTTCTTTCATATAATTTATTAAAGTATAAACGTAATTCGAAATAGGAACCAGATGCATGGATTCATTGATATGTCTGAGGTACTAGTAGGCTCCTTGTATACTGGGGTAGGGCTGGATTTAGAATTTTACCAGAGAAAGGGGGAGGGCGGTTGTGTGCTATATATTTTTAGAGTGCTTTCACTCTTTCAAAAATAACTATTTACTGTATGTTGTTTCTTCTTCTATTAACTTACATTCATTAATTTTATTAGTAAATGCTTATAGTTTTCTTATTATTTTTTACTATTTTATTTAAATGTCGTAGCAGCTAAATACATACCACGAAGTTTGTAAAATTTCATTAACAAGGCACGATATATTAGCTTTTCAACATACATAAAATATTTACTATGGCTTGAAGCAAAACCTTTTTTACTGCAAGGTTGTGGTTATTGACAAGTCAAATGTTTCTAATCAATTCATTTAATAGGTTCCTTTCATGTAATCGTAAATATACAATTTACTTTTAACATTATTTATTTTCTAAGAAAGAAATTCAGTAAGTAAAATTCACATTATTTAAATATTTATAAACATTATTGCTTAAATTTTGTATATTAGAGAGATTTTGCAACACTTGTTTTCACATGCCTTTGTCCTTATCGTTATCTCAAGCATGCGCAGTATTAACGCCAAAGAAATGCAGGATTAAGTTAGTATTCATCTTCTATAAGCCTGGGGTTTTTTTTTTATTCCATTCATGGTTAAACACACCGGTTATTAGTATTTGATGGAACAACACAAGTTTCTAAATTAAAGTTGTTTCTATCACTTTTTTCAATATTTCCAAGGTAATACGAATGTACGATAAATAAAATTTCATTTAAAATTAGCACTACACACACTGTAATGCCATTGTAAAAAAGATTGCACAATCTTAACATAATCTGAGCACTATTTAACTGCTGTCAGTGTTATTTGCAATAACAGATTATCATTTCAATTTTACTGTATTTTTTTAGTGGTTTGTATACCTAACTAGGAAAAAAACAGGCCCTACCATAATACGAAAGAATAACGAAGTTCAAATAACCTCTCTTATAAGTTTTTAAATAAAGGAAATCGTTATCCTTAATAAAGGTTTCTCTTATTTTGTTTCAATACTGCGTGAGCTCCAAATGGTGGGCGCATGCCTCAAATAATGATAACAGCTGAGTCTTTTTTATCTAATTTCTTCCTTTACTACTGCGCAAGCTCACAACGGCTCATGCTTAAAATAAAGATAAAGACAGTGATCTACCAAAATAAGCGTCACAAAATCTTTAGGTTCGTTCCAACCCGTATCAGAAACAGTTTCTTACAGTCGGGATTCTGCGCAGTCAGTTAATTGCGTTCCAACCAAAGTTACTAACGGTTAGCAAACTATTGGTTTTATGTTCCAACTAAAATTCAAACCTGTTTGAAAACTATCAGAATAGTTTGCGGATTATCTTCTAACCAATAATTAGGCGCATGCGTATTGCAACTATTTTGATTTTGCTTGCAACATAATCTATAATCCGACAAAGTGGAAGCTTTGAATAAAAGTATTTTAAAAAGGCTTGTATTGCTTGGACACCACGAAAGTCGTGAGAACGTCTCACAACATTTGGAGTGATTTAGTAATTATACCGTTAATATATAATGTTGGATATATTTACACATTAACCTTATTACATACCTTCTAGATCCATTTTGACTTTTATGCTTAGCCTTGGAAATAAAAAAAATGATGCTTATTCAAAGCAAGATTCAAAGATTCGACCGGCCTAAGTTTGTTAGGTTATATTTATTCACACGTCAAGTAAATTATCAGCTGTTCCAACCGTCCATATAAAAATTAATCAGAAGTCAATATTTTACAGACATGCGCGATAAACACGATTTTCAAATTGCTGGGAATCTGTTTCTGATTTAAGGTTGGAACGAACCTTTTCTATTTATCTTGACGTTTCGCACTCTTGTCTTGGCATTTCTCGTTTTTATCTTCTATTATAAGGGAATAGCCATCGATATGTTTACGCACTGGGTTGATGACAAAAACCAGGACGTATAGTATTTTACGTTTGCACGGGAATTCCTAACCTAACTATAGATCATTATTTTAGTTTTTTTTATTATGTTAATAATTAGAAAAACAAGTTTTGAAGTGTAACTTTTTGCGATACTTTCAAGAATATATTTCTTATTTTCATTTTGTTGTTTTATTTACTCTTCAAAAAACTATTAAATTATATAATTGTATCTACAAGCGAACAATAATTATTGTAAATAGAGTTAAAGTAAATTTAAGCTCTGAATGATTATTTTTTAGCAGAGTTGTAAATTATAGTAAAAATACCCTTTATTGTTATAAAAAATAAGTTTTTGTGGTAATGGTTAAGAAAACAGTCCCACCCCCGAAATGGATGAGGGGTGAGTGAAGGTAGTAGGGGAGGATGTCCCCAATACGAACCACTATAGATTCTACGTCGGTCACGTCCCATAAAAAAGATGCACCCCCATAAACATTGTGAATTTGGAGTAGTTATCCCTACGGTAATGATTAATAAACACTCCCACCCCCAAAGGAGAATGGGTAGAGGTAGTCAAGGTAGATATTCTCTACACGGGAACGGAACCTGAACTAACTCGAACCAACCTGAACTAATCTGAACTAACCAACATCAATTAGAATAGCTGATATTTAAAACATCAAAGCTGAAATATAAACAGGCAATGACACCTGTATTTACATTTTTATCAGACACATGGATCGCTATAATTGACCAAGACTATTTATAGAATTTATATAGAAGTCACTGGGAGTCAATAATTCACTAAGTTTTGACTTCAAATATTGCAATAAACGACTCTCTAACATAACCTAGATAAAATGTCAAACACAGGCATTTTTACTCCAAATACACAATGTTTAGAGAGGTATATCTTTTTTAAGAGGGGTGAATGTAGCAAAATCTATGGTGGTATGTAGAGGTGACATCTTCCCCTACCACCTCCACCCACCCCCTATCCCCCCGGGAAGTGGGGCTGTTCTCCTAACCATTACTACATTTGCTTACGAAACTAAAATAAAATTATTCAAGAATCTAGGAGCAAAACATAACAAGTAGAAGTTTCGCCTTTACCAAAAATTCAAATTTCATATTTTCCAAGTCGAGGTCAAATTTCTAGAGGGACGAAACGTCTTGAAAGAAAAAAATCTGTTGCACTGGACCTCTGAAAACTTAAAAACCATTCTCAGCACGGTAGACTCAAAATTGACGGCCTGAGGGGGAAATTTTTACAGAAAAAAAATCATTCTTACAAAAAAACTTAAAAAAAAAACATGCAATTTCAAAATCGCCAATGGAAGGGAGATTTTTCTCAAAAAAGAACTTTTCACACAGTACCACTTTAAACGGCTAAATTTAGTTTAAAAATCGATAACCTTGAGGTAAAGATTTTTTATAAAGAACTTTTTTACAAAACGAAACTTTAAAACCTTTCCCCCAACTACGCCACAGTTTCAGAGGTACCTTACTCTGTGAGTTAACTTCATAAATTTGTATAATCCAAATAACAAATCTTCGATATTTTTGAACTTACAGAATTTACAGACAAAACGATAATGGATCCATAAGTTGTCTATAAAGTTACAATTACAGATATAATGTAGTTCCACCCTAATCTAAGCAGATTTGAAAGAGGTTAAGTAAAATCATGGTTGCCAATAGAATATTTGTAATACACTACATATATTTAATACGATTTTAAATCGAGCGCCACTTATTTGGTGGAAACATGTGGCGGCTCCATTAGCTGTCAACGCAACTAATTCTAACCAACTTCCTTTTTATGGTGGACGTCGTGTCCGCTTAGATGTATCATTGTAGTTTTTAAGTTTTTATATTAAAATGGTGAGTTTAATGCAGTTAAATTCTTTTAGTAAATTGTCAGGGATATAGGATTAATATTAAGAGTTTTCAGTTATGTAGGGATTATTATTTCGTGAATTGAAGCATTTAAACTTTCTATACCACGTGTGGTATGATGACAAACTGTCCATATTTTTACTATTTCATCTTTTCATTCTTTCATGAAATTAAATTAAATATTACAATTAAGTAATTTTAACGTATACTTTTACTAAAAATTTATAGTTAACCGACTTATATAAATTAAATATTAAGTAATAATCTCATTGTTTATGTGAGATTCTTGAGGAATAAATTTCTAGTCTATTTGGTAAAAACTGTCGCCGCCAATAAATTAATTTCGATGTAAAACTAATTTATTGAAGCATTTAACTCATCCGTTTATTTAGTTTACATGCGGTTATTTTATTATTATTTTCAATTTATGTTTCAGGCGTTATCTACCGCTCGTCCACTTATAAGCGTTTATGATGAAAAATCTGAAACAGTTAAGGGATCGAACGTTGCTCTCCCAGCTGTCTTTAAAGCCCCAATTAGACCTGATGTTGTTAATTTTGTCCACCAACAAATATCTATGAACCATCGTCAACCCTACTCTGTTAGTGATAAGGCTGGTAAGTTTGAAACTAAATAAATTAACTTAAAAAAATTAGCGAATTGTTTCTTCTTCAAAATACATTTTCTTAACTGCTGTCTTTTATTCTTGTATAATATGTTCTAGTTTAAAAAATAAATATATTTTATAAATATATTGCTAGAATTATTATTTCTTAATTGGGAAAATATTTATTTTATTTTTATAGTGTAAATGGTCTTCAAGATGTAGGCAAAAGGGATGTTTTTGAGTTACTTTCGTAACTATAAAGGGAAATTAACAAAACTAAATGTGTTATTTTTTTACTAAACTACAGTCTACGCTAATACACTTAGTTCAGTGTTTTAGTTTCATCGGGACTAGGAGAACCTATAGTTTTGAGTATTGGCTTGGACTGTGCAAGCCACGTGGATTTTGTGTTTAAAAAAAATTTTGGTGAACAAATGAAAGTTTCACACGAAGGTTTTTGTTGGATGATTTTTTATGATTTTAATAAAAGCCTAACTTGACAACAATGCCCTTGAATCACTTCTTTCAAGTTTTGATAATGAATCACCATCAGAAAAGACTGTTTACAATTGGCTTACAGAATTTCGTCATGGTCATGCTTCCGTCAGCGGAGAGTTTCGTGCAGGTCGACCAAAATCGGTTCTTATTCCAAAAAACATTGGTGTTGTATGCAGTGTGATTGAAGAGAATCGGCATGTGACTTAACCGTGAGATAGAGGCATACTTAGGCACATCGAAGACTGCAGTACATTCAGTTTTGCATGAACATTTAGCTGTAAAAAAGATCTGTTCCCGATGGATTCCGCATAATTTGACCGAAACTCAAAAACAGACTTGTGTCAATTGGTGTAAGGAAATGCTCAAAAAATTCGACCGAGATCATGCAAAATCCATATACAACATTATAACAGGAGACAAAACTTGGATATATTTGTGTGAGGCAGAAACTAAGCAACAATCAACTGTTTGGTTGTTCCAAAATGAATCCAACAAAAGTGGTTCGTTCACGAAGCACTTCCAAGCTTGTTTCTTTGGTTATACTGGGCAAGTTGCAACTATTGGTTTAGACCAGAGGTTCCCAAATTTTTTTTCTCGTAGACCACTTTCAAAATTTTACGGGTTTCGGTGGACCCCCTGCTGCTACATTTCTACCATATTCCTAGAACTCGTCAAAAAAATGTGAAGATGGAAATTTGTGTCGTAGCTGAGTTCCAACCCTAAATTCGGAGTGATAAAAATAAAAAGAAAAATAATATATTTTCTTGTATTCTATTTATTAAAATAATATGATTACAAACTTAATAGAATTAAAATTAAACATTAATAACGTACCGTAACTTCAACAGTGCAAACCAACAATTAAAAAAAATAGTCATAATTTTAATGGGAGGGATGTACTTGATGGATTGACAGCAAATTATCAATATTTGGCTTCAGTTTTGTAAGGAATAACCGGAAATCTCCCCGTTCTGTGATGTTCAATCTTCTCCTTTTTTTTGTTAATAGGTTTGTAACGACACTAAAACTTTTTGACAAGGTATGACGAGGGAAACGCTATCAAAAGTTTTCTCGCAATTTCCCACAGCCCAGGATTTCTGCCTGCAGCCAAAATGTTTGGTAGCCTTTTTTAAATTTTACCTTCGGCTCCTCATTGGTTCTAAGCTCGAGTAGCTCCTCTTGTAATACCACATTCGCCACTTCCGTTTCATCAAATGGATTTATGATCCATGGTGGTATTTCCATCGTCATAATATCTTCAAATCTATTTTTGAAGTCATCATGCAGGGCATTTAAATGTTGAACGTATGTCTGAATATCCTCATCAAGACATTCTGCCTGTGACAAGTTTGGAAACTGGGAGAATTCGCGCCGGCTAATATTTTGCTTCATAAATTTCAATTTTCCAAGAAAAGCCGAAATTACACCCTTTGTTTTTATTAAATTTAGGCTGTCCCCTTGTAACTGCAAGTTAATGTCTGCTTTCAATTTGATCAGGTTTTCTTTTAAATCTGGATCTTTACTTTCCAGAAACTCTAAAACTGATTCAAAAAGTGAGTAAAATCTTGTTAAACATGCACCTTTCGACAACCAGCGTACTTTAGTATGTAAGAGCAATCGTTGGAAGTCTTCATCATTTTCGTCGCACAATTGTGCAAATAAACGGGTATTCAACGCATTGCTTCTTATTTTGTTAACTGCTTTAATCATAAATTGAAGCGATTGGTGCAATCTATCACTCAAATTTTTCGCTACCAGGTGTTGTCGGTGGATGACACAGTGAATTGCAGTTACTCCTGTTATAATTCTTTTAAGATGGCTTATAAACCCACGATATCGCCCGAAGATGGCAGGAGCTCCATCTGCTGCCACCGAAATAATGTTTGTAAATGGAATCGATTTTTCCTTAAAAAAATCACTCAGGACATTAAATATTGATTCGCGTGTCCGTCTCCAAAGTTTTCGCGAATAGCAGTTCTTCATGGATTTCTTCGTCCATAACAAATCGAACATATGCCAATCCTTCATTACCAGGTAAAGTTGACTCGTCCAGTTGAATAGAAAAATGAGTTGTTTGCAGATAATTACACAAGAAGCTTTCAATATCAGAGCTCATTTCATCAATACGTCTTTGTACAGTGTTGTTACTCAAAGGAATTCTTTTGAGTACGTCAAATGGAGGTTTGTGCAGAACAGTTTTTAAAACCTCTTCAACAGCGGGTAAAATTAACTGTTCTCCGATGATGTGCGGTTTTCCAGATTTCACTATAAGCAATGAGATATTGTAAGATGCCCGCAAGCCATCATCGTTACTTTAAGACGTTGAAGCGAACATACTCTCTTTTCATATTTTTCCTTCAATGTTTGAAAATATTTTAAATCTTCACCTATTTTATCAGGATGACACCTTCTTAGATGATCTTCGAGCTTCGATGGTTTCCTAGAGTCATTGCTCAAAACTTTGTTGCATAAAAGGCATATGGGCAATCGTTTGTCTGCCTTTGATGGAAGAAAACCAAATTTCAAATAATCAACACTGTACTGTCGACATTTCTTAGATTCAGCCATGTTTCGTATCACTTACCTACCTGTAAAGAGAAAATGTTTGTTTTAGTAATCATAAGGCGACTTTAACAGGATATGGCTATTTTAACAGGATAAAATAGGATTAATTAATTATTGCAATGAAAAAAAACAAAATGCCGGCGGCAAAACTGATTTTAATTATTAAAAGCAATAAACTGCTAAGACCCATATAGAGGTTTTCACAAAACGGCTGAACCTATTTTAATGTAATATAAAATATTTTTTGATTAATTATATTTTGATACATTTCTGTAAATTCGAGAGAAAATACTTTTAAAGAATACTTTAACATCAAAACTCCGCGATTTTAATGATTTATTTATTACTTTGATGTACGTTATGAGTGGTACATAAAGACACGTACAATTTATGAAAATATTTTTAGTCATTTAGCATTAGCAACTACGAGGGTACTGAAATATGTACAAACATGCAGGTCAATCATATATCTCTCCTTTAGTGAATCACCAGAGTCGGGTAAATAAATAATTTTATAATAAAAAGTACTAAAAGTTCAATCTTTCTCGACTTTCTGTTCTTTTATAAAAAGTATCGAATAATGGCCCTGTTCAGTATTTAATTTTTATTATGTACCTACTACACGCAAACATAACAAATATAATATTACAATATAAAATAAAAGTATGAATAACAAATAGGCAGGTACTTACTTTTTCCGGCACTGGCAAACACTGACATCGATTCACTCACACTTTTCTTTTCAAAATTCCGGAAACAAATGAGTAACGTTTGTCCTTGGCATTCGTATTTATATTGGTGAAGAATAAAACAAGTTCATGCAAGACTGCAAGCACAGCACAAGTCGTATTTCGTCCCTTTGCACGTCTGAACGGGTTGCGTTGCGGGCGGCGCTTTGCAAGTCTCGACGCGCGTTGTACTGAATATCGAATATGCAAGTTTTTACAAGTAACAGTCGCCTTCTTAAAATACACTACTCAAAAAAATTAAGGGAGGTTTTAAAACAAGGAAATTAATGCTAAATAAACAGGCTATCTGATCCATATGCTGGCCTAACTAAAAAAATTTTTTTCAAGCCCGTGGACCAAAAAAAAGCAAAATATTTGCAATATTATTTTTTTCGCGCTATCTGTTAGGATTGCATGAGAACCGTAGCTCCTAAAAAATTTTAGCCAAAAAATCTGAAAATTAGAATCTTAAAGCTTCAAAATGCTTTTTTTTTAAATCTCAATACGACCATTTTTCACCGAAATACAGCCTGTCAAAAATCACCGAAAAATTTGGAATTTTTTTTTTTGCTCCCTTAATTTTTTTGAGTAGTGTATTATCTGCCTACATTGATAGGTAAAGCCAAGCCAACATTTTTGTTCTTTACTATCGAAACCAGATAAATTTTCGTGGACCCCCACTTACAACTTGTAAACCCCCATTTTTTTTTCACGCCAACGTAGACCCTCCGTCGAGTCTCCCGTAGACCCCTGGGGGTCCACCTGAACCACTTTGGGAATCACTGGTTTAGACAATCGAAGAACAGTTAATGCCGAATGGTATACAATTTGTTTGTCAGAAGTCGTCGATGAAATTAGGAAAAACGACGCATCATTCTTCATCACGACAATGCCAGCTCTTACACAGCATGTCAAACAACTGATTATTTGATGGAGAAAAACATCGAATTAATGTCTCATTGTCTATATTAACCTGATTTATCGCCTAACGACTTCTTTTTGTTCCCGAATGTCAAAAAAAAATTCCTGGGCAGCAATTTTCATCACCTCAAGAAGCTGTTGAATCCTTCCAAAACCATGTTTTTGAAGTACTAACTTCAGAGTGGAAAAAATGTTTCGAGAATAGGTTTAAAGCATGCAAAAGTGTATAAATCTTAGAAGTGAATATTTTGAGAAACATTTGAAATGATTTATACTAAAAAATGGTTTTTTTTCCATTGTTTTTGCAAGAACTTAAAAGGTGACCCCTACTTAAAAATTTTCACAACTTAAATAGCCTTTGTATACTACTGTGATCAAAAAATAGTAAGACTTTTGAAATAAAACGCAATTATTTTTCCAAATTTATTTTGTCCCCTTCAAAGTAATTCCCCTTGGTTAAAATGCATTTATGCCAACGTTTTTTGCAGACTTCGAAACAGTTGTTTAATTCGATTTCTGGAATGGCCTTTAAAGCCTTCTTCGATTCGGTTTTAATCTCCTCAATCGGCTCAAAACGATGCCCTCGAAGCGGTTTTTTGAGTTTAGGGAATAGCCAGAAGTCCGACGGAGCTAAATCAGGCTAATAGGGCGATTGCGGAATGATGAGTTGAATTTTTGATGAAAAAGTCGCGAAGAACCAATGTTGTGTGAGAAGGCGCATTATCGTGATGAAAAAACCAAAGTTATCGGCCCATAATTCCGGCCACTTGAGACAAATTCTAGCCGAAAAGCCATTTTTCAAACAAAATTTTATGCAACTTTGCTGAATTTTTTCACTCATGTTAAAAATCGAAAAACGCACCTTTGTTGTTGAACGAATGCAAGCGAATCTTTTTAACTACTGACGCTGTGGTCTTAAAATTTGACACAGATGGCAGTTAAGGTCCTATCAACCTAACGAAAAAAATTAATCCGATTTGGAAATGCCCGGGCGATTTAAATTTAAAAGTCTTACTATTTTTTGATCACAGTAGTATATTACATTAATTTTTGTGTTTATTGTAATTTCAACAACCAATATGTCTCATTATACATGATAACATTTTACACGAGTTTAAAGTGCTAAAAGACTGAAAAAGAATTTGGTTTACAGAAACAGTAATTTGAATGATGATTTGCTTTTGGTCCGTGTTTATGAATCTTTGTGATCTTACTTTCAAAAGCACTGATTTCATAAATTAAAATATATTTCTGTAGTTATTTCTCTGTTTTAGTCTGAAAAAAAGAATTTTTTTTTAGGACATCAAACTTCTGCTGAATCCTGGGGTACTGGTCGCGCTGTAGCCCGTATACCTCGTGTACGTGGTGGCGGTACTCACCGTTCTGGACAGGGTGCTTTCGGTAACATGTGTCGTGGAGGTCGCATGTTTGCCCCAACCAAGCCCTGGCGCCGCTGGCATAGGTAGGCACAGGTATAAAAAGGGTAAAAGATTTCAATTATTTATTTTACAAGGCACATAAATTATTTTTTCAATAAAGATATTTTGGTTGTAATAGTCGTAGTGTGTTCAAACATATAAAACAATGTAAATTTATTTTTTACACAAGTACTGGAAAACCAAAATATTTCTTATAAAAATACATTAACTTAGTTTATAATTAAGGTAGTTAATTTCAATATATTGTTCGGTCGAAAGTATTCCCATAATATTTAACATAAGTTGTATTAGTTTGAATTATCTGACTATGTCGAATAAGATTTTAGGTTGCCACTTAGATCTCATTTATTTTTCAATTTGAAATTTTGATCTTTATCTTTCACCGACAACACTTCACATTTAGCTGTCATTTTAACAAAATTTATAGCCAGTTTTGAAGGTTTTTACCAAAAAATAAATATTTTGTGTAAAGAGTACCTTTTTAAACATTTATGCTTAAACAAAAATTAACATAAATAGTACTTGATAAAAAAACTAATGTATTAGAAAAACTTGTAAATAAGTTTAAGACTTCATAATAATCATAACCACTTTTTTCTTCAGACGTGTCAACATCAACCAAAGACGTTATGCTTTGGCTTCAGCTGTCGCCGCCAGTGGGGTTCCTGCTTTGGTCATGAGCAAGGGCCACGTCGTCGATCAAATCCCAGAATTGCCCTTGGTGGTATCTGATAAAATTCAAGAATTGAATAAAACCAAGCAGGCAGTGCAATTTTTAAGAAGAATTAAGGCTTGGGCTGACATTCAAAAGGTAAATAAGTAAGGATTTTGATTATCTAAATTTTTAGCTTTAATGCCCGTAAACTATTTTTGAATTGTTGATTTAATTTTGTCTTAAAAGACGTTTTAAATTTCTATTTTAAGGTGCGACGCCACTCAAGCCTGATTTTCACAATTTTTTTTTTTTTTTTCTTGAAGTCTAGTGAATGTAGTATTTTTAAAGAGTTATTAAAAAAAAAAAAAAATGGCGACCTCAGTGCTCAGTAAAGGAAGATGCATCTTATAAATAGTACTTTGCTGCTGGAAAGATTTCTCCTACAATTTTTTACCTGGAACAATGTGCAAAGTTTTTTTGAATTCTACATAAGATTTTCTCAGGAAGTATATAAAAAATTTTAAAAATATTGATTTTTTATGGATAGTACATGTTTGAAGAAAGTGTTTCATTTTTCGGTAAAAAAAATCACGTAAAAAGTCGTTTATATAAAAAAAGTTAAAACAAATTATACAATCTGCACATACTTCGCTAGATAAGGTAATTTAATTTTGAAGGTACAATTAAAATTTTAAATAAAGCAGTGATAATTTGAAAAAGTTATGTTTCTGTCTAATTTGAAAAATGTAGTTTTGAGAAAAAGGTGTTTTAAAGCTTTACATACTATTTTTTTATATAAATTTTCTAGATACCTAATCTGCGATGCCTGCGCCATATAATTCGCCTTCTAAATTGATGTTTTGCTCTTCTTTTTTCTTTCTGTCAGATTTCAAAGACAGTTGAGCTTTTTTTTGCTGTGTTAGTCAACGATCTCTCTGAAAACTTGGTGCGACGAGCTATATTTGCTGCAATATTCAAAACAGCTTTGTCGCTCAAAACAGATTTAGGAACTATCGACCAGCCTGTCGCATCGGTACTTTCATTGCTGTTTTGCGTGAATCCACCAATGCAACGTTGAAGAAGTTCATCTCTGCTGAGTTCTTTATAAATTTACTTTATTGAATTGAAAATGAGCTATGGAAAAGCTGGTTATTCAAATAAGTAGCCAAGGAATTGGTGGCCTTAACACCATGATTTTTCGCCAGGTGGATATTTATCGTACTGTGGCTTATCATCGGCTGAAAGCTTATGGTACAATTTTCCCAGATTTCATTTTTCATATTTTCAGTAGAATCAGGATTTCGACGGATAGTTAGCCCATAATACATAGAAAGTTCATCAATAAGTTTGCCAGTCAATTTACCCTTTCTTTCGAGGCCTTTTGTTTTTTAGTGTTCCGTACGGAACACTTATAAGATCACTTCGGTGTCTGTCTGTCTGTCTGTCACACCCGATTTTCTCCGAAACTATTTGACATAGAAAGGTGAAATTTGGTAATAATATAGGAATTGATGGCCTCATCAGAGCCATGTAGTTTTGAGAATTAAATTTTGACTTAAGGGGTTAGTTTTGGGGGGTGAAGTCGGAAGCGAAAAAAAAAATTTTTTTACTAGGTCATCGAGTGTGGTGTCAAATGAAAGCTTGTAAAAACACGAGTAAAAAATATATATATAATATTATACTTGCGTGCACTTTTCTTTGTATTATTTTTAAAAATTCGCGAAAAATCGCTGTCCCCTACCTTATCTCGAAAATTTTGAAAAATTTCTGGAATATAGATATATATATATATATATATATATATATATATATATATATATATATATATATATATATATATATATATAGGTATAGATTGAACGAAAAATTATCACGAGTGCATTACCTTTAATAATTTATTTGGTATATAAAAAAAAACAAAATTTCAAGGTCACCAGTTTTCAGTAAAGATTGGAAACAACCTTTGTTGAAAACTCCTTTGAGGTGTGTTTTGTGAAGTCACTGATCATTTTATACCACCCTAACAAAATTTTTTTATTTTAAAAACAATCAACGTACGGAACACTAATTGTGCAAGTGCAACTTGCACTTGACCGGTTATTTTTTTTAAATTGTGAAGACAAGTGCCTGTTTGCTTTTGAATCTGATCGATACATTCCTTCACGATTACTAAAAATTTTCATATGGCTCTGCATCTAATATATCTTTGACAGTCTTCATATCCCCATCTCCAATATAATTAGCATATTTAATAAAATGTAGAATGTCTGAGCGCTTAGACATTTCTGTAATTGCATCTACTTTCATTTTTCCAGAAGAACCTTTGTGTTTCGCTTGACGTTCTTTTTCGTGAGTTTCTAACCATTCTGGATATTCTTCAGTATTGGTTTTTACTCCAAAACTCACAAGGCTTACAATATAGATTTCACAACGATATAAAGGACTTTCCGGGTGAATCATCCAATAGTTGATACTAATTCATACAGGGAAGAGTACCTACTCATCGCCTGAGACAGTTATACCATTGTTTTGATTATTGTCAATGGATTTATCCTTTTCTTCTGGTGCTGCTTTCTTCATACTTTGTTCACAAACAGTTTCTGCGGCAAGAGAAATCGTGCAGACAACTTTGTCATAAAACGAGTGAAAAATCGGACGAGGAGACTACATGAAAGCACCAAACTTTTCTATTCCATTTACACTGATTCCTAATAACCGCATGGCAAGTATAATTCTACGTTTAACTTCTTATGCTTTATTAACAAATTGGCAACATGGAATAAACATGTGTTCACAATTTTGACAAGTAATCACGATTTTAAATCCTAAGGCCGCTCCCTGATTTGTCGGTGCGGTATCGTTTTTCTCTGTGTGTTGACTTGCGCGGGATGCGTGGGCACGGAGCAAGTCAGGTGGGTTTTATTGAAATATAGGCATTCGGCATGTTTTCGGTACCGAGCACACCGAGAAAAACGATACCGCCCCGACAAATCAAGGAGCGGCCTAAGCCGCAATTCCCACTTTCGGTAAATTTAACATTTTACGTTTTACACACAACCTGAAATTGCAGAGAAAACAGCAATAAAGTTTAACAAATGATATCTAAATGCTCCATCCACTTCAACATCGTAACTGTCTTCAGACATTTTCAATTTCTTGGAAGATATGCTAACATTCTTGGTTTCCGACGATTCCATTTCAAAGCGATTCAGTGGTCGTCTGCTTCAAATAAACGATCTTTTTAAATATCCGTTAGCTTTTTTTTGATCACTTTCGATCGCGATACGTTTTATTTGGTTCTTCACTCATTATTTTTACTGATTTGAAAAAATGTACATAAAACGAATAACAAATAAACAATAGTTCAATAACGAAATGAAAAGCCTTGTGTGAACAGCGTGTCTTTAACGGTTTATATTAATACTATGCGGATACTATGGGGTTTATATACTACTGATGCCACCTAGTGACATCTAGATGAACTTATATTCTGTATGTAAATAGACGTCTTCAATATTCCGAAAAGTACAGTTATTTAAGCAGTGTGAAGCATAAAGACTTTCGGAGACTTTTGAGAGCGCTGCGAGACAGTTACGCGCATTTGATAAAATACACACTTATAACCTCCTTACCCTCATAAAATCCTTTGTACCTTATTTCTAAGTCCCTGAAGCATCATTTAAACCAAATAAAGAAATGTTGATTTTTTTTAAATGTCTAGAGTGGCATTACCCCTTAATTAATTTTTAAATAGATTCAAATCTTTAGTACATTTCTGTTTATTAATCAGTCTAAAAAAAAAAATCGAAATGGTTAAAAAAAAGTTTTATTCCATAATTACTTTTCTACAAACTTTAAGGAGCTTATTATGATGATTTGCTTTTGGTCCGTGTTTATGAATCGTTGTGACTTTACCCTCAAAAGCACTGATTGTAACTAAACGAAGATATATTTTCTGTGAATTGTATCCAATGGACAGTTTTTGTTATATTTTTATTGTTCTAGGTATATAAAAGTCAACGTTTCCGTGCTGGTAAAGGTAAAATGCGTAATCGAAGAAGAATCCAACGTAAAGGGCCATTAGTGGTCTACCATCAGGATCAAGGTAATAAATTAAACCTTATCAATTTTTTACGTTGGAAATAAGCCCGAATGAGTTTTTGTAGTGTGGGGGGTCAGATCATTTTCTGACTATTTTAAAAATGATAACTCAAAGATGAATTTAACAATGTGAAAACAAGTAAAGAGACAAGCAAGATTTCTCTATTTTAAGGATAGATGAACATACTTCCAACACGAAGATGTCGAATGGTCTCATGAGACACATTCAAACCCGATTTTCTCAATTTTGCCACTTGTTGGCTCAGCGTCAATTTCGGGTCCCGTGAAGACAGATACACGATCCGTTTTTCGAATTTCAGACTGACTGTCTACCGAGCCACGTTTTGGCAAGTCGCCGACTTTTACGACGATTTACCCGCTTCTTTACAAACAATACCGACTTTTTAATATATATTTAGCGGCCGCGGAATGTGTCATTTTAGGCTCCTTTGAATGGGAACAATGAAGGACTGCCTCGAACCGACGCGCCAACAAGTGGCTCATTTTGGATTTTACATGATTTCGACGAAAGTTCGGAATCGACTGATACTTGAACTAAAATGTTTCATAGGCGAAGGTTCCCTCTATCGATTTTTTGTTAAATCGCTAGAATCGCATCTACCAAAAATTTATTATCGCGGACACGTTCTTACTTGACAGACTGCACTTTTCTCATTCCATTTACGTTAGTACAATATTGTAAATGGTCCAAATGGGTGCTAAAGAAATTTGTGATCATCTAGTTTCCTTTCTTAGCATTTTCTGTATAAGTAAAGAGGAGTTTTCACGATACATCTTATCATTTTTATTTTTTATATTTCCTAAAATATTTTAGTAAGTAAATTATTTTCTTTCTAATGTCTATATATCTAAGGAGGTAAATTGTAAGCCAAATTTTTTAATTTTCCTTAGGGATAATATAGTTTTTTTTATGGCCAACGACTACTGGTTAAAAGTATTTAAAAAATAATCTTAACATATTTTATGCTCTTCATATATACAGAAAAAGTTCAAGACCAGACGACATTACAAATGAGATGCTAAAATATGAAGGAGAAAACCTACATCAACAAGCACAAATCTTTACAAACAGTAAAAAATGGACAAATATCTACAGATTAAGCATTACAATATTCAAAAAAGAGCAAAAGACATCACCCGCTCCTAAATACTACCTTAAAAGTATTAACAAAAATCATACTGAAAGAAGCGAGCAAGGATATTCAAATAAGATAGGAACAACAGAGATTTCGCAGAAATCGATCGACCATAGGTTCCATATTTATAGTGAGGCAGATAATGGAGAAAGTCTAAAGAAATTAACAAACTCACATATATGTTTCGTCGACATGACTCAAGCCTTTACAAACAGTAAAAAATGGACAAATATCTACAGATTAAGCAATACAGTATTCAAAAAAGAGCAAAAGACGTCGCCCGCTCCTAAATACTACCTTAAAAATATTAACAAAAATCATACTGGAAGAAGTGGGCAAGGATATTCAAATAAGATAGGAACAACAGAGATTTAGCAGAAATCGATCGACCATAGGTTCCATATTTATAGTGAGGCAGATAATAGAGAAAGCCTAAAGAATTTAACAAACTCACATATATGTTTCGTCGACATTACTTAAGCCTTTGATAGAGTACAATTAACAGGTATTATAAAAA
The DNA here is from genome assembly GCA_019049505.1 of Pachyrhynchus sulphureomaculatus. Lineage (NCBI taxonomy): Eukaryota > Metazoa > Arthropoda > Insecta > Coleoptera > Curculionidae > Pachyrhynchus > Pachyrhynchus sulphureomaculatus. The sequence goes on along the minus strand of CM032447.1, from coordinate 70,252,353 downwards.
CATTACAAGAAAAACAGACAAACCAGAAACTAATAAAAATCATACATGACCTAAACACAGAATGCAAAACCAATATAAAACTGAGACATCTATTGAGCAGGGAAGTAAAAATAAATGCCGGAATAAGACAAGGCGATTCACTTAGTCCTTTTATCTTCAACCACATCATGGACAGAATAGTGGAGAATCTTCCAAAAATTAGAGGATACAAAATGGGCAACACACAATGTGCTACGCCGATAATGGGAGTCCCTCATCTCTGATTCTGAGGAAAACCTCCAGAAGATCTTTCATGCCTTCAATTTGGAAGCCAGAAAACTAACATGATTATCAACACAACCAAGACAAAATGTATGGTAGCTTCAAAAGAATTATTAAGATGCAAGCTGGAGATCCAAGGGAGTATTATTGAACAGGTTAATAATTTTAAATACCTGGGAACAATGATAACAAACTATGGAGACTTAAATAGGGAAATAAAACAGTCTATCAAGGCATCACTAATAGCAGGTTGTTTGACGGATATAGTATGGAAAAATAAATACCTCACAGTGGAAAGTAAAATATGAATATACAAGACAACAGTGAGACCTATCCTCACAGATGCTGTAGAAACAAGAGCTGACACATGGAAAACAGCACAGTTGATGAGGATAACAGAAATGAAGGTAATTAGAGGCATACATGGAAAACCTATCCATGATAAATTCCGCAGCAAAGATCTACAAGGACTAAGTAAGTTCCAAGAAATATCTACCAGACCAGAAGAAAACAATGAAATAAACACGTAGATCGGATGGACGACAACAGACTGGCAAAAAGGGCCAAACTCAATAAACCTTGTGGTAGAAGCACTAGGGGCAGACGTCCACATCGGAAGAGAATGGGGATAAAACTCGCATTATCCCTACTTATATGACACACCATACAAGAAAGCAGAAGAAGAATATATAAACCAAACAGGGCTATCAGTATCAAAACATTAGCTCTTAGAAAAATTATTGTTTAAATGTAAATAGAGACATATTTCTTTATTCGTCTATAAACCAAAAGATGAAAATTTGTTGGTATGTTACATTAACTAGCAGCTTCAGTTTGGGTGAAATTGTCTTAAGTTCTCGTGAAAAGTTCTCTTTTGTTTTGAGTTATGAACCAATTACAATGCATTCTTTTGTTAGCAATAGAAATCTATAGGAACTTCTTCAACTATATACAATAAATAGTTTTGATGAAGACAAGTCGAAACTTAGCGATTTTATAAAGCAAGAAGTTTTATCTCCTCCTAAACCCACTATTAATAACTAAGCTCACAAACGATATTAAATGTTCTCTCCGCCCATAGACTTCTTAATAATGTCACAGTTATAAAATAATACATTTCTTTACACTAACATAAGTAAAGTTCCAAGTGTCTTAGTTCCGCATGATTCTTGAACTTTTTTTGGGGGCACGTTCTTAGGTTCATAAATTAATATTTATTTAAAATTTAATGACCCCACATATAACTTGTACTCTAATTTTAATTGTGAAATCTTTCAATTTCAATAGAGGCAACAATTAGAATAGAACTTTATGTGACATACGGCATCTTTCTTAGCAAGCCAAGGTAGTAGTAGTACTAGTTCTGGAGAGCCTCAGCGTTTAGTAAACGGACCAAAAAGATTAGTACCGAGTTCATCTAGAGTTTAGTAATTCTCTTCGGTGTCACCTGATGGTCAGAACAGATGTACACCTGCTCGCGATACACGACCATTTCCTCCATTGTAGGGGCCGTAAAATGGCAAAAACCGTTGCTTGGAGAACTGAATTGGTGTATCTTCCAAAAGGAGCACTGAACATCTGCAGTTTGTAAATAAATCCCTGTCTCCGCTGACTCAACTCCACCCAGTAAGAATTGTAAATTTTTACCAAAAATAAAAATTTGTTTTTTTTTTTCAGGCCTACGTAAAGCTTTCCGTAACATCCCAGGTATTGATTTGATCAGTATAGACAAACTAAACCTTCTGAAATTAGCTCCCGGTGGTCACGTAGGACGCTTCGTTATCTGGACAGAATCTGCATTCCAGAAATTAGACAAAGTGTTTGGAAACTGGAAAACTCCATCTGCCGACAAAAAGGGTTACAACTTACCACAAACTAAAATGTCAAACACTGATTTGTCTAGATTGCTTAAAGCTGATGAAATTAAAGCTGTATTACGCAAACCACAGTAAGTCTTTGTTGTATCACTATTTAAAGTAGTAAATTTTTGGTAAAAACTTGATGTACAAGGTTCAATTTTTCAGTTACTTTTGGTTTAAATGTAGTTGGTAGACGGCCAAAAAAATCAGCTGTTAAGTGTCATATTTATTTTCCCTCAGTTCTTTTCTTTGGATAAATACACCACTTTCCAAATAATCGATACTCTTGCTATAGTTACGACAAACGTTATTGGTTGACAGTATTTGCTGGAAAAAGATAGTTGTCAACATTTTACGTCTATTATTTCTGGTGAAAGCTTGGGTTTGTTCATCTAAGCTACAACCAAATATGTTGTATAATGTTGGACGGGTTGGTTGCTATGTCTACAATTAACAAGTTTCAATTGTAAATCATTTACTTTGCTACCATTTTTAAATAATAAGTTTAAAAAAAAAAAGATTTTAGCTCTAAATTTTTGATATGAATGGAAGATTGTAAAATCGAACACTATGTGTCACTGTCGCTTTCGAGTGTTTAACTGTCGGCTTGTCCTCTGGCGACAAAGTGCTACTTCAAGGTCCCAACAATTTGAATTAAACTTCAAGATGATACATATTAACCAGAGAATTTCTCAACAGTTTTGATAGACCGAAACAAAGAATTTAATTTTTACCAGTTTGAAAACTGCCTTGTATATCTAAGTTGGTTTTTGTTATTCAATTTTAACCGAGTTTTTTTACAATGATGAAAAGCTTTTGAGCACTGGGTTATGACATCCTGTGATTACTTTTTCTTGACATTCACTTCTGATACAATTTTTTGATCATCTCTGCGTTAATTAAAATAGGTTGTTATAGTAAAACTTACATTTTATTCTTTGCAGGAAGAAGGTCGTACGTCGTGTTCGTCGTCTCAACCCATTGAACAACGCTAAAGCCTTGTTGCGCCTCAATCCGTATGCTGCTGTATTGAAGAGACAAGCCATTTTGTCTTCTCAGAAAAGGAGTTTGGTTAGAGAAGCCGAATTAGCCAAAAAACGTGGAGTAAGTACTGTTCTGTTACTTTTTATCTTGCAGAAAAAAAGGAATATAAAAAATACTGCTCATTATAAGAAATTTTCATACATATCTAATGGATAAGACTGTTCTCCATAAGCTTTGAAGGTAATATTTTTACTTTTTTTTCAGATCACATTACCTAACAGCAGCCCTGTAGTGCGGTCTGCTAAATTACAGGAACGTAGGAGAGCAGCCATCTTGAAAATGAAGAAGGCAAAACCAGCGAAGAAAGCAACTAAAGCCCCTGCGAAGAAGTAAGAAGACAGGGTTGCTATAGTATTCAAAAGTATCTATGGTAACCTAATTTAAAAATAAAATGTTAAGAAATATTTAATTTCTGTTTTATTGTTTTGACGTTATACCTAATTTATCCCCTTGAAAATAACAAACCTTGTATAAAAATTTGTATTATAAATAAATACATAGTACAGTAAATAATTTTTAACTATAAATATTGTAGAATTAATTGGATTTAGACAAAGTTAATGGTATCGGAAAATACTTCTACTGCCAGTTTGGCTACTGTGGAAGTCGTACAGGGATCAGAGAACCAGTCATAACGTATACTTTCGGTTTTAAATGAAATACACCGAGTTAAAATAGTTCATATGTATTGGCTGCAACTAAAAATGTTTTTTTCAAACTTGGGTGTTGATTAATAGGGTTGTTAGTAAAACTCCTAGTTTCCCAAAGTTTTTTTTTTCGGCCTAGCTATAATCTTGTGGCTTCCACGTTGTTGCAATGAAAAGTATTTGGTATGGACCTCGAGTCTGGTAAATTTACAGACTTATTCGTGTTCCGTACTGAACACTTATGGGATCACTTGGTGTCCGTCTGTCTGTCACAACCGATTTTCTTCGAAACTCACAGAAAGTTGAAATTTGGCAAAAATATAGGAATTGATGGCCCAACCGTGTAGTTTTGAAAGTTTAACTTGAGGGGTTAGCTTGTGAGTTGAAGAAAAGAAAAAAATTCTAAGGTCTTCGAGTGGGGTGTGAAATGAAAGCTTGTGAAAATAAAAGTTCAAAAATATTTTTGAATAATACATGCGCAAACTTCATATTACGTTTTAAAAAATGGCCAAAAATCGCTCTCCTCCCCTATCTCGAAAAGTGCTGATCAAAAAATTCTTAAATATTCTCCATAAAATGTAGATCGAATGAAAATGATCACTAGTCCATTACGTTTGATAATTTATCTGGTATAAAAAACTATTTGTCTTGACAATATGGTGGAGGCTTCTTTGTGGAAAGTTGTGATTTAAGCGGGACTATGAGCTATGAAATGTCAATACATATTCGGTACAATCAGTAATATACTCATATTTTTCAGTACATTACTGCTTTAAGCATATATTTTAATTGCACAAGCCCAACTTGCACTTGACAGTTTTTTTTAGATCACTTGAACATTGATCCCAATGCTGAAAAAACGGCTCGAATCTGTTTTTCAAAATTCAACGGTGAGAAACAGGCCTTTGGCGTCATATCTTTAGGTTATATTCTTAGAAAAAGATAACCTATACAACTTGTTAAACGGTGTAATTAACATTTAATTTTAAAAAATAGATTAAAGCGGGGTGGTCCCTAAATTTTTCAATTCGCGATGCTTTGTTACATGAACGAAATGGAGTAGTTTTCCAGGGCGCCGCAGCACGCCATTTGGGTACTACTGCACTAAAGCAACTTTCGACTTACTCTTTCCGGGCCAGTACTTTTTTAAATTTACTTCAAGCCTTGGCATACTTACATAAAAATGGAATCGACCTATCGAAACTGACGGTATTGTCAGATAGAAAATGTAAAAAGTTCCTTGGTTCACCAGCTTTCACAGTATAATTTAAAACTCTAAACTAAATGAATTACGTAGTAACGAAAGACTGATTTTGTCAAATTTCCACTTTATTTAGTTTCACTGAAACTGTATGACGCGTTTCGTTATACGTCTGATACAAATTGATCATTGTGTATCAGACGAAGCTATAATGTATATGTATATGTATATATATATATATATATATATATATATATATATATATATATATATATATATATATATATATATATATATATATAGATATATATATATATATATATATATATATATATATATATATATATATATATATATATATATATATATATGTTTATATATATATATATATATATATATATATATATATATATATATATATATATATATAGTATAGCGAAACGCGTCATACAGTTTCAGTGAAACTAAATAAAGTGGAAATTTGACAAAATCAGTCTTTCATTACATTCGTTATGAATTTCCATCAAGTAACAGCCACAACAATTCAAAGTTGAATTACATAGTTCAGGTAATAGAGTAGCAAGTAAACATATTGATCATTAACAGTCGAATATTTTTCAAATTTCTATCTTAATAAGTTGCACATAACCAGCTATAAAAATTAGTAAATGTAAGTGGCAACACCCTTAAGCTGTCCAAAGCGATTTGTCCTACAAAGTTGCTTGTCACCGCTCAGTTTTCTTGCAGCATACGATCACCGTAGAGTAGAGAAACGTTTTTAATATCGGTAAAATTCGCTGAACATTAGAGTTTGTTACCATTTTACTGGCCCCCATTGAACTTTAAATGGATAATTAATTTGACAAGAATCAATCGTATGAATGACATAATTTGTCTTGAGTATGAAAGTCTCTGGTTCACCTGGGTTTACCTGATATATACTATAGAGATATTAAAATAGAGGAGAGAAAGTATATAGCCTACTGTAAGCGAAAGCGTATAGTTGTTAAAAAGAGAAGGAAATAATATGAGACAATTCTGGCTCTCTTACTCTGCGCTTGAGCGCTGAATTCCGGCGTAGAGTAAAAGAGACAGAATGACTCTCATATTATTTCTTTCTCTTTCTATAAGCATCACGCTTTTCGCAAGAACTTACCTCCTCCATTCTAATATCTCTATGATATAGACCCGATAATACGTTATGGATGTTTCAACTACAAGCCATATGTAATGTTTCGTCTATGACAACATTCAACCTTCCATAAAAAGGTATTAACCAATTAGACACAACATTGGGTGCATTTTGCGGACGATAGTTGAAATTCAAAGGGTCGCTACTCGACGACTTTCTAGAAGTAAAAAAATTCAAGCAAGCCTATTTTATTAGCATGTCTCGTAAATTCTACGTACTACATCCACTTTAAAGTTTATTATACAACTTAAGAATCAGATTATATTAGTGTTTTTTTTCACAAAAAGTTTCTAATTGGCGGTAATGTTTTTTTATCCAGCAAAATACTTTCACCAACTAGAAAGCGCGGTGCAAAGCATTAATGTCATCCTTTTTATATTTTTTGACTTAGATAAGATTTTTTGATGCCAACCATGGTGACCTAATGGAAGCAACAGCCAATTTAAAAACATTACAAAATCAGAATCGGGAAGGACCACTGGCGCAGTGAGTAGGGGAACTGATTGTTGATCAGAAGGCCGGAGGTTCGATTCCTCCTATCTGCCTGGGTGTTGTGTCGTCACTTGAATAAATTTTCAAATAGTAAAATAAAAATAGGTCTGGCGAATGGACTTTAATTCGAGCCAAGGGTGAACAAAAAAAAAAAAAAAAAATCAATCGGAAAATGAATGTAAGAAAGTGCCTAAATTGACAAATTCTTATGTGTGTATCCTTTTCTAATTCATCATACAAATAAGCAAGATATGGTTGCGGTCAGTTGTTTAAATACGATTCATTGGCAACATTGACCTCCATATATTTTTTTTCATTTGGTAGCATTTGATGATTTGTCAAAGTCAATTGTATTAACTACGGTGTGTTGGCTAAAAGTAGAATTCCGTTTAGATTTTACAAATTTTTACGAATGACACGTTGAAGTTAGCTAAGTGGCCCGTGTAAATTATAGAAATGGGCCAAAAATTTCAATATGATGAAAGTGGCGGAACATTTTTCTACTTCTTATTATCATTTTTAGCTCTAATTTTAATTCCGGTTACCTTCTTTTATTGGCCAAGAAAAAAAAAACAGGGTATGTAAATAAACATTCTAATTTTTAAAACTCCTAAAGATAGGAACATAATTATTTATTATTTGTAATAAAAAACTATGTAGCTTTTAAGTTTATGTACTATTAATATATATATATTTTTAATTGCCTTGTTTTAATCTAGTTTTAATAATCTCAACAGTTAGGTTAGTCTCATCATTCTTGTTGGTTATATTACATTATCATTACTCACTTTACAATTTCTCATAGATCCAGACGGAGAAAGGAAAGAATGTCACTGCCCTCCATGCCTGCTAAAAAGGGAACATCTAAAACATGCAGAACCCTGGCGAGGCACAAAAAACTTCTTACTAAAAATTTTAATTGTTGGTGGCTGGGTAATTTTAATATTTCTGGCCTACAAAGTATCACAGTTTGATTATGAAATGGCTAATTTTGACCCTTATGAAATATTAGGGATTTCTCCTGGTGCTAGTCAGGGGGAAATTAAGAAATCCTATAGGAAATTGTCACTGATTTTGCATCCGGATAAAGATACTGGTAATGAAAAAGAATTTATGAAGTTATCAAAAGCTTATCAGGTATGTATAATAAATATTAAACTTAATTTTTAACTTTGCCTGGGTTCATTCTTTGCTTTGAAATACATACATAATCGATAAACCTCTTTTACCCGTAGGTGTCGAGGATGGTTCTCTACTTTCTTTCCACAAATTTTCGCCACTCATCTCTATTTTTTTTTTTATAGGTCTAGCACACGTGCTGCAGGGAAGTCCCTAAAGCGCTCTAGGAGCGGCATGTGTGCGGTAAAAGCGATTCACGTTCTATATATATATATATATATATATATATATATATATATATATATATATATAATTCAGGAGATTTAGTAACGTATTCCCTAGCAAAAGCTAACTGCTTTTTGCAATTAGCTCCCGAAATTAACAGCTTCTTCATGGCTGCACCCCCCTTATGGCCTGCCTTATGTAAACAATTTCTCACTGTTTGTGAACAAACATTTTTCGAAAATAGTTCTGGTACTTCTTTTAATTTAGGTGTACTTTTCCTGAGATCTATAATTAGTTGTTTAACAATACTGGCCTCGTCTCGTGAAGTCAGTTTCCTGGACCGTAGCGTAGTCGAATTTTATAGGAACCCGTTGATTTATACTGGTTTATAATGTACTGAACAATAACATGTGACTTTTTCACAATTCTTCCTATATTTCTGTATGATTTTCCATTTTTTCACAAATTATTTATGACCTTTCGAACTTGAAATGGAATTTCACAATTTCTCTCACTCATTTTACTACTACTACTTTGAAAACCCACTGCAAAATTACTAGCAACAAGTGACAGATTATAAAGTATGGCCGAAAATTATTCATTTATTTTCAGTTTAGCAAGCAATAGATAGCTTGATAAAATGCAGCTGATTATAATGTGTTTTTTTCAAAGCAGTTCTTGAGTGTATGGAGACTTTTTTAACATTAATTTTGTTTACATTTTTGTAATAATGATGTAACTGTAGTTGTTTTTAATACTAATCGTCGTTGGTTAAGTTTCAAATATTAATTTAAACATGTTTTCTCATAGTTCAAATTAATTAGTCAAACATAACAGAAAAATAGTATAGAAAGCAGATGGTGTATGAAGACTTCTTGGACTGACTGCATATATATATATATATATATATATATATATATATATATATATATATATATATATATATATATATATATATATATATATGTATATAAACAATCGGATGTTTAACTACTAGAGAATGTCCTTATGAGGAAAGGAGATAGGCTCTAGTATCTGCTTTTTATTTTTTATTATCAAGCTTTTGCTGCCTAATTGGTAGCTTCTTCTGGATACTGAAATGCAAACAGGGTACAGAAAAACAAAGTTAAGACACTCGTTATGATATGTTTTATAAATTTATACAGTTGTTTAATAATTTACTTACAAAATTTAGCAGTTAATTTCTCTGGGGATACAGAATCAAATTTGCATTTCCTTGGCTAGGTAATAAGCACAATCGTAAAAAACATGACAAAAGGACACTTAGAGAATTACACAAGTATATATACCTATATATATATATATATATATATATATATATATATATATATATATATATATATATATATATATATATAGTCGACACTGTTTATAGTGAAACTCTATATAGTGAAAAACTCTTTATAGTGCAATTTTTTCAAGGTCTAGAATATCTTACATACATAGCAATATATACAGATTTTCTCTTTATATAGTGAAAAACTCTCTATAGTGAAATTTCGGTCAACATTTTGGTCTTTCACTATATAGAGTGTCGACTGTATGTATATATATATATATATATATATATATATATATATATATATATATATATATATATATATATATATATATATATATATATATAGTTTGTGTGTGTTTCATAATGATTTGTAACAGTCTATCTGAAAGTTTGTCAATCTGATATCCTGACTGTGACTATAGTTAGGAAAAAGGAATTATAAATCAATAATTTAGAATTCATTTAAACCCACCCTAGAAAAATGAGACAATAAAATATTTAAACTATAGAAATGTAATTGGGAAAAACGATTTTTTTCTTTGATTTAGATTAATACTCATTCTTGCTTTAGGCATTAACGGATGAAGAAGCTAGAAAAAATTGGGAAAAGTATGGAAACCCAGATGGTCCTGGTGCTATGAGTTTTGGAATTGCTCTTCCATCTTGGATTGTAGAGAAAGAGAACAGCGTTTGGGTCCTTGGACTTTATGCCTTAGTATTTATGGTTGCTCTTCCGATTGTCGTAAGTTAAATTATCACACATATTAAACACACTTTTATGGACTCAATACCGTGTGTATAAGAAGATTCAGATATGGCACTTTTTTGTCATAAAACCAGGCGAGATATATGTATGAATTTAAAAAAACACGTAAATCGGATGTTAAAAAATTTTAAAAATATTATGAAGAAAAATTTGCGAGTATTACATCGTATATATATTTTGGAACTCGAGTTTTCACTAGCTTTCATTTGACACTCCACTCAATGACCTGGTAAAATTATTTCCTTTCACTTCCGATTTTACATCCCAAAACTAACCCCTTAAGTCAAAATTTAACTTTCAAAACTACACGGCTCTAATTGGGCCATCAATTACTGTATTTGTACCAAATTTCAACTTTGTATTATGTAATAGTTTCGGAGAAAATCGGGTGTGACCGACGGACAGACAGACGGACGAATGGACACCAAAGTAATCCCATAAGTGTTCCGTACAGAACACTATAAAATAGCCTACTTGGTGAAGTCATTAACTCAAATTAGTAAAGAATTAATAATAGCTGTCATACTTTCTCTCTGTCCACTTGTTTCCACAATCTTGACGGTTGTGATCTCTCTGAAATGACTTCACTGTTCTATCCTCCGTTTCCCTCCATTTCTTTCGTTCTTCTACCAAGTGTATTAATATTGGAGTGGTTGATTTATAACTTGTTTTATTTGTTCCGATTATCTTGTTGGCGAATGACCTCTGCTCCTTTTACCCTGGACCTCTCCCATTTTTATAAGTCGGTCGGCCAAAATACTGAAGAATTCTATTTAGACACAGCGTTGATAATCTCAGTTATATTTAATTCTTTCAATATAGATTACTTGTGGTTGATCCTTGATATACAAAGCTTATTATTTTCTCTTTCCCATTGAATAATCGTCAACTTTGTTTTGTCCCTATTTACAGGTAAATCTAGTTTCTCACTTTCTTGCTCTATCTGATTTAAGATTGTGGATACCTCTTCCTCAGTTGCTGCAAATATGGTGGTAGTAGCTTATTTTACCCTATATTTACTTTCTGTTTTCTGATTTATCTGGGCTTTATGCTGACAACTTGTTCTTTGTTATTGTGAAAAAATCAGTATTTTGGTAACTTTCTATTATTTCTATTTGATTTTAGGTTGGTACTTGGTGGTACCGTAGTATTAAATTTACAGGAGATCAAGTGCTTTTGGACACCACACAAATGTACTATTACTTTTTCCATAAAACACCACACATGGCTCTTAAAAGAGTTATTATGATTCTTGCTGCTAGTCTTGAGTTTGACAAAAAGCATAATTCGGAAATTGAAGAAAGACAATCAGACAATGAAGAAGTTCCTCATGTAAGTAAAAAATATTTGCTTTCTACTAAAAAAAACACTACACCAAGCCAATACAAAAAGTTTTAAAATAAATCTATTAACATAGATTTAGTTTTCTTGAAATGGGTATTGTTTTGGCCTTAAAACAATTCAATCTTAGTTCATTTGTATAAGAAATTGTGAAATTTGTTTAAAATTAATTATCTTTTAAAAAAATATTTGTTTTTTACAAGTGGAGGTATAGGTACAATTAACACGAATTAAACATAATGCATTTCCAAGGTTTTCTTAATTATTATTATTATGTTCATAATTATAATCGTTGGTATTTAATTGTAATTTTTATTGTTGATAATCTTACCATAGTAGTCTAGACCGGTTATGTTAGATGTAAACAATTATTGGAAATATAAAAATTCTCGGGTCACAAAAAAATTTATTGTAACTGAACTGTTACATTTCTGAATTAAATTATTAAAGTAATGAAAGAAAAACTTTAATTACTGTAATAATTCTACTAACATGAACTAAAAAATGTTATTATTAGTTTGTTCTTGCACCAATTATGTTCAACATCTATACAAATGACCCACCAACACTGATCTACTCCGAACACTTCCTCTATGCGGACAATCTCGCAATAGCTGCCAATGCGAACTACTTTCAGATTGTAGAACAGAAACTGGAATGAGTTTTTAAAAACATGTCCGAGTTAAAACCTTAATTCACTCAAACCAAATCCCACAAAACCTCAGGTCTATGCTTTCCACCTAAACACAAGAAAAGCAAGACTTAAGCTACATTACAAAACTCCCTGTCGTGAAACTAAAAGCAAAGTTACCACCCATAACCACCTGCCCAACAACCCTAAGAACAACCACACAAGCCTTATGCTTCTCTACCGGCGAGTACGTCTGCTCAGTCTGGTGCAGATCTGCTCATGCTAAGCGGATCGATATTGCTCTAAATGAGATCCGCAATATGCCGAAGTGAGCTTCAGTATATAAAAAAACTCCGTCAGTCCTTCGATCATAGCCATCTCCTCTATGAAGCACAAATGCCACAAAATCGACTTAAGTCTCGCAAAGGTTTCTTCGACACTGTAAAAATTAATTTCTGTGCCAAACTGTAATATTGCAGTTTTATTCTTTGCGATATTTCATATTCTTCAGCAATGGCCTTTTTTTTAATTTCACTTTTCACTTTTTTAAAGATCTCAATTTTTTTTCGATCGTCAAACTCCGCGATGATGGCAACATTTTACCAAGACTACACTATACCACTCTAAATTAAATCAGTAGATCCTACCGTGCTTCGGGGGTTCCCCCAAAAACCACGAAGAGGGTAAACGACAGTGCATATTGGTTGGTTATATTTTTGTATAATTCATTTGGGTAATTTTATTTAACTTCAATTGTGCGGTGTGCAATATACATCCATACGAAGTAAATAAATAAATGAATGTACCTTAGATGTGGAGTGGATCTCCATATAAAATATCCATGTCAAATTTAAAACATAATGAACTGTACCAATGACACAGTCTATCTCACTCGCTGCTATATTCTACATGTTCTGCAAATTTTTTAATTACTATGTCAGCCCATCACTCTTTAAAATAACCGGTCAAGTGCAAGTTAAACTTGCGCAATTAGTGTTCCGTACGTTGATTGCTTTTAACATAAAAAAAATTTGTTACAAAGGTATAAAATGATCAGTGACTTCACAAAATACACACCAAATGGGTTTTCAACAAAGTTTGTTTCCAATCTTTACTGAAATCTGATGACCTTGAAATTTTTGTTTTTTATATACCATATAAATTATTAAAGGTAATGCATGGATAATTTTGGTTCAATCTACACCCCGTGGAGAATATTCCAGAATTTTTTCGAAATTTTTTGATAAGTACTTTTCGAGATAAGGCCCGGAACAGCGATTTTTCGCGAATTTTTAAAAATAATACAAAGAAAAGTGCGCGCAAGTATAATATTATATATATATTTTTTACTCGTGTTTTCACAAGCTTTCATTTGACACCACACTCGATGACCTAGTAAAAAATTTTTTTTTTCACTTCCGACTTCACCCCCCAAAACTAACCTCTTAAGTCAAAATTTAATTCTCAAAACTACATGGCTCTGATGAGGCCATCAATTCCTATATTATTACCAAATTTCACCTTTCTATGTCAAATAGTTTCGGAGAAAATCGGGTGTGACAGACAGACAGACACCGAAGTGATGTTCCGTACGGAACACTAAAAACATTAACCTTTACGACACCTTACCCTCGTAATTGGTAAACGTTCACTGAAAAGAAAACAGCTGCATAAATGCTTTAATCTTTGGCGATGCGAATAACAAAGAAGCCGGTTCGGTTTTAGAATAGAAAAATATTTTAATTTTTTTAAACAAATTTCTTGAGAAAAGACTGGTCGACAAAAACGATCTTCTGTCTGATTTACGTATTTCGATATTCTGGAGTTCAGCGTTCATCAGTGGGGTACGAAAAAAGTTCATTCATGATATTATTTCTTTCGGGTCGATTTTTTCCTTTATTATCGAGATCCGCTATTTAAGGTGAATTTTATGCAATCGGTCTTGCCACAAGGATCCACCAGTTCCAATATATGCAGTGAATTCCATAACACGATATATATATATATATATATATATATATATATATATATATATATATATATAATATATATATATATATATATATATATATATATATATATATATATATATATATATATATATATATATATATATATATAACACATGGGCTGAAAAGTCCCGGGCCTAACAAAGAAAACACGGTTTTTTTGGTTCAAAATTAGCTTTATTCATCAACGTAATCTCCATCAAGAGCAACGCAATCATTCCAGCGCCGCTCTAACATTTCAATACCACTTTTGTAGAACGATTTATCTTTTGCCTCAAAATAGGCCTCAGTTTCAGCGATAACCTCTTCATTCGTGCGAAATTTCTTACCGGCGAGCATTTTTTTCAGGACTGCGAACAGCCAGTAGTCGCTGGGAGCCAAATCTGGCGAATACGGTGGATGTGGGAGCAATTCGAAGTTCAATTCATGTAGTTTTGCCATTGTTTTGATTGACTTGTGACACGGTGCGTTGTCTTGATGAAACAAAATTTTTTTTCTTTGCCATATGCGGTCGTTTCTTTGCAATTTCGGCCTTCAAACGCTCCAATAACGCTATATAATATTCACTGTTGATGGTATTTCCTTTCTCAAGATAGTCGATGAATATTACACCACGCACATCCCAAAATACCGAGGCCATAACCTTTCCAGCCGATTGTTGTGCTTTCGGGCGCTTTGGACGAGGTTCACCAGTTGCTGTCCACTCAGATGACGATCGTTTTGATTCCGGAGTGAAGTGATGGATCCATGTTTCATCCATTGTCACATATCGACGCAAAAATTCCGGTTTGTTACGTTTAACCATGGCCAAACACTGCTCAGAATCATCAACACGTTCTTGTTTTTGATCAACAGTGAGCAAACGCGGCACCCACTTTGAACAGAGCTTTCTCATAGTCAAATGCTCATGCAATATAAAGCCAACACGTTCTTTTGATATCTTTACGATGTCAGCTAACTCACGCAACTTCACTTTTCGATCATTCAAAACGATTTTATGGATTTTTTTGATGTTTTCTGGTGTTACCGCCTCATTTGGACGTCCACTGCGTTCTGCATCATCGGTGTCTCTACGACCACGTTGAAGTCAGCAAACCAACGTTTTATTGTTGTTTCTGATGGAGCGGAGTCCGCATAACACTTTTCAAGCCATTGCTTCGCTTGAACGGTATTTTTTCCCATCAAGAAGCAGTGTAAAATTAAAACACGAAATTGTTTTTGATCCATTGTTTTGAAAATAACAAAAGTAGCGTCACTCTTAGCACAATAACTCACAAACTAATGAATAGAATTTCATGAAATTTTAACAGCTGTCTTTTGAAGGTTAGTATTAACTGAAAAAAAGGTGACTGCAATAAAACTAGCGCCATCTATGTGTTAGGCCCGGGACTTTTCAGCCCATGTGTCGACATCATCAGGAGTTAACTACAAAACAAATCTTTACTAGTTACGTGTACACATTCTACAATAACTTATATATACATATATGTAGTCTTTTTAAAAAAAAAAAAAATTAAAACATTATAACAACATATAACATTCAAGAAAAACACATTTAAAAGTTTCATAAAATATAGAAAATCATACCATCAACCAGAAAAAATACACTAATATATGATCTGAAAATCCTTACTAAATTATAAGAAATACTTACGAAAATAAGGGTTAATCAATTGTAAATTGAACACAACATATATACTGTACTGCAACTCACGAACCAACTACAGCTGTTTGCCATATAAGATTTTATCTAGTTAGTGTGTTGATCTTTTT
Organism: Pachyrhynchus sulphureomaculatus; assembly: GCA_019049505.1. Lineage (NCBI taxonomy): Eukaryota > Metazoa > Arthropoda > Insecta > Coleoptera > Curculionidae > Pachyrhynchus > Pachyrhynchus sulphureomaculatus. The sequence goes on along the minus strand of CM032447.1, from coordinate 70,236,490 downwards.
TTATATAATTTTGTTGTTTTTCGATGCTATTGTTATTAATAAGACAACTTACTCTATTAGTCCCTGCTATAGTGTGTTACAAATACTAATTATATCTGTAGAACTTATTATTTAAAACGTTACAATAGATGTTACTTAACTGATTATCGGACTTATAATTTATGGCTTCCTTATTTTTATTAATGTAATACATCTCCAAAAATAATCTTTTTATATAATTATTTTCCCTATGTAAAATGCTTATATTATCATAATCAAAATTGTGTTTCGTATTTTGACTATGCAGAGTGACGTCAGATTGGGAAAAAAATCGTGTGCAGTGGTATTGCATAGTCAAAATACGAACCACAATTTTGATTATGATAATATAAGCATTTTACATGGGAAAAATAATTATAAAAAAAGATTATTTTTGGAGATGTATTACATTAATAAAAATAAGGAAGCCATAAATTATAAGTCTGACGTTAATCAGTTAAGTAACATCTATTGTAACGTTTTAAATAATAAGTTATACAGATATAATTAGTATTTGTAACACACTTTAGCAGGGACTAATAGAGTAAGTTGACTTATTAATAACAATAGCATCGAAAAACAACAAAATTATATAAAAAAGATCAACACACTAACTAGATAAAATTTTACTTGGCAAACAGCTGTAGTTGGTTCGTGAGTTGCACTACAGTATATATGTTGTTTTAATTTTACAGTGGATTAACCCTGATTTTCGTAAGTATTTTTTTATAATTTAGTAAGAATTTTCAGATCATATATTAGTGTATTTTTTTTCCTTGTTGATGGTATGATTTTCTATATTTTATGAAACTTTTAAATGTGTTTTTCTTGAATGTTATATGTTGTTATAATGTTTTAATTTTTTTAAAAGACTACATATATGTATATATAAGTTATTGTAGAAATGTGTACACATAACTAGTAAAGATTTGTTTTGTAGTTAACTCCTGATGATGTCGAAAAGAAATTGACGAAATATTGAGTTGTAAGAAATAATTGAGTTTCATATCCTCATACGGACCGACACCCGATAATTCCTCTTCCGATTTATATATATATATATATATATATATATATATATATATATATATATATATATATATATATATATATATATATATGTATATCAAATGATATACTGAAGAGTACTTAGGCCACTAAAAGGAAAGACAATTTGTATCTATCTTAACGTTATTTTGGTTGTCGTAACTGTCGAGACTAAGCGTCTTTTATTTTTGCACTCGACATGATTGACCTCGCTCCTGATGAAGCTAACATGGTTAGCGAAACCCGCGTCGAGTGCAAATAAAGTGTTTGGTGTAGTGGTGATATGTACTGAGTAGTATCATTGTGCCAAAGATTCCACATTCCCAACATAGTCTTGTATTTGTATAAATTGTTTTTAGAAAACAACTTGTGTCAATAACGTTAAAACCGAGTTAACGTAAATGTAATTTGTATTTTTTTAGACATACCGTTAACCTGGCTACAGGTTACAAAAATTAAACCCTTTAAAGGTTATAAACTATACAGCATATTTTTGTTTTCCTAAGTGGCCAGTGTTGATTATTACTTCTATTTATTTTACAACTAAAAAGTGGTAGATAATATTTGTTATTACACATTATTATTTTATTTTAGCTGATCAAAAAACTACCAAATCTAAATGAGAAGAACAAGGAAAGACCGCTATGCTACCTCTATAGTATTAAAGCACGATCTATCATACACGCTCACTTAAGTAGGATACCTTTAAATCCTAATACTTTAGAAAAAGATATAGAAGATATATTATAGGAAAATGTCCTTATCTCATTCAAGAACAAGTGAATTGTGTTAACCAGTTAATACTGTTAGCTTATGCTAGAAGAAGTAAGTTTTTTGTGTAGTAGTTTAGATAACTTGAAGTTTTTTTCATCGAAGCGTAGCCGAGAATAATGACTGATCAAGTTCTCTGAACACATACTGGTTCTGTAGACCGAATGTTCTAAGATACCGTTACATTTCTTGTGCTCCAGTACACCTAGAAGAGAAGGGTACCATTTAATTCAGATTCCTTTGTAAAGGACCACGCACACTTTAAATGAAATTGGGTTTCGGTAACATGACACCAAATTTTGCACAGAGGTAGATCTTGTGCTCCTGAATGAAAGTCTCAATGGGCACAACTCGCGCTACTCGCACTACCCCCGCTATTCATCGAATCAACCTCAATTGGTCCCAAACGAATTCAATCGATCGTTTACTGACAGTCGAAAAAAAACTATGTTTCAATGTTCAAAATAGGATAATAATCTCACCTAGTCGGTAAAATTGGATTCTCTTTCAGATTGCGCTATCAGGTTTTTGCTACAACCCCTACAAACCTAAAAAACGGGCTCGTAAGGGGATGAAATATTAAAATTCATGTCTAAGATCTTATACCTTTATGTATAAGGCTCTTTGTACCCAAACAAGGGGCCAAAGAGTTTTCGGGTGAGCTGAGTTCAATTTTTTAGACATTAAGGGTATTATTTAGGCCTTACCACCCCTCCAAAGGGTTGTAATAAGGATTGTGAAGGGGTTAGGTTATAAAATACATACATGACCATTTTTTAATCAGACATGTGTCCATGGAGGTTTTGGTTCGCCGAATTTGATTTTTCAGGTATTAGAGCCTTTTCATCCCTCCAAAGGGGGTGATAAGGGGATGAAATATTAAAAGTCATCAATATTGCATTATAATATATTATATTATCCACTATTAGCATTAACCAAGATATATGACGGGGACGTTGCGGATACTTATCCAACTTTTTTATATATATGGTATGGTATGATATGATACAATATATGATATGGTATGATTCCACTCCTTCGGAGCGATAACAATACCTGAAAAATCAAATATAACTTATCCGAACACCTTATTGTCAAAACCCATTTTCCTCCACTACAACCCCTTTTACACCTCCTTTGAAAGGATGAAAAGCCCCAGTACCTGAAAAATCAAATTGGACATACCCAAAAACCCCATGGATACATGTCTGATTAAAAAATGCTTATATATGAATTTTATAATTTAACACCTTCACAACCCTTATTACAACCCTTTGGAGGGATGGTAAGGCCTAAATAATATCCTTAATGTTTTAAAAATTGAACTCGGCTCACCCGAAAACTCCATGGTCCTCTGTTTGCGTAAAAAAAGCCTTACACATGAATGTATATATGAATTTTAATATTTCATCCCCCTACGACCCCGTTTTCCGAGGTTCGTAGGGGTTGTAGCAAAAAACTGATAACGTAATCTGAAAGATAATCCAATTTTACCTACCAGTGAGATTATTATCCTATTTTGAGCATCGGAACAGTTTTTTTTTTCGATTGTCAGTAAATGATCGATTGGATTCGGTTGGGCTCGATTGGGACAAATTCGGTAAACAGCGGAGTTAGGAAACATTTTCTCGAGCATTGAAACTTTTGTCCAGAAGCACAAAATCTACCTCTGTGCAAAATTTGGAGTCATTTTACCGAAACCCAATTTCAATTTAAAGTGTGCGTGGTCCTTTTATGTTTGAATGTTGTTGCTTGATGTGGTTTAAAAAAATTAATGTCTTTGTAAAAAATTTGAATATAATCTTATTTAAATTTTTAGTTAAAGTCTTACCGTCAATAGAAACAATAGAAAATTGCATGAAGTTGTGTCCGATGATAGTTCAGGGACTATGGGAGTTTAAATCTCCACTACTACAGTTGCCTTATATTAATGATGATAATCTTAAATATTTTATGTCTAAGAAACGTCAGATTAAATCGTTACAACAGTATGCCCAATTAAAAGGTGAAGATAGAAGAGCTTTACTTAGAAGCTTAACTGATGATGATTATGAGAATGTTATGAAGGTCCTTGGTAAAATGCCTTATATTGATTTTCAGATTACTGTTGAAGGTAAGTAAGTTCATACTGTTAAAACAGTTTGATATATTCCGGTCACTTCATATACAAAAAATGACCAATCTTCTGAAAATATCCAAGTGCAGATATTCGTTCAGGATTTTCTTTGTTTTGGTATCAGAAATATTGTGTTAAAAATCCATTGCGAAATCGTGTCAGCAAAAAAAGTTCTCGAAGGTCAAAAATCGCGAAAATCAGTTTTTCTCAAATATCTTGTAAACTATTGGTTGGTGAAATTTAGTTATTACATAATTTCAAATCATCAAACTCTGCATAAAAAAGGTCCTATACGAAATTTACGTAGGACTAATAGTTCTCGAGATATGAGGCTGAGAAAACTTGGGCGTTACGATGCATTCGTTTCCGCACCACCTTTGAGATAGAACGCAAGGCGCGTTTTTTTGCATGGTGTCCCCTCTAGGTCTAATCCACGGGTTACGGATCATTACAATATTTTATTGATTATGGGTCTTTAAGTCCTTATATTTGTGGTTATAAAAAATTATACCTAAAATTCGTTTATTATTTGTACCAAAAACCAGACAAAATTCTCATAATTCTATTGAAAAGATACTAAATTTGTTGACCCGCACTACTTTTTCTATAGATTTTATTAGATGTGTACCTAATTTGAAATCTATATCTCATTTTGTTCCGGTCTTATCATGCCGATAGACAGACAGACTGACGGAAATAGGAGACTATGTTTTTCCTGATCTAGGAACCTTTAAACGTGAAAAAATGCAAAAATTTTGTAAAACGATTTTTTCACGAATACAAGTACAATATTTCCTTTAACAAAATTATTTTCAATTTGCGCGATAACTCTCGAAAGAAATCAAATATCGTAATGGTACTCCTATAGTAGTTGAAGTCACTTCAGAACTGGTAAATGGGGTGGGGGATAGACAAATTTAGTAAGTTCTTATGAATTTCTTCAAAGTTTTGGTTTAAAATCTTAATTTCAATTATTTTTAATCAAAGTCCGATAGGTGGTTAAAAGGAATAGTTAAATATATCTTGTTATATGTCCTTTTCAGGGTTGTCAAAGTCGAGAAATTTGCAAATCATTATTTCATTATTTCCAATCTTAATATATGATACATATAGAAGGGATCGGAATTAACTTTACAATATGTATTTGCAAGGGAAATACTGGCTAAATAACTTGACCGATTTTTATTTTATATTAAGAATAAAATAGAACTCTTCATTATATTGAACTCTGCCAATATTGCAAAAAGAATTTACTGTAATTGTTTCAAAGGGTCGTAATTTTTTTTTAATCTTAGAAAACATATTTTTGGGCTTTATTGTATCTTTGCTAGCTTAAAAGCAAATTATTAATTGAAACCATTTTCAGTAATGGATGATGAAAACCCCACAGAAGTCACTGCCGGTGCAATAGTCACAGTCACTGTAGACCTAGATAGAAAGAATATGTCCACATTATTTGGTGACGACACAGTTAAGGACGTTTCAGCGCCTACCGATAATGGAATTGAAGAAACAAACAAAGATGGTGGTGGTGATGCCGATAATGAAATGGCATTAGTCGTTAAAAGACCTGCATGGTTAAAACAGAAACGAGGTATGTCATTACTATCAGGAGTTAACACTTTATATATATATATATATATATATATATATATATATATATATATATATATATATATATATATAGTGGCGTGCAAAAGTTTCCGGCCAGTGACATTTGGTACTCTAATTTATTAAAAAAAAGACTAATGATTTTTAATCATTATGAGATGTGAGTATGAGATATAGGAAACAAAATATTATAGTAAAAGAATATTATTTATGTTTGTGAATATATTTATTATTATTTTTATATTTATATGTGCAAAAGTTTCTGGCCACTTTGTACTACGAGAAAAATTATTAGTTCATATGCTCTATAAAAGACTTAAATTATATTTTTATGTTAATATTTTGTAGCCATACCCTTTGCAGCGATAACGGCCGCACAACAATGTGGTATTGACTCAATTAATCGATTAATACAAGCAGATAAAATTGGGTTCAAGTCCGGTGATTAAGATGGCCAGCTTAAAACTCTCACATTTGAAGCAGAAAACCACTGTTTTAACAACTTGGATTTATGTTTGGGGTCATTATCCTGCTGGAATATCCAATTCTGCGGCAATGTTTCTTCAACATATGATAACAAATTGTTTTGTAAAATGTCCTTGTAAATATCAGCGTTCATATTTCCGTTGATCTCGATCAATGGACCGACTTCTTGTGCAGAGAAAACTCCCCAAACCATCACACTTCCTCCCCCGTGTTTTACAGTAGGAATTTGGCACCGAACATCATTTCTCGTACCAATAGGACGTCGTACATGTTGTCTACCATCGCTTCCAAAAAGATTAAATTTAGATTCGTCTGAGAAAGCTACTTTTTTCCAATCTTTGATTGTCCAATTTAGGTGATCTTTGGCAAATTATAATCGGGCCTTCTTATTCTTTTGGCTGATTAATGGTTTTTTAATACCTATACGGCCAAAAAGTCCCACATCATGTAGTCTTCGTGTCACAGTACTACGACTAACATCAGCTAGGTTTTCATCCTTTAGCTCGCGTGCAATTTCGGCAGCAGTTTTCTTGACATCCGCAGTTGATTTGCGTTTAATGATAAGATCTACTTTTTTAGACGTTTTTCTTGGTCTTCCACTACGCAGACGATCTTTTAAACCATATCCACAACGGTATTTTACAATAATCTCGTTCACGGTTGATTTACCTATCGATAATAATGAAGCAATCTCACGAGAAGACTTTCCTTCTTTTGAAAATTTTATTACTCTCTCACGAATTTGGATTTGCATATACCGAGCCATGTTTATGCTCACACGACCTTTTATGAACTAAATGTGAACATTCAAGGCGCTATTATTCGTAAATATGTCTTTGAACGTCCTACTGCGTCAATGTATATTATGTGGCCAGAAACTTTTGCACATATAAATATAAGAATAATAATAATAGATATATTCACAAACATAAATAATATTCTTTTACTATATTATTTTGTTTCCTATATCTCATACTCACATCTCATAATGATTAAAAATCATTAGTCTTTTTTTTTAATAAATTGGGGTACGAAATGTCACTGGCCGGAAACTTTTGCACGCCACCGTATGTTAATATATATACAGGGTGTTATGTATTTTACTGCATATATTGCAACTGACACCTCCGTGTAGCAAGACCCCGATTGCAGAAAATTCACCTTAAATAGCAGATCTCAATAACAAAGGAAAAAATCTACCCTGAAGAAATAATGACATGAATATTTTTTCGAGCTGCCACTGGGGACCCATACAACTCCACAATATCGCCGATCGTTAACCAAAACGTAAAGTCTACAGTCTTGTTCAGGTTTGCCTAGGCTTTTCCCAAACAAATTTAATAAAAAATTTTATATAAATTGTTCCCTTTTAAAAAAACTACTGCGTGACACCAACAAATTAATTACACAAGTTTTATATTTCTGTGTTTTATTATAATAAGTAAAAATTTAACACATGTAATTCACTAAAATTTTATTTGCTTCATGGTAAAAACAACGGCACAAAGAAATTGTTAAGGTTGATTGCAAGGCCGTTTATTCTAAAACCGACAAAGGATTTGTTGTCGGCGTCCGACGCCGTCATTGAAAGATCTATCGCCGACAATAAAAGTTTTATTGTCTTCGTCAGCTGGCTTTGTCGGTAACTTTTTAGTGGCTTTCTCTCTGCTTGGCGATGGCCAAGTAACAGTGGTCTTTACCAAAACGTCAAATTTACGTTTAGTTTGTTTATTTACAGCGAACGTTTACAAATCTTGCAATGTGTCGTGGATAAAGATCAATGTTATTGCAGGTTTTTTTTAAGATATCCATATATTACTATAGTGGCGTTAATTAAAAAATTTGTAGAAAGTATAGAATATGGCAGCAAGTGTGATAGTTCGTGTTGTTCGGTACAGTTGATTTAGTTATAAATATATCCCTCACAATCTATAGGGTATTTTATATGGAGGTCGATTGCACATTTTAGGTACATAAAAATAATAAACAAATACGTTTTTTAACCTCCTTTGTTTTTTCACTTTAGCACTAAAAAAATTCTTACAAGAAAACAGTTTACCATTTCGGTATTAATCTTGGAAAAGTTAAGAAAAAAACCTATTTGAAATTTTGTTTTTATTTTGCCCAAATCCATACAGCTGTTAACATAAAAAGTCCAAATCAGCTGTTAAAGGTCAATGATTCAGTTTTCGCACGTTCCAAGAAAATAATTTTGAAATAATAGATAGTAATTTTCTTAATTATGGTTCAATCTATTTTTACTAGGTGTTTTCTATTTATATTTTCATTTATTATTAGATTAATTTTACCTGAAACTTTAAAATCTGTAATTGTTGAAGAAAATTGTATGTCTGGCAACACAGGCTTGCGCTTCAGCTGGTTCGTATAATGACGGCCTTTCAGGAGCGGGTAGGTTGGGCTAATAAAATCTAATTTTTCAAAAGTTTTGACTGGGCGTCTACATAACCCGACTAGTTGCCCGTTTCAATATATGCAGTGAATTTAATGACACCCTATATATGTATATATATATATATATATATATATATATATATATATATATATATATATATATATATATATATATATATATATATATATATATATATATATATATATATATATATATATATATATATATATATATATATATATATATATATATATATATATATATATATATATATATATATATATATATATATATATATATATATATATATATATATATATATATATATATATATATATATATATATATATATATATATATATATATATATATATATATATATATATATACAGGTTGTTATGAAATTCACTGCTTATATTGAAATGAGTAATTCGTGGGGTCATGTAGAAGCACATTCAATACCTTTTTTTCAAATTCGAAAATTTAAAAAAAAATTTAAAACAGGACAAAACTCCCTTTTACCAAATTATTTATAAATTTAACCCGCCTATGAAATACTGATATTGAAAAGAAATAATTCCTTAGGAGGCCGAAGAATAACCGATCATTACCCCTTAACAGGTGATTTTTCAAAGTAGAGGAGAGTAGGGAAATCAACCCTCTAAAAATACATTTTCGTCTTTGTGTCAGTGGGCCTGAACAGTATGTGCCACCAATGCTTATATTCAAAAGGATGAGACAAAATCCTGAATTGGGGAATGGCACACCTTCTGAGAGTGTTGTCAGCATTCCAGTCACTGGCTATATTAACTGAAATTTATTTGTAAAATAGATGAAACATTTTATAAGCTTCTTAAAGCTAACACCTGAAAATATAATGTTACTAGTGCTTGGTGAAAATACAACGCATTCGAAGAACCTGCAAGCGTTGAACATAGCAAAGGCTAATGTTACAACTGCCAGGCCTTACTACTTTCCGACTTCTGCCACTAGACGTGTCTTTATTTAAACCTATGATCAATTATATTCAAGCAACAGAAAAATGGTTGAGGACAAATCCAGGACGTCAGTAATGCAATATCAAGTTGCAAGTTTATTTGCAGAACACTCAATGACCTGGTAATTTTTTTTTCTCTTCCGATTTCACCCTCCAAAACTAACCCCTTAAGTCATAATTTAACTCCCAAAACTACACGGCTCTGATTGGGCTATCAATTCCTATATTTATGTCCAATTTCAACTTTCTGTCTCAAATAGTTTCGGAGAAAATCGGGTGTGACAGTCACACAGACGGACGGACACCGAAGTGATCCCATAAGTGTTCCGTACGGAACACTAAAAAGGTAAAGACAAATAAAAGAAGAAATCAAAAAATAAAATAAAACGCCAATAAAAAACTAATACTATGTACTCAATTCTCCACAAACTTAAACTAAACACTTCCGCAGGCACCTGAAAAAAACCCTTTAAAGCCCGTATGGGAGATCGGAATTTCTTTGGGCGTCGCACAGTCAGATGAAGTACTACTAACTTGAACAAATTTCTGTTGACCTTTAATTTTCGTTGTTTTGTAATAATTTTCTTTTTAAAATGCTCATAATGAATGGTACTTTAGTTATGTTACCAAATTTGGTCAATTTTTTCAGGTCCGACCATTTTGAGTTTAGGTTTATGGTAGCGTTGGTACATTTAAACTTTAAATTGTCAAACATCTCAAATGTAATGTTCATTCTCATAGTCACAAAAAATCATGAAAAAGGCCAAAAATGGTCAAAATTGGTAAATACTTGAAAATCTTACACATTAAAAAAAAAGCTGGTTACTTTATCGTAATCTGCGACCCCAAAAACCTATTATAACGTTGGAAAATTTCAAGCCCAAGTAAATGTACAGGACCTGTAACTATTCAAATATCTATTTTACGGAAAATTTGTAGTTTTTTCATAAAAAAACCTTTTTTTTTTTAATAAATAAAAAATTAAAAAACTTGCCGGTACATTTTAAAGTACTATTCATTACGAGTATTAAAAAAAAAATACAAAATGACGAAAATCAAACGGTAGAGAGGATCCGACTGTGCGTTCGGCGTTAGAAGAAAAAATATGACTGAATTTAAAAACCGAAATGAAAAAATTATAAATAAATTCAGATTTTAAAGACGACAGTTTAATAAATGGCTTGTTTCTTTTTAAAGAGGACAGACAATCTCTTTAAAGAGAAGCCAATAAAATTTTAATGGATTACAGTTAAAATTTTTACTTCTTAACAAAATATATTGAAATGGAAATTTTTAGTGTCAAAAAGTAATTAGTTGAAAAGGTAACAATTTTTATATGTTTTTGTTATTAAATTTGTTTAAAAAAAAACCTATTCAAATGTGAAAAATACTGTAGTAACTATATATCCTTAAATTCAGGTCCAAACTGTTTTTTTTTTTTTTTTTTTTTTTAAAACAATCTTCCCAAAATACTGAATTAAAAAATTATCTTAATTTTAATAACAATAGCCAAAGTGCCTTCACAAAAAACATACACAAAATAATAATAGTCGTTAACATACAGAACAGAACTGACTAAAAGATATCGGGAATATATAAGGATTGGTATATCAAATATACCACTAGAACACCCGCAAGACTGTGAGTAAAGATACTAAAAGCCGACTGTATCCACTGAAATTAAAAACTGTAAACCAACCGTGTAAATTTTATTGAATACAAGTAAGCTTTTTTGAATTTGAACTTGACGTTTTGGTTAAAACTCGCCGATATTGTGCAGTTGTATGGTAAACCAGTACCAGCGTAAAAAAATATTCATGACGATATTTCTTTAGGGTCGATTTTTTTCGCGCCAGTTCCAATATAGGCAGTGAATTCCATAACACCCGGTATATATATATATATATATATATATATATATATATATATATATATATGTATTTATATATATATATATATATATATATATATATATATATATATATATATGTATATATGTATATATATATAAATATATACATATATATATATATATATATATATATATATATATATATATATATATAATATATATAAAATGCTACGTCTCTCTGTCTGTCTGTCCGTTAGTGCGTTTATCACTCGAGAACCACTTATCCGATTTACGTGTTTTTATAAATTTATACATATGTTCTATATAATTCGATATAAACCTAGATATTGGGAGATAAGGTGAGATAATGGGAGATAAGGAGAAATAATGGGAGATAAGTCGATATATATATATATATATATATATATATATATATATATATATATATATATATATATATATATATATATATATGTGTATGTATATATATATATATATATATATATATATATATATATATATATATATATATATATATATATATATATATATATATGTATATATATATATATATATATATATATATATATATATATATATATATATATAGTATATATATATATATATATATATATATATATATATATATATATATATATATATATATACATATACGTACATATACATATACATATACATATACATATACATACACACACACGTATACATACAGATACGATATAGGTATAGATACGGTTTGATTTGCACTAAAAAACTACAATTTCACCAAATTACGACCTTGTCTACGATCCATAAAGATTCCTCCTGCAATTGTGGGTAAAACATCAAAAAATAACTGCAACAATTGTGATTTCTTAAAAGTTGTAAATTTTCAAATACCGTGCTGTATGTGTCTCTATATTTGGTAGGTGGTGGCAAGAAAACTAAAAAATCTACCAAACCAAGCGGTAAACCAATCGCGAAAACTAAAGTTGAAGATTCACCAAGCGTGTCGGCAGAAAGGAAGCAAAAACCTAAAGAGGAAAGGAAACCCAGGCCCGAGGAAGACACTGATGATGAATCGGCTGATGAGAGTGATGCTGATACTAATGAAAAAGACGACAAGTCATCGGGTGATGAAAGCGGTACGCAGAAATCTAATCCTGAAGATGATGATCAGGTAATTGTTACATGTCTAGGTAGAAATATGTAATTTTGATGTTTAATCTGCACATTTTCACTAACTTTTATTTCTCCAATAACATTGATATAGCATTTTACTAACATATTTTTTTCTTTAAAGCATACGAATGTTTTTTTTTTCATTTTAGTGCAAATTAATTATATCTCAATAAATGTAAATAAGTTTAGACATCATTATATAATAATTATAATGTAAAGGTTTACCACACAGACAAACAAAAAACATTTCCGTCAAAAACTCATTATACCCATAGATGTTTTATAGCCAATAGGTATGTAGGAACAAATAGGAAAGAAGAGAAAATCGCAACATTGGGCAGCACTCCTAGGTGAGGAAACACAATTGCCTAACTATAAAACAATATTTCAGAAATGCAGTTTCTCGTCACATCCTGCACGGATTCCGATCTTTAACAACCATACTTACATTGATCGTTCTATAGGGAAGCGTCACGAACGTTGTATTTCAAATAATTTTTCGTTGTAACCACCTGGTCCTGTATAGCGAGTAAGAAGCCTTCTGTCTCTGGAAACATCTATCGAATCAGCCATCCGATATTGGTAGTCCGACATAGCTTGGTCAAGATTTTCCTGAGTGACCTTATTTGGATGTTTTCTATGAAATGGGTTTGCTGACCAGACTTGTAGCTTCTGTTGGTCTATTTGGTGGTGACGGACATTTCATGTTCCACAAACCGTAACAAATTGTACACAGTATCTACTACATTGAAGAATATATCCAAGAAGATTTAATTTTCTAGCAAAAACGCTCCTCTATTGAACAGATAACCTTATTTATATATAAAAAACAAACAGCAAAAAAAAAACAGCGCAATTTCTGCGTTATGAACGAAAAATTCATAGTGAAATGGTATAATATGAGGGATCACCGTTGCCACATATATTTAGTAATTTAGACTAATGAACAAGAAAATCTTAAAATACTCAGTTACGAATTGTAAAATACAGTCAAAATTATTTTAGTTATTCATGTTCTACCCCATAGTATATTTATTTCCGCTAATTTTAGCAGGTTGGGTTAAATTTGTAACGGTATTTGCGTGGCGTTAATCGAGAAATATTTTAAATTTTGGGAGGATGACAACGGCGTACGTATTAATGTATGTTACACGATGGATGGCATTTTCTCGGCTCGGAAAAATAATTAATTAAAAAAATAAACTTTCAAACATAAGGGTGGGATCTCTCGGGAAGGCAATGGCAAACCACCTGTAGTATTATGCCTAGTAAAGCCCTCTCAATTTGGCCGTTCGGAACCGGCATTAAACTGTAGGTACGTCCGTGTCACATATGGAACTTCAAGAACAAGGTGGCATTTTAATGTAAATAACTTATCTCACTTATATATGGTGTAATGTCTTTTTTTACCCAGGTATATCAAAACAAGGCAAGATTGTGTGTGAAATTTGTCCTGACATGGCAATATGCTTTACCTTGAAACTTTAAAAAAACTTTTTAAGGCTCTGCTCTTGTTTCTTAAAATTGCACTTGCATCAAAAATTGGTTATGCTTATTTTTGTGGTTTGCGATAGTATAAGACATTACTATATAATTTTTTGGCGGTAGATCAAAAGATTGCGACACAAATCCATTGTCACTTCGTTTTTGTTCATTTTTGTCAAATTTATACTAACAGTGAAATTTTTTCCAAAATAATATTTTTTTCTAACAGTGTAATAAACAACACCCAATTTTTTGGGATGGTTCCAAAATTTGGTAACTTCTAAGAATAATATTTTTAATTTTATTCTTTTTGTTTATATAAACGTGTTATTTAACAATTTAAAATTAGGTAAATATTTTTGTAACTGGCAACAGACAGCTGAAGTACGGTTGGAGCATCAACTGTCGGATGAAATTAAAATCAAGCGGGGAATACGTCAGGGTTCTGTTCTATCGCCCTTGTTGTTCAACTTCTATTCGGAGGTGATATTCAATAAACCACTCACTGGTACCACTGAAGGAATCGACATCAGTGGGTTACCCTAAATAACATCAGATATGCCGATGATACATTAATTATCACCTAATAACGGAAAAGATCTATAAAACTTATGAATAAAATAACTGACCCTTGTACAGGGTGTCAGGGAGAGTAAAGTTCATTTTCTCATTTGTTTCAGGAATAACGAAAAAAATGTTAAATACAATAGTTTTAGGGAATGTTAAGGTGCACAGTTTAAAATTATTTTTGAGTATACAGGGTACTTCAAAAAAGTGAGGCCGATATAACATATGTTTTTTTAAATGGAACAACCAATGGTTTTGGTTTTGAACTTCCCGGACCCAAACTAGATTAACTTTGGATAATAAGTTGTGAGTGTTAACTACTCCATTACTGTGAAAAGTAGCTTCATCAGAAAACATTATTTTCGATAAAAAATTTGGATCGGCCTCTATTGCTCCATTCATGGTGGTACAAAAGTTTACTCGCCGTTCAAAATCACGGTCTTGAAGTTCTTGGTGTAGTTCCATATGAAAGGGATGATACTTGTATTTTCTCGTGGTGCGATTAGCCGTAGATTGGGATGTGTCAGATAAGGCAGCTAGTTGACGGCTGCTGACCTGGGGATTATCTTCAACATGAAGTAAAATCTCCATTTCTTTTTCCTCATTGGTAGCATTCTGGTTTACTACTTTCCGTTTCGTATACTCAACGCTACCACTACCATCAAACCGTTCCATTAAGCACTGAAAAGATTTTCTAGATGGTATACGTCTATTAGGGTACTTCGCTCCGTAAAGCCTTCCTGCCAAAAGACAATTTTTTCCCGCCTCGCCCAGTATATAAACCATATCAATTAATTCATTTTTAGGAAAATCCATAACTATTACCTTTATGCGTCACTTACTACAACAAATTAAACTATTTTACTTGCTTAATAGACATGTCAAAATTTGACAATGCCTACATTTTTGTTTTGTCTTGGCAACTATGATGTTGTAGCGTAAGTGTATTAAAAACAAGGGTAAAAATTGAAAAATTCAAAATAAATCGAAAACTATTAGAAATAGGTATATGATATACTTAATAAAAGTTGGAGGGTTTTGTAAAATCTATCAGAAAAAATAATAATATACAGAGTGTGCCATTTAAAGAATTTGAGATTTTTAAATTGATAATAGTCGAAATGCATAAATTTATTTTGAACACCCTGTAGCATCTAACTCAAATTTCTTTACATATGTCTTTTTTTTGATCTTTATAGAACGCTCATACCAATATGAGTATTCCACCTTCAGAAATAGTGGCGCTACTGGCAATTTTTTACAAAACTGAAAACTAGTTTGTTTTTTTTTTTAAATTGAAATATTAGAAAAACTACTAGGTTTAGGTATATAACATTATTAATAAAAAAGTTTTAAAATTTTACGCAGAATTTAAAAATATATTAGAAAATAGGATGTTCCATTTAAAAAAACATGTTAATCGGCCACACTTTCTTGAGGTACCCTGTATACTCAAAAATAATTTTAAACTGTGCACCTTAACATTCCCTAATACTATTGTATTTAACATTTTTTCGTCATTCCCGAAACAAGTGAGATAATGAACTTTACTCTATGGTATCGTTGACTCACCCTCTACACAGTTTGGTTTAAGACTCAATGCAAATAAGACAAAATATATGATTATAAGCAGAGTCGAATATTGAAGATGGTGGTATTAGAGTCAGTGGCACAAAGATAGAGAGATTTGATAAATTGATGTATGTCGGTAGCAATAATAACGACCACTGGGACCCGACCGTGGAAGTTAAAATTCGAATAGAGAAGGTCCGAGCCGCATTTATGAAGAAAAAAAAATTTAACTAGTCACGACCTATCATTGAAACTACGGATGAAAATGATAGGCTGCTATGTCTTTCCGGTTCATTTGTACAGCAAGGAAGCGTGAACGCCAACTGAAGCAATGCTTAAACGTCTGAAGGCATTCGAGATATGGGTGTATCGACGACTACTGAAAATCAGTTGGATGGTCAAAATTAGTAACAACAGCGTTCTCACTCGTATAAACAAGGATTTGGAGGTGGTCACGACCATCAAGCGACGCAAATTAGAATATTTTGGCCACATTATGAGACATCCAGAAAAATATGAAAACTTGCATCTGATTATAGAGGGAAAGATTCCAAGCAGACGTGGTCTAGGGCGAAGGAGAACATCTCTCACAATAAGCTCTAGCCATAAATTTTGTTACTTATCATTATCAAAATTACACTTTTCGCTTTGAATAATTGCCAACTTTTCGACTTTAATTCATTATTTATATAGGCCATTTATTGTAGAAGCGTTTATGTCAGCTTATTGCTAAAATTCATAAGAAAATAAACCACGAAGTTGTCATGTTTGTTGAGTGTTTTAGGATTATTTGTTCTATAAATTTTAGTAAACCTCTTACAGAACCTTCTTAAACATAATCTCCCTTCATTGAGAATCGAGTTGAAGTCGAATCCTTGGCGATTTTATAAAACAAGAAATTTTGTTTTGTTCTAAACCCGCTCATAATAACTTAGTATTGATTTTTGTATTTTTACTTTACTGATTTATTTCATAGGAATGGGAGAAATTCCGTAAAATCCACGAACGTGAGAAGTCATTAGAAGGAAAATCAAAATCTTCCCATGCAGTACATAGTCCTTACTTTCCATATGAAAAACAAGAATATTGGTGGACTTACATCTGTGATAGGAAATCGAAAACTTTACTTACTGCACCTTATCATGTGACAAGTCTGGTAGATAATGAGACAGTCCATCTTAAGGTAACTTAACATATTTCATTATTTTATATAGTATGCCACTATTTATTAGGTATAGAGCATGTTTCCTAATTTTAATCATTAGAGAGTTGATTCTCAAATATTTATTTTAAATTTTAATGTGTAATATTTAAATAATTCATTCAGAAACACAGTACTAGAAATTTCACTTTTTGTGTAGCTCCGGGTTCGCATAGGGAATTCCGATAACAGTTTTTTTTATAGAGAACTATTTAATTTACAGAATTGTGCTATCGCATCTGGTTCCGGAGATTTTTTAAAATTAATGGTTGGATGGATGTTGTGGGGATTAAGTGCATCGACTACTAGGGTCATTTAGCACCCCGTAACATGATGGTTTTTTAAGTATGATTTGTGATATTTTCCATTATATCAGATGATAATGGTCATGCTCTTTTAGATAATTCTTAATGTGATTAATATGGGATAGAATTTGATCAGATGCTAGGTTTTGTTTCATACTCCCTTGTAAAAGATTCCTTTCTCTAGATTGCTTGGAGTGAAGCGAGTCAAATATATGTTTCACCGTTAGCGTTGACTGACAAATCGAGCAGATGGGAGCAACTTCGTTTTTTAGTAGATAAGAGTGGGTGAGGTAGGTGTGGCCAATTGCAAGTCTTCTCCATATGGTGTGTTGCCTTCGTGTGAAAGATTGATTGTGTAGGGGAGGGTAAACCATGGGTTTGAGTTCCTAGAGTTTATTTGAGGATTCCTCCAAATCCCACTGTAACTGAAAGAGGTCTCGATATATGTGTTTAATGTGATTGAGATAATCATTTGGATGGTTTTCTTCACTTATTTGGTGGCCTTGTTGCACTGTTTTTTTTTTTGCATGATAATTCGCTTTATCGTTCCCACGATCCCTGTGTGTGAGGGAATCCAGAGAAAAATTATAGAAATGGTTTGGTGGTTTGCTATGTATAAAAGATCAGATATTTGATTTAAATAAATAAATTTAGTGTTACCGTTCTTTATTGGTTCCAACGCACTCATTGAGCCAGAGACAATTAGATATTTGCCCATTTTCCCTTCGTTTATTACATGTCGTAAACTTTCTTTTATGGCAAAAAGCTCCGAGGTGAATACCGTGGAGTAAAGTGGAAATTTAAAAGTTTTGATTGTACGATTGTGAATAAATGCTGCACCGGTCCCTAGATGGGATTTGGAGCCATCAGTAAATATATTTGAAAAATCAGGGAGGTACTTATTAATTCTTTCAAGAGAGCGCGCATGTAGAATGGATTTTGGTGAAGAAGATTTGCAGCATTTGCTGAGGGAGAGATCGACTACAGGTTTTTGGGGAACGCCATGGAGGAAAAGTAGTAAAAGTGGGGTATTTAAAAGATGGTGGAGACAGATTGTGAGTGGAAAGAATAATTTTAATTCTAAGTGGAATGGAGAGTGGGGGAAAGAGATTTGGATTTCTACTGTGAATGTTAGAGAGACCTAATGAAAATCTGTTGGAGGTTGGTTATAAAGATAAAAAAAATAGCAAAAAACACTTATTTAAGGGTTACATTCTCGGTTACAGATGAGGTAAGCTGGTCGATGTTTCTAAAACATCAAATAATAAGAAATAATTAATGAATTTAATAATTCGTACTTCTACCAATACTTACTTACAATTTTAGTGACTGCGCATAGTTTGGCGATGTGCGTCAACTCCTCACATCGAGAGTGTACGCTCACTGTTCGTCTTAACATGACGATGATCTTTTGCATATATATAATTAATGTCTATTTTTCTTATTGGGTTAAGTCATTTAAATGGATATTCTTTGGGGCTAAATTTTTTTTTTTCTTGTAAATGTTTGTAGTCGATGAAATTCTCTACAGCTATACAAGAATGTACGTTAGAAATTTACAAATGATTCAGAACATTTAATTAGTAAATAAATTTGAATCACTATCATACGAGGGCCCCCTTTTAAATTTTTACAAACAACCACTAGATGGCGCTCTTGAAATATGACATTACCATTGTTATAAAATTTGACATTTGTTATTGTTAAAACAGTGGCAGCTGAGAAATTGGGCGAGTAGTTTGTTTATCAGGTGTACAAGTATGAAATGCGGATTTCAGACAACAGATGGTGCACCAATGAAGTTTGTGCTATAAAGATTTGATACTGCGCCATTTTGCTGTGTCATCAACAAGTGTCAGACGCGGACGAGTGATCAATTGGAAAAGTGTGTGCCTAGTGTTGTGTTGTTGTGTTCAATATGTCGAAAATTTATACCGAACAAAGCGCATTCGCGGACAGCATTAATTTTTTGTTTTCATTTAAAGAAAACTGCTGTTGAATCATACCGATTACTTCGAGAAGCTTATGGTGAACATGCTCCATCGCAAGATACGTGTGAACGATGGTTTCGGCGTTTCAAAAGTGGTGACTTCGATGTCGCAGACAAGGAACGTGGAAAACCGCCAAAAAAATACGAAGATGTGGAATTGCAAGCATTGTTGGACGAAGTTGATTCGCAAACACAAAAACAACTCGCCAAGCAATTGGGCGTTAGTCAGCAAGCTGTTTCCAATCGGCTACGAGAGATGGGAAAGATTCAGAAGCCGGTAGATGGATACCACATGAGTTGAACGACAGGCAAATGGAAAAGCGCAAAAACACGTGTGATATTTTGCTCGCTCGGTACAAAAGGAAGTCGTTTTTGCATCGTATAGTTACAGGGGATGAAAAGTGGATTTATTTTGAGAATCCCAAGCGCAAAAAATCATGGGTAGACCCAGGCGCACCATCCACATCGACCGCAAGACCGAATCGCTTTAGCAGAAAGACGACGCTCTGTGTTTGGTGGGACCAGAGGGGCGTGGTCTATTATGAGCTGTTAAAACCTGGGAAAACGGTTAATACTAAACGTTACCAACAATTGACCGATTTGAACAGTTCGCTGCTTGAAAAAAGGCCAGAATACCGAAAGAGGCAACACAAAGTCATTTTTCTTGATGACAATGCTCCATCATATACGGCAAAAACAGTTCGCGACACGTTGGAGGTACTCAGCTGGGAAGTTTTACCCCATGCGGCTTACTCACCAGACTTGGCTCCTTCCGATTACCACTTGTTTGCATCGATGGGACACGCACTTGCTGAGCAGCGCTTTGGTTCGTACGAAGATGTGAAAAAAATGGCTTGATGAATGGTTCGCAGCAAAAAGGGGAAGATTTTTACTGGCATGGTATTCACAAATTGCCCGAAAGATGGGAAAAAATGTATAACAAGCGATAGAGCATACTTTGAATAAAGCACTTTTATCATTCTTCCTAATTTAACATGTTTTTTTAGAAAAAAAAATGCGCATTTCATACGTATACACCTGATAAAAAAAAAACAGTTTTGTGAACAAACGGAAATTTCACGAGAAAGTTTCAATTGGATAATTTTTTACGATTTTAGTAAAGGCCTAACTCAACAACAATGCCTCGAATCGCTTCGTTAAACTTTTGGTAATGAATCACCATCAGAAAAGATTATTTACAATTAGTTTGCAGAATTTCGTCGTGGTCGTGCTTCCGTCACAGACGAATTTCGTCAAGGTCGACCAAAATGGGTTGTTGTTCCAAAAGAGGGTCGGCATGTAATTTACCGTTAGATAGAGGCATCTTTAGGCATATCGAAGACTGCAGTACATTCGATTTTGCATAAACATTTAACTGTGAAAAAGATCTGTTCCCGATGGATTCCGCATAATTTGACTGAAATTCAAAAACAGGCTCGTGTCAACAGGTATAAGGAAATGCTCAAAAAATTCGACCGAGGATATGCAAAATCCATATACAACATCGTAACAGGACACATAACTTGGATATATTCATACGAGCCGGACACTAAGCAACAATCAACTGTTTAAGTGTTCTAAGATGAATCGAATACAACAAAAGTGGTCCGTTCACGAAGCACTTCCAAAAAAATGGTCGCTTGTTTCTTTGGTTATACTGGACAGGTTGCAACCATTACTTTAGAGGATCGAAGAACAGTTAATGCTGAATGGTATACGACAATTTGTTTGTCAGAAGTAATCGATGAAATCAGGAAAAACAACCGAAAACGTCGCATCATTCTTCATCATGACAATGCCAGCTCTCATATAGCACGTCAAACAATTGATTATTTGACGGAGAAAAACATTGAATTAACGTCTCATTGCCCGTATTTACCTGGCTTATCGCCGAACGACTTCTTTTTGTTCCCGAATGTAAAAAAAAATACGTAGATAGCGATTTTCATCACCTCAAGAAGCTGGTGAATCCTTCCAAAACGCTGTTTTTGAAGTACCAACTTCAGAGTGGAAAAAATGTTTCGAGTATTGATTCGAACGCATGCAAAAGTGTATAAATCTTAAAGGCGAATATTTTGAGAAACAATAAAATAATTTGTACCAAATTTTTTTTTTTTTCATTGGTTTGGAAAAATTTAAAAGGTAGCAAGCTCAAATAGATAGATATTAAATTCGTTTAAAAACATCCGTTACATCAGCAAATTTACCAGCAGACATAGCCGTAAAGTGTAACCTTCGACAACGGTCGAAAGCCGGCGATAAGTGTAGGAAAGAGATCGTGAAACAGAGGTTGAGACTACTTCGAATATTGATGTTAACCAGGCGTAAAAACGGGTCGGCAGTACAGATCTAGTAACTATTAATTTTAAATTACATTTTCTTTTCATTTTAGTTCACTGCACCCATCTGGCCGGGAGTCTACTCCTTCCAAGTGTGCCTTAGGTCAGACTCCTATATCGGCTTCGATCAACAGAAAGACTTTAAACTTGACGTTAAGGAAGCGCCAGCTGAGATTACCGAACATCCACAGTGGGAGTTTGAGGACTCTGAAGAGGAAAATCTACTCGAAAAACCTGATCAGGAATCCGAGTATACTACAGACGAGGATTTACCCGACGACGAAGACTAAGTCATTATTTTTTGTTATTTTTTTTAAAAGACATTTTGTTTTCCTTGTCTTTTTCTTTTTAGAGATTTTTGTTACGAATTTTCTTGATGGATGATGCAATAGACTGCTTCACTTTTAACAGTTTTAGTCCGTTATCCTTCTTCGTTTTCAGGTTAACAGTTCTCAGAAAATATAAAGAGGTTTTTTTTTTGATTGTGTTAGCCGATACTTGTTGGAAATTCATAATAAAATGATATAAAAACAACTCTATGTTTTAATTTCCAATATATTTAAAAATGACTTGACAATTGTTTCACCATACAATCGCTTCTTCAGAAGTTCTGAAGTATGGTGAAACAATTGTCAAGACATTTTTAAATATATTGGAAATTAAAACATAGTATTGTTTTTATATAATTTTATAAAGAGATTTATTTTTTTCGATACAGGATTATGGTAAGTCGAGGTTAAACAAAATTTAACATGAATGAAAGGGTTTGTTAACTACAACTATAAAGGAACTGGCAACTTAACTTTTATTTTAGATAGATTCATTTACTGAGTCCTTTGTTGTGAGAGCTTTGCAATTTTAATTTAGATGTTATTAGAGGTGTAACCCAGACACAGAGAAGGTACAGGAAAATGTCAAACTACACGTCTGTACGGTAAATCTCTACTTGTTTCAGGTTTAGTGAGTGTTTATATGAGAGTGCGACGTCATAATTCTCCTGCCGCAGAAATCAATTTCGCGGATAAATTGTTATGATTTTTTCCATATATATATATATATATATATATATATATATATATATATATATATATATATATATATATATATATATATATATATATAACTCTCTAATAAAATGATTTTTCCAAGAGTGATCTATATTTTTCTCATAATGCTAATTAATGTTGATCTCAGAGAAACGGAATGATTTATTTACCGTAATGGTAATCAAAATGATAGCTGAAGCAGTTTTATACACAGACGGGTCCTAATTTAGTTTATGATGTAACTAAAATTTAATAAACATAGAAATTCATTACGTAATTGTAAGTCATTCTTGGAAAAAGCATAGTGTAGTTACGGATCTTCGATTTCATACTTAACAGCTGTCACTACTGTCAATTAATATAAAACCGCTGTTAAAGAAGTACAGTCTGTTTTTCGTTTTGAAATAGTTCGGCGTCATATAATTCAAGCGTTAATTGCTTTACTTTGCCGAATTTTTCCACTATTGGTAACGTTGTAACATCTTTATTTTTTATTTTGATAAGTTTAAAGTTTAACTAAAAAATTTTGTCAGGCAATAAAATTTCTAGGAACCTTCGATAGTCTTGACAGGCTAGGAATCTACTCCACCCAAAAAATTGGACCTTGACTTGATATATAAAACCGATTATTATTAGGTGTGTGAATTAATTGTGAAGGATTTTTCGGTACAAATATCGGTGTATTGTAGAAGAATGGTTCCAAATTGATTATTCAAAGTATTGTCCATTGCTAGCCACTACTTTCTCCCACATTTGTGGCAACATATGACTACCACGGTGAAAGAACTACTCATCTATGAATCCATGAATTGACCCATTTTTTGGTATCCTCATAAGAATGGAAACGTTGTTCAGATAGGCCGTGCGTCATCGATCGGAACAAGTTTGTCGTGTCTTTTGGCATATTGCGGTCGTTCTTCCTTCAATGCTCGGCTCAGTTGCATCAATCGTTGTCGGTAATGTTCGTCAATAATAGTTTCGTTGGGTTGGAGCAGCTACACACTACACCCAGCTGATCCCACCAGATACACAGCATAAGCTTGGAGCCATGAATATTCGGCTTTGGCGAGGATGTCGATGGTTCACCGGGCTTTACCTATGATTTTTTGCGTTTTGGATTATCGTAACGTATCCATTTTTTATTACCAGTTACGATACGATGCAAAAAACCTTTCCGATTGTACCGTTGAGGCAGTTGTTCACAGATGAAAAATCGCCTTTCAACGTTTCTCGGTTTCAATTCGTACGGCACCCAATTTCCTTGCTTTTGAATCATTCCCAGTGCATGTAAGCGCTTGAACATGGTTGTGCGATTAACTCCTAATGATTCTGCAAGTTCTTTTTCCATTTGGCACGGGTCTTCATCGAGTAATGCCTCAATTCTTCATGTTTAAACTTTTTCGGCTGGCCCGTCCTCCGTGTCGAAATCACCGCTTTTGAAGCGGCGAAACCGGTACTCATATATTTTTATAGATGGGATATAATCAACATAGGTTTTCGACAGCAATCGATGACTTTCAGCAGCGCTTTTCTTCGAATTAAACAATAAAAGTAGCGATTCCCGCAAATGGTGTTTTGTTGGCACGTAGTTCGACATATTTAATGCTCAAAAAAAAAATGCACTTCGGCAAAATAACATATACTAAAAATTAAAGTCTAATGATGGTCCTTAACCATGGATATAGCAACAGTAGCTCCGATGCGATATAATACAAGTTACGTCCTCTGTTAGAAATCCCTCAAAATTAATTCACACTCCTTATGTCACTCAACGTCTCGTAGAACATGCAGTGGGGGTAAATAATCGCACGAAATCGGTAACAGCCGATTCTAATATCAAGTTTTTGAGGTTATGTAAGAGGGAAACGTACACATTTTGGGCTATACAATTCGCAAAATTCCATAAACCTCTACAATAATTATAAACAATGACGAGCTCAATATTGTGACTAAAAACATGAAGCTTAGAATTTTCTGTACCATTACAAATATTTTTAGTATTACGCTACATTTAATGCTACCATATCTAAATTGTTCAGAATAATATCGAAACATAAAGAAATAAAAGATTCGACACGTTAATAATAAAAACCACCAATACTTCTTTTGGACTTTACAATGGACATCTGTTAAGATGATTGACTAAAATAATTGATTATATAAAATATAATAATAATAATAGTAATTTAATTGTTGCAAGGGACATAGACGAATGAAACCAAGATAATCATTATAAAAGGAGAAATAGATAGTGCCTCGCTCGGATGACAAATTGATTTAGTATTAAGCAGATACGTCAAGTAGCAAGCAGTCTATTTTTGTTAAATATTTTCAATCGATGCCCCGCCTTCACCCAAAAAATATTTCGCCCGCTCTAATCAAAATCCTACATCAGTTTTAGTCAAGAGTATCTGTACCGTGATATTCACATAATTATAATGTACGGGTATCTACAATGTCGATATAAACTTAGAAACTTAACCAAAAATGAATTTATTTTAACAGTGATAATAACGGATTGTAGGTCTGGGCTTAATAGATGATGTTTGAGCTAGATGTGAAGCAGGTATTGTTTTTTTGAATTGTTGTTTCTTATTCCCAATTAAATTGAATCTTTGAATTAAATGGCAGCATTTTTATACCTTTGTTTTGTGGTTGTTATTTGTGTTTGCTCCAAATTTGTGTATTTTTATATCTACAAGGGTAAATCAAATATAAACCGGAATTTAAAAAATATATATTTTTATAGTAATGATAAAATCAAAAAAAAAAACCTTATTTTTCTACATAGTCTCCCCTGTTCGAAACACATTTTTCCCACCGAAAAGGAAATTTTTTTCATACCGTCATCGTAAAATGAAGCAAGTTGCCTCAGGAGCACGAACGTTTCTACGCCTTCGTCGCTTCTTTCGAAGGGCCAAATAAATAAAAGTCGCAAGGCGACAAATCTGGGCTGTAGGACGGGTGTTCCAAGGGTTTACATTACATTTGTTTCTATTTTTATTAAGTCAGTGCCACTGTGTGGGACTGAGCATTGTCGTGAAGCAGTTCCTCACTCTGAATTGGCATATATCGCCTTTTTTGTCGATAGAGTCTAACTTAATCGAGGAATTGGTATTGTTTTTTGAATTGTTGTTTCTTATTCCCAATTAAATTGAATCTTTGAATTAAATGGCAGCATTTTTATACCTTTGTTTTGTCGTTGTTATTTGTGTTTGCTCCAAATTTGTGTATTTTTATATCTACAAGGGTAAATCAAATATAAACCGGAATTTAAAAAATATATATTTTTATAGTAATGATAAAATCAAAAAAAAACCTTATTTTTCTACATAGTCTCCCCTGTTCGAAACACATTTTTCCCACCGAAAAGGAAGTTTTTTCATACCGTCATCGTAAAATGAAGCAAGTTGCGAACGTTTCAACGCCTTCGTCGCTTCTTTCAAAGGGCCAAATAAATAAAAGTCGCAAGGCAACAAATCTGGGCTGTAGGACGGGTGTTCCAAGGGTTTACAGTACATTTGTTTCTATTTTTATTAAGTCAGTGCCACTGTGTGGGACTGAGCATTATCGTGAAGCAGTTCCTCACTCTAAATTGGCATATATCGCCTTTTTTGTCGATAGAATCTAACTTGATCGAGGAATTGGCAGTAGTAGGCAGCGTTCATGGTACGTCGCTTATGAATAATAGCCCCTGTAATCCCAAAAGACGGTCACGAGAACTTTCCTAGCAGCGAGCCTAGTTTTCGCTTTCATAGGTGCTCTTTCTCCAGATTTTTTTTACTCTTCGATTCAGCAGAGTAATGATGTAGCCATGTCTTTTCACAGATAACAAGATACCTCAAAAATTCTTCCCCGTCTGCCTGATATTTTGCCAAAAGCCTTTCACAAATTCCGAGACTGGTATCTATCTGCACGTCTGCCAGTAAGGGTGAAAGTCACCTTGCCGACACTTTCCGCAAACTAAATCATCCGTGATAATATTTTGTAAACTTCTGAACGTTATTCCAACCTCCGAAGCGAGTTCAGAAATTGTCGGGCACCTGTCACCGTCAATAAGCTAGCGAACCGCCTTAATGTTCGAATCCGTGATGCTGGTCCGCGAACGACTCCCGACTTCTACCGTTCTCTGGCTATAAAAAAATTTCTTGTGCCAGTCATGGACTTGGGTTTTCAGAAGTGTCTTTTCACCAAACTGTTTCGTCAGTCTTTGCAAAATTTCAAAAGATTTATGTTTTCTCGCGTTAGAAACTTGATAATGATGCGTTGCTCAATCGACACTGGTACTTGCTCTGACAAGGCGCTACTGATGACAAAATCGATCGATTTTTGTCGTCGATCCCACTCCTGACGCCCTACTGAACTAATAATGCGAGGGCGCGGCGATCGGATTACCTCACGAAAGTTGAAAGAGGAATTCTGGTTTATATTCGATTTACCCTCGTATATTTATTATATAATTAAGAATTATATCGGTGTGAATTAACGAAGCATACACTACATACAAGTCTGTTAAATGAGCACATTCCGTTTTGTAAACTAGCGTGGAGACAGGTGATTTCAAGGGTTAATAGCTTTAGTACTTAGTCTGACTACCTGAACTACTTGTAGAAAAGTCGATGAGGTAAATAATTGAACGTGATTAGTAACAGCAGATAAAGAGTGAGGTTGTATATGATGGAGAAAACACAAATATTTGACTGTACAGTGCAGAGATGTTATTACTGCATTCTGAAAATGCATTTAAATTATTGCGAAATTTACAACTTTTTTTAAGGAATGATTTAGCTATTTTTTCATTAAAGTTAAAAGTGAAGTTTTTCCAAAGAAAGTGTGCGATGTATCTTGAATGGTAATTGGGTTATTGTACTAAATACTTATTTACAATATTTATATTTATATGAAATATATAACTCTTAAGTGACAACTTTTTATTATTTTTTTTAATTTTCATAGTCCCTACAAATCCCATTTTGTTTTACGAATTTACTACTTGATTTTTGTATTGTGACGCATTTAATCCCGATGCGTAGTGCACTAATGGCACAAAAATGTCGTACAGCCTGTACCTACACATGGCCGGCAGTAGGCAAGGTAGGCAACGCTTATGGCGGCAGAATTTAGGAGCAACAAAACCACCTGAACTATTAGAGCGCAAAAAAAATTAACACAACCCACAAAATATATTTCGATTACTTGAATCTAGAAAATAGATGAGTAACAAAATCAAATACAACAGGAATAGACAAGTTTCTGTCAGAAGCCTGTCTATTCCTGTTTATAGAAATACCCAGTATACGTATAGAAATACCCAGAAGTTCTGGGTATTTCTATATGTAAATTGTGAGATGCGCCTGCACCGCAAATAGAATTCGACAAACTTTTCCACTCACGTATAAGAGAGAGTCAGATTTAAAATAATGCTTTACTTATGCATCGAAGTGCGCCGGGAGTGAGTTTCTTGTTCTTCTTCAAAGATGTTGACGAGTATTCTAAAGTTCCTCAGTTTTTAGTTTAAACAATGATTTCATAGAAATCATGGTATTCGATTAAAGTTGTTAGAGTTGTTCATTATTTTAATAAACAGCTATCGCTTACTTTCACGAGAAAACTTTTATCCTTTCACCATCTTAATTGCATTCTTGTAAAAATATATGTGCATGAAACAATGTTATCATTACTAATGTACATTTTTGATAGGCGTATTGGATCAAGAGACGGCCTTCCAGGGAATCATTTTTTTTTTTTTGGCTGATTTCAAAAAACGTTCGTATTGGTACAGTGATCTGGTCGTTAAAAACTTGAAATTTAATTTCAAACTTGGCTGGTTTTCACCAGTTTTTTGAGGTTATTGAAAAACCCTGACTGCTCATTTCTAACCTCGGATTCAGTTTCAGCCCCCAAAAATACACCTAGGTGTAGCTGTTCGGTAGTGCAAAACTTCCTTTTTTGTGTGCCTGTGGAATTTTTTTTATGATTAATAAAGAATCCTCAAAATTCTGATTTTTAGAAAGATTTTTTTTAAAACTAATTATATTTGTGTAAACTGTAATTAGTAATAAAAAAAAATTCTAAAATGTGTACTCTCCGCAGGCCTCTAGATGAGAGTCGCACTGATAAAATCACATTTCAAAACATATTTATTAGAGTGGTCAAAAAGAATTCTACCTGTAAGAATACTCTCTGTGTCAAAGGCTAATAACACAGGTAACCCTTATAAAAGTTGGATTTCGTTGTAGCTACAATGCGGCCTAATCAGGCCCAGAAACATTCAATTTGTATTCGAACATAAAATTCCTTGCTGAATTCAAATATGTATTTAAAAATTTGACTTCCAGTTTCAGTTTTCCTTTTTAAGTCTTATAGAGTCGCAACAAAGCGTTGGGCCAAAATCTGATATGCCTATTCAATTCCCTGGAGAAAATGCTAAAACTTTTGTCTGCAATATTTCTTCTGAAAATGCCCGCGTCTCAAATTTTTCAGTTGTATTCATCTTTTTTACGGACAAAGCTCTCCCTTCTTTTTGTTTTTTTTTTTATATTACACATGCCTCATTAACTTGACATTTTATTAAATCAAAAATTTACAAAACATTTGTATAATTTGAATGATAAAACTTTGCACAGTAACATTATTTCTATTTAAAATCTCCCACTGGTCCTCTTTTTAACATGGCGGGCTGCCTCATGACCTTTTGAAAACTGAGACCTGATTTTCC
Source organism: Pachyrhynchus sulphureomaculatus (assembly GCA_019049505.1). NCBI lineage: Eukaryota > Metazoa > Arthropoda > Insecta > Coleoptera > Curculionidae > Pachyrhynchus > Pachyrhynchus sulphureomaculatus. The sequence goes on along the minus strand of CM032447.1, from coordinate 70,206,774 downwards.
TATACGGTTACCCCCCGAGTTTCGCTACTGTATTGGGTTTACTGTGATCTAGGATTCGGACATAGACTTGTTTGTGATGGCCCGTGGCTCCGTGGCCTAGTACTTGCTTGCAGTGACTGTACCTGATATGATCAAGTTGGGTTTTTGTGAATAATTTTTCCCAACAAATTTATTCGCTAAAATCCTACCTAAAATAAATAAAGACTTTTCTTTTAAACACCTACATAAAAACAAATTTAAGAGTATGTAAGACTCTGTCGGAAATGACTGGACGACATAGAATATACACATGGTTTAATACCTGGGCAGACCACCAGCCAGCCCTACAGCTCAATTATAAATGAGGATATTGTTTAGAGTATACTGTATCTGTAATAACTAGAACAGTAAGACGACCTTGTAAATAATATTTGTACGAGGATGGATTGAAAAGTTCGCGGCCTAGTCAAGAAAAAATATGTACAAAAATATTTTTATTTTTCGACGTAATCTCCACCTAACTCTATGCACTTCTTACACCTGCTTTCCAAAACGAGTTCGTTGGCAATGATGTTTTGTGTTCGTTCATACGAGATGCCTATAGTATCCGCAATCTCCCTGAGAGTCTACGGTCTTTCAATATGAGATCACACACTTTGCCGATGTTTTCTTCAGTCGTAGACGTCGTCGACCGGCCGGAGCGAGGTTCATCTTCGATGCTCTCTCGTCCACGTTTAAATTCTGCAACCCATTTTTTCACAGTGATATACGACGGGGCAGATTCCCTTAGTGTTGTTTTTATATCATCGTGGATCTCCTCTTTTTTTTAAATAAGTACTTGATAACCGCACGTTGTTCAATTTTTTTTATTTTTCCAAAAACGCTGCACTTTGTCTCACTAAACTCGTTCTAACCTAAAAGCCACAAATTCTACAGCAACAAAATTTTACACTGTGACAACCAACGAAAGTATAAACTTATTGAGAGTACTATATTAAAAATATTATAATTATTTTTTGGTGAGGCCGTGAACTTTTCAAACCATCCTCGTACAATAAAGAGATCTTGAATCTGAATCTGACATCTGCTTGCGGCGCAGTAGGTCTCGGGTTCAATCCCAGCAAGTCCGTTACTTATTTATTAATTTATTTAAGTATATTTGGCCTAGTACGTACATAGGTAGTAGTTGTTTGCAGAAACGCAATAACGTACGTGGCAGCACTACCGCGTCGTCTAAAGGTGAAATACAAAAATGTATATTTCGGCATTTGGACAACGTTGACGGGTATTACAACCTTCTCGCCGATATTCTTGGGATATGAAAAAGGGAAAATCCCTACGCAGGCGGGGAGGCGAACGATAAAAAAAAATTCTTCTGATTTCTTTCTGTAACATTAGGAAAATTGCAAAACACATTGTTTATCAAGGTTATGTTCCTTGTAGATAAATCTTTTATCAGATCTATAATAATGTAGTAAAAAAAGGTCCAAATAAGGATGAGACAGGCAAAGTTTAGATACACCAGAAGTATTGTCGTGAGTATTGTTTATAAACAATTTAAGTTTTCAAAACGCTTTTTTGAGCTTAAAAAAAAAAAACTCTCCGTAATGTAATCTCCAATAAATCCTCGCTGGTTTTAAGTCGCTCAACAAAATTGGGAAAACACGCAAAAAACTTTTTTTTTTGATTGTACAGGTCAACTAAGTGAACGGATCGGCTAGAAACTTTCAGAAAACCTTTTGGAGAATATTCCAGAATTTTTTGAAATATTTTGATTAGAGAGGTAGGGTGGAAGGACAGCGATTTTGGGCAATTTTTTAAAAATAATATAAAGAAAAGTTTGCTCGAGTATTTCATCATGTCTATTTTTAAACTCGTGTATTCACAAGCTTTCATTTGACACCCCACTCGATGCCTTGAATTTTTTTTCACTTCCTGTATCACTCCCCCAAACCAACCCTCTTGAGTCGAAATTTAACTTTTAAAACTACACGGCTGTGATTGGGCCATCAATTCCTATATTTGTGACAAATTTCAACTTTCTATGTCAAATCGGCGGTGACGGCCAGACAGACACCGAAGTGATTCGATAACTGTTCCATTTTTCAATTTTGGTACGAAATACTAAAAAATTACTATGATTCAAACCATAGTAAATACTCAATGCTGTATATGACATTCTAACAAGTTTAATAAATTGAAAATACGAGGCTGGTTTGAAAAGTCCGTGCAAAGTCCGAGAGATGGCACCACCGGCGCGTATCGAGGTCATGTTTAGTTAGTAGCAACTCTTGAATGAACGCACACCAAGTTTCAGCCATATTGGTCTATTTCTTTGTGTTTGGCATTCGTGTGAATCAAGGAAGTGATTTTCAAGAAATGGACGAAAAAGAATTTCGGGTGGTGATTAAACATTACTTTATGAAAGGCAAAACGCTTCAGGAGACTAAAGAGAAGCTTGATAAACATTATGGTGACTCTGCACCTTCGATTAGAACAGTTTATAAGGGGTTTCAAAATTTTCGGACTGGCCATATGGGCACAAGTGACGCTGAACGTTCTGGACGGCCTGTGGAGGTTACGACTCCAGAAATCATTGATCAAATCCATGATATGGTGATGGATGACAGAAGAGTTAAGGTGCGTGAGATTGCTAGTGCTGTGGGCATCTCAACTGAACGGGTACATAATATTTTCCATAAACATTTGGACATGAGAAAGCTATCCGCAAGATGGGTGCCGCGATTGCTCACGCTTGATCAAAAACGGAATCGTGTGAAGTGTTGCAAGGATGGTTTACAGCTGTTCCAGAAGAATCCGGAGGACTTTAAGCGTCGTTTCGTCACTGTGGATGAAACATGGATACATTACTATACTCCTGAGACCAAACAACAATCTAAATAATGGGTTACCAAGGGGGAATCTGCACCAAAAAAGGCGAAGACCGTTCCTTCGGCCGGAAAGGTTATGGCGACTGTCTTTTGGGATTCACAAGGGATAATCCTCATCGACAATCTGGAAAAGGGTAAAACTATTACAGGTGAATATTATTCATCGTTATTGGACCGTTTGAAAACCGAGCTGCAAGAAAAACGCCCGCGATTGGCCCACAAGAAAGTCCTTTTCCATCACGACAACTCACCAGCAGTTGTGGTCGCAAAATGAATGGAAATAGGATTCCAACTCGTTTCACATCCCCCCTATTCTCCAGACTTGGCTCCCTCGGACTACTATTTGTTCCCCAATTTGAAGAAATGGCTGGCGGGACAAAGATTTTATTCAAACGAGGAGGTGATTGCAGACACTAATGGATATTTGCAGACTTGGACAAATCCTATTATTCGGAAGGGATCAACAAACTAGAACATCGTTGGACGAAGTGTATAAGCTTAAAAGGAGACTATGTCCAAAAATAAAAAAGGTTTACCCCAAACACATAAGTAGTTTTTATTTTTGTACGGACTTTTCAAACCAGCCTCGTATATATAGGTAATAGTAATTAGAATATCTACGAAGATAACATGTTATTCACGGTCCCTAATAAAAAATTTATTGTATATCAAACTGCAGTCATTGAAAAGTTACCATCTAAACGTGAAGCATTACATTCCCATCACACTTTTTAAGAGGGGCATAAAATTATTGATCACTACTCGTGACATCATGTCCGTGATTGCTGCCATTTCTTGCCGAATATGTTTTTGCATGATTGTATAGGGGATGTGAAGAAGTTCTCATTTATCTCTACGTATGGTTTGTGTATTGGGAAGCCATTCTCGCGAACTGATACTCGAACGTCCTCCACCTCTGCGTCGTCTTTTAATATTCTCGGTCACTCTGCACAATGTTTGCTTAAAGTTGAGCCACTTTTTTCAAATTTCTGCCCCTTTTCTTTTTAAGAGCTGAACATTTAGGGCTTCATTGACGCTATGTAAGTGAACGCAAACATTTTGCCCCATAATGTTTGTAGTATTATTTTGTAAAACTCTCGCATGCAAACAGAGACTACAATTAAGGGCGGTGGTAATAGTACTAGCCAAGGCTCCGCTTGTTTACATCTAAACGCGATCCAAGATTAACAGTGAACTCAAGGAAAGGCGACTGGAAATGATGCGTTGCTATTTGGTTGAATCTGTTTTCCTGGTATTTTTAAAAAACTTTTGAACAACAAAAAAATCCTACTTCAAAAAATCAGCATACAAAATTTTACCACTATGAAGTAAAAAATAATGTTTTTCATATAGTCGTTATACCTCTAAGATATTCCTTTAATTTGACAATTCAGTTATTAATTCCGTATAAACAAATCCTACAAACGTTAAAAACAGCTATTATTTATTATTATGATTTCTTTGACATTGACACAAAAAATTGGCACCGACTTCAAAAGTTATCTTTCTATAAAGAAATCATAATAATAAATAATAGCTGTTTTTAACATTTGTAGGATTTGTTTATACGGAATTAATAAGTGAATTGTCAAATTAAAGCAATATCTTATCTTAGAGGTATTTTAAGAATTTTTTACTTTATAGTGGTGTGTGTGAAGTCGTTTTTTTTTTTGTTAAAAAGTTTTTATTTTTCACTTTTTTAATAGTAATTTTTTCAAGGTAAAGTTAGCTCATAATTTTGTTAACTATTAGTTTTAAGAACTAACTTTCCTATTTATTTCTTTTATATATCTACGTCCTTTATATCAAAATAGTGTCATTATTCTGTTTTCAGTTAAATTTCTTGAAAATTTTTTATTTATTTATTTATTTATTAACGGCATTGCGCCAATTTACACAATTATAAACATAATTAAAACGACTAAACATAATAAAAATTATAAACATACATAAAATCTAACATCACAAAATCATTAAAACTAGTTTCACAGCAAGCAAATATCACATCTTTTTAACAATTAATTTAAAACCATCAATGGAGCCATGAATCCTGAGATCGAACTGATTGAAATGCCTCATTATTCTGGACATGGGTCCATAATAGCCATAATTAGTCGCATGAAAGGGAATACCAAACAGGTCTCTGCCTCTAGTGCGACGAGAAACATTAAATGTTAACTTGTCCAAGAGATAGAGACAATCAACCAGCCCATTTATTAACTTAAAAGTCAGAAGGAGGTCACAATGGAGTCTTCTAGTCTTCAGGGTCGAAATACCCAAAATGCCTCTAAGGTTGTGGTGGTCTATGTGGTAACCGTCGGGGGTATGGCCAATTTAAAAGCACAAGTCCGCAGAAACCGGTGCTGCATCGCCTCATTGGCTTCTATATATACATTGTAATGAGGAGACCATACCACAGCGGCATACTCAAGCCCTGATCTCACAATTGAACAATACAACAGTTTAAATGTAGAGCAGGAAAAGTCCCTACAGTATCTCGTGATGAACCCAGATTTTTATAACCTTTCTGAACAATTGACAAACTGTGCCTATTGAGAGTAAGTTTCTGGTCTAGAAGAACTCCCAGATCATTAATTTCACTAACATGCCTCAGCTTGCTGCCATTAATGTTATACTCAAAAGTAAAGTTCCGTCTAGCTCTACCAAAACTAATGCTAACACACTTCTTAATATTCAAGTTCAACTCATTCAAGGTACTCCATCTATAGAGGCCATGAACATCCTCCTGAAGAGAGTGACAATCTTGCAACGTGTTAACCGTTTTAAACATTTTTAGATCATCTGCAAACATGAGGAATTTAGAATGTTGTATAAACTTGCCGATGTCATTAACAAAAAGTAGAAAAAAAAATAATAGAAAAAAACAGTAAAGGACCACAGTGAGACCCCTGAGGCACACCTGAAAGAACTTTTATTTCTTTAGAAATACAATTATTAATTCCGACATACTGTGTACGACGCTCCAGAAAACTGCCAATCCACCCAAGGACTTCACTACTTAGTCCTATTTTCCGCAACTTGCCTAACAAGAGCGTATGATTAACTCTGTCGAACGCCTTCGAAAAGTCAGTATATACACTATCAACACACTGGCGATTCCCAAGGGCGCTCAACAGACAATCATGATATGCAAGTCGGTTAGTGACAGTTGACCGACCAGGTCTAAAACCATGCTGCTCGTCAATTATTATGCTATTACAGCACTATTGTGACATTAATCATGGGTAGACCAACGCAACGTGCTTCTTGCCAAAGAGAATATCGTTCTCAGGGAACCGAAAAAAAAGAGAGCTTCGGCTTGATAAGAATGCTAATCGGAACGCAATTTTAATAACTGTGGAGGCCTTTTATATACCCTCAAGATTGCTGTTGGTTCTAAAGTGATATTAGGAAGGAATTTATCAGTTGCCAATGGACTTGTAAATGGTGCTGTGGGTATTATAAGATCTATCTAATGGCCAGCACTTCGACGCGATCAGTTAGAAATAGGCGAATCGCCTGAATCCGTCTTTGCTCAATTTGATGACCAAACGTTAGGAACAAGAGTAAAAAGATTCCGCGGGCTTTATATCAATTGCACCGACATTTGCAACATTTTAAACTAATAAGGACGTGACGTGGAGAGACGAATGCTATAAGGAACTACTTTATAGAGAGCAGTAATCGATCTCGGAAAAATTTTGTTAAAGGTCAGGTCTACGTGGCTTTAAGTCGTGTTAAAACATTAGGTGTCGCATTAAGTGGAATCGAGAAAGTTAGTAAATAGTCCGCATGACAATAAAGCACTGGCCGAAGTGCAAAGACTGAGACTACTGTAACCAATCTCGGTTACACAGGTATTTTAAATGACAGCTCGTTCCAACCTAACCTAACCTAACCACCCCACTCAAAATTTTTCTTTCTTTCTCTTTTATTGAGCTCTATCCTTCATTGGATAATTTACTCAGCTTTGAATCCGTCTCGTGCTTAGGCAGAGCACAGGCGACCCTTCTGTGATGCGTTACACATTCTCGAGTTTGGATCCGTTCTACGGTTGGCGAGCAATGTAGTTTCGCTCTAGGCGATATTGCTCCCCAAAAAAAAATATTTATTTATCTTTAAAACTTAATTTCTTTTTTGGCACTGATAAAGGATCTCCTCGGGAACTGCTACTGGTTTTGGGTATAACCTTTTCTGTCAGACCGCCCGTCTGATTACGTGATTGACACAAAAAACACGGCCTCACGTGTTCACCTACTGCTCAAATCACCTAACCTCAACCGACGTTATAGGAATCACCCCTCACAGCGCTTAGCAACCCTATGCGATTCAAACTCCTACCGCGCGATTTGTGGACCACCGATCCACACTTCGAAGCCCCAAAACGTCCGAACTTCGCCTTCAGAAGCCCCAACCGGGAAAATGCGTCCGCGTGCTACGAACTGTCGACCGGAAGTGACTCCACTCAAAATAAACCTGAAAATGTGTACTTTTGAATAATAAAAAAGGAATCATCCAATCGGTGCATATTTGCCAGAGTTGTCTATGTTTTATTAAAAAAATTTAAGTTTTTGAAGATTTTTTTACAGAAATTACATAACCAATTTCAATAAAATTTATATGGGACCATCTAGAATAAAAAAATAATTATCCAAGTCGGTGCATATTTGCCGGAATTATGGTGGAACATATATGAAAAAAAATACATACGCGTCGAATTGAGAACCTCCTCCTTTTTGAAGTCGGTTAAAAATTGAAAATATTCAATGGTCTACCGGCTTTCGCTAGATTATTAAAAGTCCAATCTAATGAAGAAAATAATATTATATTTACAAGAAACTGAATATTTTCTAAATTTGTACTTGTTATATATAACCACATATAACCTGTAAAATTAATATAAGTGACAACAGCGGTACGCATTCCTAACAACTTTTGCTAGCAAATCATGTGCAATTATTCAGGTTTTTAGCGGTCTGTACGGACACAAGATACGGTAATTTCTTTGCATAGACACCACTGACAATTTGTCCAGTGTTTTCTCCTTGCCCTTACCTTGTAGTTTTTAATGGTTGACTAATTTGGCGGAAAACGGTGTTATTATTTTCTTGTGTCAGGTACTGGCCGAGGCCTTTTAAAAGCAAACACTATTTATTTATACTCATACACATTTATTTGGTTTTTACATTAAATTATTCATTGGTATTTCCAAATATACCTTCAATTTGGTCTTTTTACAAACGATTCTTTTTTAACCTAACCTAATTAACTATTGACTATATAAATCGAATGTATGTGCAACAAATTGATTGTACATGAGGCACAAAAATATCTTCTGTAAAATTTACAACTAATTTATTTACTTTTTTTAGTTTTCTTAATTCTGGAATACATAGAATTAATAGATATTTGGGATCAATTTTCGTTTAACTAAAATGAATTTAATAAGATTAGGTTTATTTGTCGATTTTGCGAATTTGAAGATGTATTACACTACATTTTTTACTGTATAAGTTACTATCTTACATGTGTAACCAATAAATTGCTAACGCATTAATATGTATTTTACCCCGGCATAGAGCTTCCTGCTGGGCTTCTGAATTTGTGCATTTTAAACAACTAAATGAACGAGCTTACGTAAAAAAAACAAGCTCACTCAAGCAAGAGCTCCGTTTGTGTTTAACAATTCAACATAATATAGTTGAAAGAAAAATGGGCTAAAAATGTATATCCAAAGATCTGTTTTTTACTCTACCAGAACATTTTTCAAATATGACAAATATAAACATTGATTTATTTTGCTTGGCTAATAATAACCTATCTTCCTTCTGCTTTTCATGTAGAAAACTAATTATTTTCGTTTTTTAAACCAATTTTATTTTGATGAGTCGATCTCCTTGGTGTCGAGCAAGTAAATTTAATTGCATTCCACAAGATAATCTAATTTATCATTTAGCATTTTGAATGTGCCACCCAAAGGTAAAATAATTAAAAAAACTAAAATAAAGGTTTCATATTTTTTCGAGGAAAGTTTTTCTTGCAGAAAATAATATTTAAAAAAACGTCAACCAGATAAAAGAAATTTTTCGTAAAGCTTAACGTTACAAACTTCATAAATATTCATGAATTTTTATTAAAATTATCCATAGAAAATGGTAAGTAAGAGCAAGTTAACAAGGCTGCTGAATTACCGAAAATTTGGATCCAGACGTAGAGGTAAAAGCGAGGATACAGAATCCCGTGTCTTCGCTAGAATGAAGCGATTTCTCTGTAATAGGGAATTGACACTGAATACACGCTACCACATGGTAAAGTGTTACATTTACTCAATTCTATTATATGGCATGGAGACCTGGACCTTGAAACTTACAAGTATGAGAAAAATTGAGGCCTTTAAAGCGTGAGTGTCCCGCCGAATATTGAGAATTTCTTGGAATGGACACGTAACCAATGAATCCGTTTTAAATAGAGTTAATAGAGAACGTGAACTTCTATATTTTGTTAAATTAAGAAATACTTCATACTTTGGAAATATACGTAAAAAGAAGTAAATAACGGTTGTTACATTTTATTATCAAAGGCAAAGTGGAAGGAAAACGATCGAAGAAAAATGTTTTGGATGAAACATATTAGGGATTGGACAAGCATGAATATAGGAACTCTAATAAGAACAGCTGAGAATAAAGATCTTGCTGGAGTTATGGCTATACTTCGATAGAGAAGACGGCACAGGAACAAGAAGAAAAATGGTTAGTCAATTTTTGTTTTTTTCTACATTAATGGAAAATACACTACTATTATTAGGCAGTAATAACGTGTATTTCTTTGCTACAATAGAGACTTTTCAACGCTTATTTTGATAGGCCACTGTCTTTATCTTTATTTGAAGCATGCGCCCACCGTTTGGAGCTTGAACAGTAGTAAAGGGAAGAAATTAAATATAAGAACTCAGCTGTTATCGTTATTTGAACTATACGCCCACCATTTGGAGCTTGCGCAGTATTGAAACAAAATTAGTGAAATCTTTATTAAGGATAAGGATTTCCCTTATTTAGGAACTTATGAGAGCTTATTTGAAGTTCGTTATTCTTATCGCTATTATGGAGGAAATGATAGAAACCTGCTAGACACAATTTTAATTTAGAAACTTGTATTAACCCATCAAATACTAATAACCGGTGTCCTTAACCAAGTTTATCGAAGATGAATACTAACCTCACCTTGCAAGTCCTTCGCTTCAATACTGCGCATGCTTGATATAACGATAAGGACAAAGGCATGTGAAACATAAGCGTTACATATCTTTCTAATCACCGGTCGATCTAAAAACACGTTGAGGTTACCATTTCAATAAATTATAATTTATTATAAAAAAAAATTTAGATTATATGTTCCATTTAATAAATAAAGCATAATATAATTTTAACTATGAAACATATAAATGAAGGTATTCAATAATTTATTAAGACACAATATAAAACTTTTAGGAAGTTTCAAACAATCTGTAACATTCTTTACAAAGTTAATAATAAATTGATTACCAAAATAATAAGAATAAATTAGCAAGAAAATTGTCAAAATGTAAAGTTCGCAAGGATTATGTTGTGTTTAGCTTTGTCGAGTTTCGTTTCTGAATTGTATTAAATGTATAGAATAGCATTCTTCATAAAAATTAAAACATGGCGTTTGTTAACTCAATCTACCAAACAAAATTTACCCGTTAAAGATGTGTTTCAACATCGCCTATAATTGCTATTTAATATTGTTTTTTTTTTAAAATTTGCCCAATAGTTTCCTAAATTTTTAAAAATTCTTATTTATTAAGCATCTCCTCATTAAGAATAAATTCCTACCCTGCTCGTATTCTTGCTCGACATGATTCATTTCTTTTATAACAAAAACCTAAGGCTCCGCTTTAACATAAAAAAAGAATAAAGTCGGCGACCGACAGATACCTACATGAAGTGTTTATATGATCCAATTGATGCACACAACAAGACGGTGTCGAAGACTGTAGGTAGGTTGCTGGTTTCATTTCATTGCTTATTTGAAGAGGAACTTTTAAAGCTTTTGCAAAAGAAAAAAATCATGTCAGTTAATAAGAAAAGTTTTTATTTTTTATCACCGGATAAACTTGTAAATTCAATTTGGTTTTCACTGTAACTTTAGCTAAATGAAACTTGATCCGATATTTGAATTAGAATTAGAATAAGGTACAGACTTGCGACAGTGGTCCTCAGAAGTAGAAAGGAAGCGTATCATTAAGGGTTTTAAATCGGACTTTTGTGATATGTATGAAGTTGAAAAATATCGTGTTCGTCAAAAATTGTGCAACTTATGAATTTTTATGTAGAAAATTTTGTACAAAAGACCGTACATTTGTGTTGTTGTTAAATAATTGTAATTTAAGTAATTGTAAAGTTTCAAAACGGGAGAAAAATACAAGTACGGACATTATATATATATATATATATATATATATATATATATATATATATATATATATATATATATATCATCATTAGCTTATTCCATCCATAGCCGGATGTAAGCCTCCCCAAGTTGTTTTCAATGAGCTCTGTCGTTTGCTTCTTACATCCAATCGTGTCCCGCTAATTTTTTATGTCCTCCGTGCATCTTGTCTATCTTGGAACGCAAACCAAGCTAACGAAACCTTTTTATCCAGCCTTTAAATTATTTTTTGATATTTCGATTTTTTGTCCTAAATATATGAATGTTTCTATCTTTTTTATTCTTTCGCCTTCCATTAATAGTTCCTGGTTGTTACCTTCAGTTTCGTTGTTCAAACATTTGGTTTTGGTGAAGTTTATTTTCAGACCTATTTCTCGAGACTTATTATTTAATTCCATCAGCATTTCTTGTAGTTCTTCTTTTGTGTTGGCAATCAGAGTGACATCTTCTGCGAATCTTAAGTGATTTAATCGGTCACCATCCATTAGTTTTCCTTTATTTTTCCACTTTAGCGATTTGAACATGTCTTCTAGAGTTAACGTGAACAGCTTTGGGGCTAGGAATATATATATATATATATATATATATATATATATATATATATATATATATATATATATATATATATATTGTCACCCTTGTTTGCAATGCTGACGTAGAGATGGCATCTAAATGCAGTAATTTTACAGATAGCCAGCGCAGCAGCTCTGCTTATTTTTTATTCGTAAAATTACTACATAGATGGTATCTACGTCAGCATTACAGCAGACAAGACATTGTAATAAAGTGGAAAAAAATTGGATTAGATTTACAGCTATATATTGTTGCCATTTTGCAGTAGAATCTGTTTTACTTTATCGGGGAAAACGTATCTGGCAAAAGGATGGGTATGAACGGAATGATATGTTACTTGATCTGGGCGACAACAGACTTTTATTTGGAATAAAACGTCGACTTTAATGTAATTCGAAGCTATCAGCTGCAGCAGCTAGTTGCCGCAGCTTTTGCGTACTTTTACACATCCATAAAACATGGATATGATTTTGAAAAATATTGATGTACTCGTACGTCAGTGAGTCCTCGTTTAAAGTTTTTGACAAAATTTAAGAATGATGTTAAATATAGTCTGTACTTTTGTATTACAAGAAAATGAAGCTTGTCAGCACAGGTTTTGGCGAACACTATAAAAGTTTATTGTTACAAATATTTAATTCAAAAAGTTGATAGGTTTGAGTTAGATATATTCTTACATTCATTGAACACCAATAAGCATTTTGCTCAAAGATATTTTGACTCTAACATTATAAGTTTTAAAAATTTCTTTAAATTGGAATTTGTCGATTTTTCAGTTTTTGAACACCTGTGCTCTAATGCTAATACTTTCATATCTGACAGTTGCTATTAAAAAAAAATTAATAATTATTCATGAGTTATAGCAATTTTTTCTTATCCAGCAATCCCTAGCTTTTCTTTATAAGCTTGTAATGCAGTAAAAAAGGTCAAAATAATGATGAGATAGGCTTAGTTTAGATACAGCAATATTGTGATTTTATCCTCTGCTTTTTTTTTCGTTTTATTGTACAGGTCAACTAAGTGAACCGATCGGCTCTCAGAAAATATGCCTTTTGTTATAGCAAAAATATCCTGAAATTTTGATAAAAAAATATTGAACCCAGTGGCACAATTGAATTTGTTATTTAAAATTTGAATTGCCCGCCATTTTATGCCGTTTGGTTCAAAATGAATCCTTTTTTTTGAAAATTTAGGTCTCGATACCAGCTTTCCGATGCCATTAAAAAAATTTTTTTTTCACATATTAAGCTCAAAAAACGCGTTTTGAAAACCTAAATTGTTTATAAACAAAAGAGCACCAGTTTTTCGAGGTCCAAAACTCAGGACAATAATCCTGGTGATACCCCAGAAAGCATGAAATCATAATATTGTTGTATCTAAACTATGCAATTTCGAATGCCTTTTTTACTGCACTCTTGTTTAACGAGGAAAAATCATACCATTTGACAGTCAAATCAACAAATTGTCAAATATGAAAATGCTTTTTATATTTATCACTAACATTTCCGATTTGAAAAGTCGTTAAGAGTCTAATAAGATAATACATTCACCATTTTTTGATAAATTTGTTAGTTATTATAGACATTCTAGACTCAAAGTTAATTGAACCCTGAGGAACTCGAGGACCGATTTTTTTTTTTTAAAGAGAATGTCAAATTAACGTCCCACCATTAGAGTCTACAAAAACCGACTTTTGGGAACTAATCATAATAACCGTGAAATTCATATAAAATAAAAATAAAATGGTGAACGCGCCACAGAATTAGAGTCTTAAATAGATATGAAAACACATTTTTTTCCCTAAATCTATTTGGTACAACTTTATAGGTATTTATGGTAAGATTTAAGTTTCTGCTAATTTAAAAACGTAATTTGTAATCTAAACCTTAATATGGTCAAATTAGAAATTTAATAAATAAGGTTTACAATCAACTCTAGGTATACTAGCTCATATTTTTTAAAAATATAGCCGGAAGTAGCTTCTGCTGATGGTTTGATTTGGCCAGTTGTGTGTTGCAGAGATATAATATTATCAGTCAACAAATTTGATTTTTTTAAATAGTGGAGGTAAATGCCGCAAAAATTTTCATGATTTTTGGAAATTTTTGGGTACAGTTTGGAATTTAACTACTTTGAAACAGTGCTAAGATAATGTAAACGAAGTTTCTTAGCCTAATTTTAACTGCATGGCTACTTTTTTTCTATTTTAGTGCATTTTTTCACATTTTAATGCTTTCGGCTCACTATTTCTTAAATGTCTCACCTTCTGTTCGTTGTTATGCGACAAAAAAAAATTAATTTTACTCGTCATAAAATTGCTTAAAAAACTGCGCAGATTGCATTAAAAAATATTATATATAACCAAAAAAAGTATTTACTACGGCAAATTGAAAAATGGATTTTAAAGGTAACTTTCGTTCAATTCGATATTACGGCTTAAAATTATAGGAAAATATAGCTTTTATATGTACCAAATTTTTTAAAAAATATTAAGAGAATTGGTCAAAATTCGCATTTTAGTTCAAATCTTATGGATTTGTCTTGTGGACAAAAGGTCGTAGGAAGCTTTTTTTTTAATATGTGAAATTTTATGCTTTCCAAGATGGTTAGAAGGAAAAATAAAGAATATATAAAAAAACTATCTTATTTTTCAATTTTTTCGTTACGTTACGAAAAATTCAGTTTTTTTCGCTTTTGCTCTAGAAAAGTTCTAGTTCATTCTCTTTATTTCTATTCAATATTTTATCTTAAATATAACATGAAAAAATTATTTTAAAACAAATTGTACCTATTTTACAATATAATTATCATTTAGATAAGAGAAATAACACATTACAGTATTAATTATTACTATTTTAATGCCGAAATAGTAATAGTAATGTGATATAGCAGTTTAAAAATAAAACAACATTAAAAAAAGAATGTTTGGATTTAAAGGTATTACTTACTTATACCTAAACATAATATAAGGTAATTTGAAAATTACCGCATAGTACCTCGACGCTTCGAAATAAATTGCAATGCTAACAACGTTCGTATGTATACAGATGGCACCTGTATCGTAAGGATCAGACATTTCATCATAGTTAGTCTTATCGTAGTATACTTACTGTGGTTCGTGGACAGCATTTATTTTCAGAGATATGTTAACATTTCTCTGTTTATTTTACGTATGTGTCTCGTGTATTCTTTAACTCATTAAACATTTTGGAATATTACAGTTTTGTGATTTGTAATTACATTTTTTGTAAATAAGATTTTATTATTATGTTTAAGAAATGTATATAGTGTATATTAAACTATCCAAGTGATTTTATGACCAAATTAAAAACATATATTTATGAAAAATTTTAATTAGTGATAATACGTCTCTAAATCATAATTTTATCGTAAAAGAGATAGTATTTGTTTTAAAATCACCAAAGACCATAAAATATATTAAAAAAAGCTACTACCTTTCGACTACTAGAAAAATCTATAATAAGATTTAGACTAAATGCGAATTTTTACCAATCCTCTTAATATTTTTTAATAAAATTTAGCACACTTTTTTGTCAATGTAAAGGCTACTATTATTATTTATATTTCCCAATAATTTGAAGCCGTAATATCGAATCGAAACGGAAGTTTGGTAAAAAAAACCATTTTTCAATTTGCCGTAGTAAATATTTTTTTTAGGTTATGTACTTAATATTTTTTAATGCAGTCTACGCAGTTTTTTAGGTATTTTTATGACGAGTAAAATGATTTTTTTTTGTCGCATAACAACGAAAGAAGCTAAAATATTTAAGAAATAATGAGCCAAAAGCGTTAAAATGTGAAAAAATGCACTAAAATAGAACAAAAGTGGCTTGCGGTAAAAATTAGCACTGTTTCAAAGTAGTTAAATCGATTTCTAAGCTGTACCCAAAAATTTCCAAAAATCATGGAAATTTTGCGGCATTTGCCTCCACTAAAATGATTTGAATGATTTAAGGCCAAGAATAAATGGGAAGTTGCACCGCAAAATTTGACCACGTCAACTTTTGATGCCATAAATAAGTGTTTCAGAAATGAATCTATGGAACTTTTATCTTAATCTGACCGAACGTTCCAATAAAAGAATCAAATGATTATCAAAACTTGGCTTGGTCCTATATTGCAATATACTGACATCAATACAGTACAGAGATTCTAAAAACAATATTTTCTATCATTATTATTATTATTATTGTATTTCTTTAAATAAGGATTTAATATATGAGGTGACATCATATAAAGGTGTATTAGTGAAAATTAAGAAATAAAAAACGCTTACAGAATACATTTTTATTATAATCTCATCAATAATGATTATTTATTTTTATTTATATTTATTTCTTTATTATTTCTATTTTATTGATTTACTATAACGACACAATAGTTAACACCACTATACCACACACTTTATTTTTGAACTCGAAGTGCGTTTTGCTAACTTCATCAGCATCATCAGGAGCAAAAATAAAATGTATGGTGTAGTGGTGATAAATGTTGTGAGGTATCATTGTGCCAAAGATTCCAAAAACCCCAACGTGTTTTATAGTTTTGGCTGGATATGCGGATTGTCATGAGCTGTTATACACTCAAATACCTCAGAATATGTAAATTCGAAGTTACTTCCTTTCATGTTGTCACCCCCCTAAATATCTAAAACGTTATGTGTTAAACATACTTCAGACGCTCAGGATTCCTTTTCAATCAACCGTTTGTGCGTTTATATCAGTCGCCCGCAACTGAGCATTAAATTGTTGAAATCATAGCTTCTATACAGTTTGAATATACAATTTTTTATATTTAACTTTGTGAAAAATATCTATAATATTAAGTATTTGTTATTATATAATTTTTATGGTGATTGGAAGTTAAAAGAAATCCAGTGCGTTTATCGGTCGTTTGCGCAGCTTGTGCAGGTAAAATAAATCGAACGAAGCAGCTTACGCTGAGTCCTATGCAGGCGTTTTGACGCAAACAATGAGGACGTCACGAGTAGAGCGACAATATCACAATTTAAAGGTGTTTTGCGTAGATGGGATATGTGATTAGTGCGGAGCGAGTGGTTTTTAAAGTGACTACAGCGACTAAAGTTGGACTCCAACGTCGACTCAAGTCAGCTGTTGGAATGCAAGAGGTACAATAATCGTCTTTATAATTAATTATTAATATTATATTTCTGTATTGGTGGCACATATTTTCGTAAGAATATATTCCGCAAAAATATAAAACAGATATTGTTAAAGGTTTGTTTAAAAATCAGGCTGCAACAAGGCGTCTTGTGGAAGAGTTCTTGTTCTTTGTCTATGCACATAGGGTTAAAGTCATGATGATAGGCCATTAACTTATATTTGGCGAAATAATTTGGATAGAATCGTGATAATTTATGTAGAGGAGTTTTTAATGAAAATAATGATAACATTTTACAAGTTCCAACTAAACCAAAATTATTTTTAATGTAACGCCTTATATGAGAACTACTGTAATGAATAATTTGAAACCAAGAATTGGCAATCTTTTTAAAAATATTTTGCGCGATGTAAATTTCTCCGAATTCAATTAATGTTAACAAATCTGTTCGTGATGATTTTAAAAATTAACCCTTTAAGAACGTTCCCAAGAAAATAAATTTTCTTACGATTATCTAGAAAATTTGAACATACATATTTATTAGTGTTGTTTATAGGTAGAAAAAATTTCAATACTCCTTACGGCACTAAATTTGTAAATATTGGCTGTTAAAATTTGCATTTTTAACGTACGAAGCCTACCCGACCTATGTTTAAGCGGATGTTTTATTATATAACAATGGTAATTTTCTTACGATTGTTTGGAAAAGCTTAAAATCATTATTTAAAAATATAACAAATATTTTTCTTATTGCAAGCGGTATTCGTTTTTTTATAAAAAATGTTGAAAGTTAATTAAAATACATATTTATTAGTATTCCACATAAGTAGCATATTAATTAATAGCATATTAATTAATAGCATATTAATTAATATGCTAGTTATTTATGTTGATATTTATTGATTTGTTATAAATATTGACTTTTTATGTACGATAACCCATATTTTTTCTATATCTATGAGCTACACGCAGTGCGACGTTGCCAAGTCGCGAACTTTTATTTATCAAGTTATGCGAGGACAACTGAAAACGATCAAAAGTTAAAATTATATAAAAAACAACACTATGTTTTAATTTCCAATATATTTAAAGTAACTTGACAATTGTTTCATCATACAATGGCTTCTTCAAAAGTAACTTATCTTCTGAAGAAGCCATTTATCAAGTTAAATATATTTACTTCTGAATAATTTTATTATGAATTTCCAAATTGTAACACAATCAAAGGATCAAAAGTTCAACATTTTTTATAAAAAAACGAAACAGAAAAATTTTTTTACCATCGTGTTATTGTTATATAATAAAACATCCGTTTCAACATAGGTCGGGGTAGGGTTCATATGTTAAAAATTCAAATTTTAACATCCAATATTTACAAATTTAGTGCCTTAAGGAGTACTGAAATTTTTTCTACATATAAAGAACACTAATAAATATGTATATTCAATTTTTTTTGGATAATGTAAGAAAATTTATTTTCTTGGGATCGTCCTTAATAACAAACTTTTTAGTTAGTTAGGAAAGGCTTTTCCATCTAGCTGCTTTGCGCCCTTAGGCTTGACACTCAAGTCGCGTCTCTCGTGGCGCCCCATCGCTGGCATCTGTAGAATTAATTTCATACGTATGATACAGCCTTAATAATCATTACATTCTCTAATATGATTTTCAGATAAAATTTCAGCAGTTGTACTACATTTTGTTTGCAAGTATACCTTTTGACGTGACAAGTCAGTCCTTAAACAGAGTTTTTTAATTACAATTAAGCCATAACATAAAACATCCTTTTTTTTATGAAAATAACTTCTTTCTAATTTTAAGAAATATTCCACACTTTTTTGGATATTCTTTAAAATTAAACAGGAAAAAATCAGTCCTACTTGATACACCCATATTTTTCTTCGAACTCTGTGCAAATTAAAATGTAACATATGGAAGATTTTTGTAATCAGTCAAATAACAAGCCATATATTCAACCCTTATATTACTCTATATAATGAACATTAATCGTAGTTTCACACGAGCGGGATCGTTACGGAACCTTAGCGGCGCGAAAGTAGTACGGATACTCTGGAAAGGAAAATTGAAACTTGAAAAATACGAATAACTCGAAAAATAAGCTTTGTCGAAAAAAATATTTCAAACAAAAGTAGATTTCAAAGGGAGATATAAAGGTATATAACTATATGCCGTTATCAAGGTCAAATCAAGGTCAACTCAATTTTTTTAAATATAAATGAATATATATATATATATATATATATATATATATATATATATATATATATATATACAGATTCGTATTCCACATGAAAAAATAAGAAACTTTTGTTGGAAACACTGTTTTTGAAAATGTCAAATTTTTATGATACTCAGCAAAAAAGAAAACAATTTCTAAACTTGAAGAATTTTTAACACAAAAACCACTAACTTTTAAGAAAAAATGTAAGGGGTAAAATATGCTTAAATTTAACCAAAGAATCTTTCAGAATTAAAAAAAAAATGATGCATTTTCTTATCCTACTTTTTTATTATTATGGTAAAAAAAATGCTTAAAAAAATGAATAAAAAAAGAGAGAAATTCTACAAGAATCGTTTATTATTTGCAATTTTTATGATATTTAGTGAAAAAAAAAGATAAATTTCAGTTCCTCTAAAAATATTACTTAGTTAAATATGGTTAGAAATTGTTTTTTTTTTTTGCTGAGTACCGTAAAAATTGATATTTTCAAAAAAAGTGTTTTTAATAAAAGTTTCTTATTTTTTCATGTAAAATATGAATCTGTAAAAAAATATATTAGTTTCTATTTAAAAAAATTGAGTTGACCTTGATTTGACCTTAAAAACGCTACTCAAGGTCAATTTTTTTACTACCATTGTATGTCCTCCTTTAAACCCTGCAATTTTTGTTTGAAACATTCTTGTCAACAAAGCGTAATTTTCGAGTTATTCGTACTTTACAATTGAAATGGAACACCCGGTATATTAATATATCTTGGTAATAAAAGAGTTGATATCAAACTTTGTTTTATTTTTGATGATTTCGGTTACAGGGGATACTTAATTAACTAAAAATATAAGATAGACCTTGTACTAAATAAGTTAAATTAAAAAAATATAACTATATATCACAAAATTCCTATAATTTTGATATATACCTATACATATATAACTTTGTCATTTTAAAAGATATCCCTTCTATGTTAATAATTAAATTGTATGATCTTTCAATAAATATTATCTCTATTATACTAAAAATAAATCTTTAAAAAATATCATTTATATAATATTAAAATGAGTAAGAATTAATTTAAAATTATTACAGTACAGTAATAAATAACTAATGAATGATAAATACAAGATAGGGAAATTTTACTTGAAACTTAACTTGGACCTTGAAGCCTTTTTCAATATTTACTAATGATGACAAATCTAAAAAGACAATATTCTTGGCTACCAGTAACCACAGCAAGTAGCTGATACACAGTTCATGTCCTTCAAAAACGCAAAAAATACATTAAACCAGAAGAGGCCATATTTTGATATCAGAGTACAGTGATAAAAACTTTTTGCTGGTAACTCGTTATACGGCGAAACGCGCGTCACTAGATGGTTCGACAGATGGGAGAGCAATAAATTTTAGTCGAAATATGGACATCGTTCAATTTTCTTCTTCATCCCGTAGGAGTCCGTTCCTGGATATGGGCCTCTTCTAGAGGGGCAGTCTGAATCCAATTTTTCTCTGCATATCGCTGGATGTCGTCCCTCCATCGCGTCTGCGGTCGCCCAACACTTCTTTTTGTCTCCCTTGGTCGCCACTGTAGGCTTTAGTTCATTTAGACTGACTCCTGGCCAGGTGTCCCGCTCAATGCCATTTCAGTTTTTCCACACGCTCGATGACGTCGCAGACTGCCGTTCTTCTTCTTATTTCATAGTTCCGGATTCTGTCTCTCAGGCTTACCTCGAGCATCGCCCAGTCTATTGCCATCTGACACACTCAGTGGCGATTAGCAATATTTGCGGTGACTGTCACCGTCTAAAGTCAGTATGTCGCCACTGGTAGAATATATGTGTCGTAGACCTTCCTTTTGAGGTTCAGAGGGATCGTAGGGTACCGGAGGATGTAGCTGAGTCTTCCAAACGCCAAGCTTGATGTTAAGTCGCAATAGTTGTATTCGTTGACTACTTCCAAAGCGTGATTCTCGATGGCGACGATCATATTATCTGGCCTCATTATTTTGGTCGTTTGAAGGTTCATTTTGAGGCCCACAGCTTGTGGGGCGTCCTTGAGTTCATGGAACATTGTCGTCAGTTCTTCTGCATCACTGTTGAAGAGTACAATATCATCCGCGAAGCGGAGGTAATTGAGACGCTTTCCGTATATGTTGACGCCCTTCTGTTTCCGGAGTAGCCACTTGAACACGTCCTCCAAGTCCAAAGTGAATAGGTTCCGTGAAATCGTATCCTCTTGCTTGACGCCCCTCCTCACAGGAACCGTTCCGGTGATCCAACTTTCGTCAATCCGCACATACAGGGTGGCTTTCTCGTCAATGTAGCGGAGCAGGTTGGTGTATCTGGAGTCAATGCGGGCTTTGTTCATTGCCCTCAGTAGGTCTCGGTCCACTCGAAAGCTTTCTGGTAATCTTCGAAAGCCATACGAAGTGGAGCCGTTGTATTCCATTTCTCTATCAATGTGTGCCTGAATATGATAAGCTGTGCTAAATCCTTTCCTGAAACCCGCTTGTTCGAATGGCTGGTAAAAGTCGAATTTCCGGCTCAGGCGTTTCGTTATGATTTTTGTTAGAAGCTTGTAGAAAATAGACAGCAGGCCGATAGGGTTGTAATTTACGATATTCGTGTAAGCACTTTTTTTAAGGAGGAGGATGGCTTTGGCGTTTTTCCAGGATTCTGGAACTCTTCCTTAAGGCATTTATTTAATAGAATCAGAAGTGCTTCCTTAAGTGTTTTTCTTTCAATTTTCAATATCGCTCTCGTGATCTGATCCTCTCCTGGAGCTTTACAGTTCTTGAGATGATTCAGAGCTGTCTTTAATTCGCTGTTTTCAATGGGTTCCAGTTCTTCTGATCCCCCATTTAAGACTGATTGCTGGGATGCTTGTGGGTCTAGGTCTGTAACTGATTGGCTTTAAAGCCTTAGATAGAAGTTCTTGACAGTTTCTACGATTTTGTCTCTTTCAATGAGAATTTCTCCTTGATCATTTTTCTTTTTGTGGATGACCAATTTGCCTCTTGATAGACCAGAATGAACAGTTTTGTGTTTTGCATCCTCTGATCTCTTCATATGGCCTTCTTCACGTTCTTGTTGAGATCATTGTATTTTGGTGAGTTCTTGTCGGTGTTTCTTCGTTTCTCAATAAGTCGTTCTGTTTCTGGGGTGTTTTCAATTTTATTAGTTATTAGTTATCAACTAAATATACATTTATTTGATATCCCTTAAGTTTAAAGTTCTCATTAGTTAAAACTTTTAATATATCCAATGAAAATGATTTTTATTCACTAGTTTAGCTGTCATTTTTCTCAATTTACTTCGATATTAGTATAGGAATTGTCGTTGTTTATGTGTTTAGCTATTATAAGGGGTGCTGTTTAAGTTAGTGGTAGACATGGCTGTGAGAGAGATAGAGGCTGGGCAGTGAAAAGGGACCATAAAACTAGTAAGTATAATCTGAACAAAAAAAAATTGTTAATTCAACTAAATACGTATTTCAAAATATTGTTAGCCAAGTGCAAGGAGTTCAGAAAATGGGGAATACTTGTAATTACATTTAGTACATTACATTTTTTTTAAAACAATTTCTTGCTTTAAAAAATGATTATAAACCTGGTATTGTTTTTATAACATTCATAGAGCTACGCTCGCTAAATATTAAAAAAGATATTGGGTCCATTGGGTTTCAAGTAAATTTTGCCAATACAGCAAAATAAAAAATTATCTAAACAGGTTCGCTAGCGTTAGATCTATATGTACAACAGCGACAAAATATATATCTACTAAAACATTCCGTCTCCGGAATGTTGACCTCTTGTCAAATTATATTAGGATCTTTATCTTGATCATTTTTGATTTCTTGCAATTTCACTCTACACTTATCCATTACGTTATTTTCTATAAGGTCCTGTTTAATTTCATCTAAGTGATCACTAACTAAACTTTTTCTAGGAGAACTCTGAAGACTTTGGCTAGTAGCAGGAAGTTTATTTGGTGTAGCACAGTTACTGTTCATCTGTGAGGTAGAAGGTAGGGAGTGATTGTCTGTATCCGAAGCAGCGTCCCCATCTGAAGTCTTACCTACAGCAGCGTCGGAGGACCAGCTTTTTTCTTTTCCTAAAATAAAAGATTTCCAACCTTTGTTTTTGCCCGTGCGGTTTCTGGGTTTTGGCAACGTGCTTGCCCTTCTACTATCTACTTCTTCTAAACTTTTACAGCAAGATGATTCTAGTTTTTTCTTACCTTTGTACGGGGAATTTTTAGCGCAGTTGTTATTTTTCGGATGTCTCCCTTTTGTATCTTGAGACAATCCGAATCTGTCCGTGAACTGACGAAACCTTGAGAAAATCGACTTGTTAGATTTTGTGTCATAGTTTGTCGATTGAACTTTAATATCGTCTCTTTGGGATATTATACTAATATCGTTATCGCTTGGGTCAGAATATTTATATTTTTTTTATTAATAATGTTGTATTTTGGGCTGGTTTTTATACTTTCTTCTTCCTTATCTGAATTTACTCTTAAGTTATCAGCATTTAGGCGAATTTTATTGTCCGAACACTTAAGTATACTCTTTTTTTCATCGAAATGAGCAGGTAGTTTAACAGAGTGCTCGGAGTTTCTTTTATTTAAACTTATGGTATCTTTGGAAAGAACATAACTCTTTTCATCTCCTTCATTTTGCTGATTCGCTAGCCCTTCTTCAAACTTTTTCTTTAACGTCAATGCATACTCGTCTAAAAAATCTGGACTGTCAAATGAAAGCTTCTTGTTATCAGATAAAAAATGGTGATCAAAACTGTAGGCCGAAGTTTTCAGTCTGCCCTTTTGTTGCATCATACGAGTGAGATCAGAATGATTAAAATGTTGTCCTCGTTCCCGACTGCCTTTTCGCGATCCTGGATAACTTTTTCTTCCTGTCATTGGAACAGAACACTCCGTCGATATTTTAAACTTAAGTGTCTTTTCCGATACCTCAACTTCATTGGCTGTTTCAGAATCGCCACTTTCAGGATCTTCCAGGACATCTTCTAGACATTGGTCTTCGTTATGCTGTTGGACGGAACCTTCCACACTTATATCGACTTCTTCATCGGTTGATCGTGATCTAAAAATAAAACAATACAAATAACAATAAATGGAATAATTGTTGAAATAAATAGTAAATGTGGCAAGAGTTTGACAAAAATTCATCGTAAAGACCTACATTGCTAGTCATACTACAATGAATTGTAAAAAACCGACCAAGTACAAGTCGAACTTGCGCAATTAGTGTTCCGTACGGTGATCGCTTTTAAAATAAATACAAAAAGTTCTTGACGTGTATATATTTTAAGTCCCAATATGTATTTTCACGTTTTTTTAGTCAATAATGTATAATAGTTAATAGCATCTTGGCTACCTAACAGCCAATAAATCAATCTAGCTCAACCTATAATCTAGTAATATAAGTGTAAAACAAATATATACTACCTAAATATTTGTTTAATTTTGATGTTTTCAAAATCATCAAAAATAGTGCTCAGTATATATCACCACTACACCAAACACTATTTTTACACTCGACGGGCGTTTCGCTAACCATGTTAGCTTCATCAGGAGCGATGACTGACTAGAGCTAGACTACAAATCCTCTATTTATACTTAGCCTAACCCTTGAATTACTCAGGCGGAACTAATGGCATAGGCAAGGCCATCAGTTCCGGCCAAGTAACCAGTAGAGGGGACTATAAGGAATACGCCCTCTGTCTTTATTTAAACTACTTTGGCATTTTATAATTTCCATACTTTCGTATGCGTTCAACAATCTCCTATTAGATACATTTTTTATTAATCTTAGATTACCCAATGTTACAATATCATCAGCTTTAAGAGCATGTTCGGCAATGCTAGATTTGCTGTTCTACTGTATTTTAAGTGTGCTAAATGTTCGTTAAATCGTGTTTTAATTGACCTTTTAGTTTGCCCAACATACTTTTTGTCACAATCATTACAACTAATTTCATAAATTCCACTTTTCTCACAATTAGGAATCTTATCTTTGGGATTTCCTAAGATAGTCCTCAGATTGTCTGATGACTTATAGACTAAGGTGAGGCCTACCTTATTAAATACCTTATTGAGTCCCTTGCTATATTTCGGATTATATGGTATAGAGACATACTTGGGGTTATTTTCTTCGCGTGTAATCAAGGTGGAATTCTGAATATTAAACCTAAACTTATGTCTATTTATTAGCTTATTTACTTATTAACTCTAGTTATATTTCTAATACGATTCCTTTCTTTATTAAAGTTTACTCTATTCAGAGGGAAAGTGACCAAACCAAACTAAAAAAATGTAATGAGGCTAATTTGATTTTTAATACTGTGTTCTGTTTCTAAATTAAATAGCTGGTATGATTCCATTAAATTCACTTACGAAGTTGAGAACAAAGGACAATTGCCTTTTCTAGATATTTTAATTATTAAAAATAATAATAGATTAGAATATGATATCTATAGGAAGAACACAGTAACAGATAGATATATTCCTAATGATTCATTTCATTGCAAACAACACAAATTAGCCTCATTACATTTTTTAGTTCATCGTTTGGTCACTTTCCCTCTGAATAGAGTAAACTTTAATAAAGAAAGGAATCGCATTAGAAATATAACTAGTGTTATTGGAACTTACTTAGGAAATAAGCTAATAAATAGACATAAGTTTGGGTTTAATATTCAGAATTCCACCTTTTTTACACGCGAAGAAAATAACACCAAGTATGTCTCCATACCATATAATCCGAAATATAGCAAAGGACTCAATAAGGCATTTAATAAGGTAGGCCTCACCTTAGTCTATAAGTCATCAGACAATTTGAGGAATATCTGAGGATAAGATTCTGGATAAGATTCTTAATTGTGAGAAAAGTGGAATTTATGAAACTAGTTGTAATGATTGTGACAAAAAGTATGTTGGGCAAACTAAAAGGTCAATTAAAACACGATTTAAAGAACTTTTAGCACACTTAAAATACAGTAGAACAGAAAAGTCTAGCATTGCCGAATAGGCTCTTGAAGCTGATCATATTGTAACATTGGATAATCTAAGATTAATAAAGAATGTATCTGATAGGAGATTGTTGAACGCATATGAAAGTATGGAAATCATAAAATGTAAAAGTAGTTTAAGCAAAGACAGAGGGCCTATTCCTTATAGTTACTTGACCGTAACTGATGGCCTTGCCTATGCCATTAGTTTCGCCTGAGTAATTCAAAGGTTAGGCTAAGTATAAATAGGGTAGATTTGTAGTCTAACTTTAGTCAATCATCGGTCCTGATGAAGCTAACATGGTTAGCGAAACGCGGGTCGAGAGCAAAAATAAAGTGTTTGGTGTAGTGATGATATATACTGAGTAGTATCATTGTGCCAAAGATTCCACATTCCCAACTTAATCAAAAATAGTATAGAGAATGCCATTGACAAAATTTGCCCAAAACAACAAAAATAACAGAAATTAAATCAAAAAGTAAAACAGCTAATGAAGCAAAGGAGAGAAATGGTAGATAAGACTACAGATGAATACAGAACTACAGGGAAATTAGAATACAGAACTATAAAAAGTAGAGATATCGAGGGAAAACACAATAAGAAAAGACAAGAGACAAAAAAATGCAGCGAGAAAATTATTTTATCAACAATTATGTACCTTACAAGATAAAAAAACATAAATCAATATACCAAAAGTCGGAGGATATCCCAGACATCACAGAAGAAGAAATCACATCAGCCTTGAAGGACATAAAAAATAAATACAATATTGTAGTAGAGGGAATTTAACCAAGAGGACAACAAATTATCAATTCCTTAAAATGTTATTCAATAAATGCCTCTCGGAAGGAATAACTCACTTGCAATGGAATAATGCAACTATTGTCATCATGTATAAAAAAGGAGATATTTTAGACCTTACAAACTATCTACCTATTAGCTTCCTGAGTCATGTATACAAGTTATTTACGAAAATACTTACGAAACGTCTAGCAAATAAATTCGAGATTTTCCTTTCAAAAGAACAGACAAGTTTCCGCCCGGGATATGTAAAAAAGACCATCTGCTTACAGTTAAAACCTTCATTGAAAAATGTATAGAATATAATAAGCCTTTTGTACTCATATTTGTGGATTTCGAAAAGGCTTTTGATTCTGTAAATCAGCAGAAACTTTTGAAAGCGCTTGCTGAGTGTCGTATTGATCATTGATATTCCAATGTAATTAAATTAATATATGAAAATGCCACTGCTCATGTGAAAACACAAACTAATCAATCCACCAGTTTTTCGTAACACTTCTAGAAAGTATTCTCAAATCAATAAATTGGGAAAAAATGGGACTTAACATTGACGGTGAAAAGTTAAATCACCTCTGTTTCGCCAACGACATTGTCTTAATCACAGACAAAATATAAGAAGCACAAACTATGCTACACATGCTTCAGAAAAGGTTGGTCTAAAAATGAATCTATCCAAGACCCAGTTTATGACAAATCTTGTATTAAGCGATACTATAAATACTGAATAATATAGGGATAGAGCAAGTGCACCA
The DNA here is from genome assembly GCA_019049505.1 of Pachyrhynchus sulphureomaculatus. Taxonomy (NCBI): domain Eukaryota; kingdom Metazoa; phylum Arthropoda; class Insecta; order Coleoptera; family Curculionidae; genus Pachyrhynchus; species Pachyrhynchus sulphureomaculatus. The sequence continues at coordinate 70,178,903 of CM032447.1, read as the reverse complement.
ATATAAATACCTGGGACATGAAATAAGCATAGGACGAGATAACCGAACACATGAAATTCAGCGGCGAATAGGTCTCTCCTGGGCTGCATATCGCAAACTGGCCTATATATTTAAATCTAACCTTCCAATGTGTTTAAAAAGAAAAGTGTTCTTACGTACGGCGCCGATACTCTCACAATGACGAAGAAAAACATCAAACAAAATAGGTGTCATGCAACGAATAATGGATAGGTCAATGTTAGGCGTTACTCGTAGAGATCATATCCTAAATCTCATTATTATGAAGAGGAGGTACAAGACGCAGTCAAATTCATCCTACATCTTAAATGGAAGGGGCTGGGTATAAGGATGGGCGATGGCCAAAGAGCATCATAGAGTGGCGACCAAGATCCGAAGCCTATCGAAGTAGAGGTAGACCACCAAGACGGTGGAGTGATGATTTGAAAAGAGTGGCTGGAAATTGGGTACAAGCGGCTCAGAACAGTGGCAAGACTTGTCACAAATATGGTTTCAAATCACTAAAGCACCCGTCTTTCATTCTGGATATCGCCACCTCTAGGGTTTAATATATGTCACCCAATTTAATAAAGGACATATAAATTGTTGTAGTGGGATCTCGATTTAGCTGGATATATGTTGATATGTCAAGCATGGCCAGGGCAATGAATATAGTCACCTACAGTGCTCAAAAAATAACAATCCTTCTAATCTCAATGATACTTATAAAAAAACAAGAATCTCGAGTTACGAGGATATATATTACGATCTGATAAAGGTGGTTTTACTGTGGCGATCGACAGGACTGATTATAACTCAAAAACTGAAATGCTACTGCTTTTTAGTATCCCACTACAACAGTTCAAACTAAATATAACAAATTAATAAAAACCTTAAAAGAGAAAGATGAATTAACGGATCTCGAGGCACAACAATTGACCACATATAGTTCAACCTCACCGAAACTATATTGTCTACCAAAAATACACAAATCAGGAGTTTCGTTAAGACCTCTCGTTAGCTTGATGAATGCTATCACTTATAATGTGTCAAGTTCTTGTCTAAAATCTTAAAATAACTTTAGAGTATAGCAACGACCAAAATTTTTTGAAAAAAATATTGTTTTTTAGTGTTGGAATTTTGTGAATTAAAAAAAATACACTACAAAGAATAAATTATAACTAGAACTTTATCTTACCTTGACCTATTCGTTAAAGTTTTTGACTTAAAGCTAACATTAGAATTGGATTTCGGAATAGCGGAGATACTGGTTCCGCTATCCGGGCTTTGGTTTGGTGAGTTGTTATGATGGTCCGCCAATTGGACGAATTCGGCCACTATACTTTTACGGTGCAGTCTTTCTTCTCTCGTCATATCGTTTAGTCTTTTGTAATAATCTAGAGCATCCCGTACCGGTTGAACTATGAGATCCTAGAAAAAGAAAGTGATTGTATTAAGTAGTGCTTCTTTAGTCTAAAATAGTCACAAAAATATTAATAAATATAAATTCATTGAAATTCAATTCATACGGTAGTTTTAAGAGAACCTATCAATATGAGAAACAACGTACCAAACGACAAACGAATGTGTACCCTCTTTTTTTACATTATCGTTTTGCTGAAAAAGACCAACAATCCAACATATACCTTTGCTGATGATAGCACGTTACATTTGAATTCTAGTTGTTGATTCAAAAATCTGTAGACTGCGGGAAGTTTTGCAACTTTCTTGGAGTGCCACTAAGCAAGTAGAATATAATGCTAAATAATTCAGGCAGTAGCTTTTTCTAAAAAAGTATACGTGACTGAACTCAGCATAATTATCTCGGCGGTCTGTGTGTCACCACGTATAAAGAGGTCAGGATAAGTCCAAATAGATGAAATTTTGGTCTCAATTGGGGTCGTACAAGCACTGATTTACTCAAGTATTTATTCACTACAATTTCGCAACCCTTTCCCCCGCTGCCCTTAGGACCTTTGGCGCGGCTTTAGGTAGTTACACAACTAGGGAACTGTCCCATACGTGGATACTAGACTAACCACAAAAAAAGTTTTTATATTTAGCGACTTTACCAGCTAAAAATCTTCTATTATGTGTAAATAGGAATCTGTGAAAATCTAGTCCAAAAATAATAACCGGTCAAGTGCAAGTTGAACTTGCGCAATTAGTGTTCCGTACGTTGATTGCTTTTAAAATAAAAAAAATTTTGTTACAGAGGTATAAAAATGATCAGTGACTTCACAAAATACACCCCAAATAAGTTTTCAACAAAGTTTGTTTCCAATCTTTACTGAAATCTGATGACCTTGAAATTTTTGTTTTTTTTATATACCATATAAATTATTAAAGGTAATGCACTCGTGATAATTTTCGTTCAATCTACACCCCGAGGAGAATATTCCAGAATTTTTTCGAAATTTTTTGATAAGACTTTTCGAGATAAGGCCCGGGACAGCGATTTTTCGCGAATTTTTAAAAATAATACAAAGAAAAGTGCGCGCAAGTATAATATTATATATATATATATATATATTTTTTTTACTCGTGTTTTCACAAGCTTTCATTTGACACCACACTCGATGACCTAGTAAAATTTTTTTTTTTCACTTCCAACTTCACCCCCCAAAACTAACCCCTTAAGTCAAAATTTAATTCTCAAGACTACATGGCTCTGATGAGGCCATCAATTCCTATATTATTAACAAATTTCACCTTTCTATGTCAAATAGTTTCGGAGAAAATCGGGTGTGACAGACAGACAGACAGACAGACAGACCGACAGACAGACAGACAGACAGACAGACAGACAGACAGACAGACATCGAAGTGATCTTATAAGTGTTCCGTACGGAACACTAAAAAGGTTTAGAGGGTGCTAAAGTTGATTTTATTGGTAACATCAGTATATTTTACAGGATAAAAACATAATTGTACGTTGAGAACATTACTTTTTTGAGGTTGCAATTGCATAAATATATAGAACTGATAATTATGTGTAAATTTAGACCACGTGCGACCAAATAAACTCCAGTTATGAGCAGTTAAAAGACGTTTAAAATGCTCAAATTTGGATATTTGTGCATTTCATACGTTTTTGAATTGCTCATAACTTGAGTTTACTTGGTCGCTCATGGTCGTACCCGGTTTTAATTTTAATTCTAAGTTTAATCGAAACTGTCAGTCCTGAATATGTATGCAATTTATACATAAAAAAATAAGGTGTGCAACATAAAGTAACAAATAAATACGAAATTTGACCCATTTGTGCATTTTATACGACTTTAGTTGTTCATAACTTGAGTCTACTTAGTCGCCCATGGTTGCACGTGGTCTAAGAATGTTCGAAATTGTCAGTCCTGGATATCTATATAATGAACATCTCAAAAAATATAGTGCGCAACGTAAAGTAACCATTAAATATAAAATTTGGCCTACGTACTTATATACGTCTTTAAACTGCTTATAACTAAAGTTTACGTGGCCGAGCATGGTCTAAGATTATTCAAAATTGTTAGTCCTGAATATTTACGCAATTTATATGTCAAAAAAATAAGACGCACTACAAAAAGTAACCATTAAATACAAAAGTTGGCCTATTTTTGAATTTTATATCTTTTAATTGCTCATAACTTGACTTCACTTGGTAATTCATGGTTGCACGTGGTCTAAATTTATTCATAATTGTCAATTCAGAATATTTATCCAATTTATACCTGAAAAGAATAACGCGTGCAACGTAAAGTAACCATTACGTTCGAAATTTGGCCTCTTTGTGCACTTTAAACGTCTTTTAATTGCTCATAACTGAGTTTACATGATCTCCGTGGTCGTACGTGGTCTAAGTTTGTACGTAATTGTCAGTTATACGTATCTAAGCAATTCAAACCTCAAAAAAAGTAATGTTTTCAACGTACAATTATGTTTTTATCCTATAACATATACAATATACTCATGTTACCAATAAAATCGGCTGTAGCACCTTCTAAACCTTAATATTTTTGACCAAAATTTCCGAGATCTCTATTTATATCTAATAGAAGGTTTTTAGCTGGTAGCACCGCCAAATATAAAAACTTTTTTTATAGTCAGTCTAGTGGATGCTTACCAATTGGCCATTTAAGTACGAACTCACTCATATTCTGCCCTTTACTGGGTTATGCATAAAGTTTACAGCTTTGAAGTAGCATTGAGCTGTTGTAGCCGACCGGTGTTTTACTGGTTTAGTAAGTCGATCAAAAATAACACTTAATAAAAACTTCCAACTCTTTATTAAGAAAAATTCACGGCATCTATCATCACAATATGAGTGTAATGCTAGCGTCGCTTGCAAAAAAAAAAATTAATTCTTGGTAATTAATTAATAAATAAGAATTACTGTAATAAATAAGAATGGTACTGTAATAATGCAATACTAATAATAATACTAATAACGGTACTAATAATGTCACTAATAATGATAATGTTAATAATGTATGGTAATGTTAATGCCCTCTCTAGCTGATGGCCTATTATTTTATATAATTGCTCTCTAAAATTTACCAAAGGCGTACTCTTAAGTTTAACTAACAAATATTTACTTATCATGGTAATGATAAATAAGTTTGGCGACTTCTTGGCGCCATCAAGAAGTTTACAAGGGAGATTATCAATTGAGCCATTAGTAAGTGTACATAGTAGATCTTTTATAGAGAATTGATTATTGTTAAACTATGATTTGTGTTAAACTCATAGGCGTAGTTAAAGGGCAAAACAATATAATAATAAAAATAGTTGGTTTACGACAGAGCAGAAAACCCTTGCTTTCAGAATTAGGAATCCAAGTCAAATTTTTTAATTTAATATAAGATATTTAATTGTCACATCAAGAATGGTATCTTAAAAATACCTTACCCTGTATCAATTATCGGATTAGAGATTTATTACTTTTAATGTTTACCGATAGACAACGTCGTTATGTTAACTATTACCTGTTAAGCTATTATTTTTTATTTCAAATTCTATTCGATATTCATTATTTAGCTCTTTTTACATGTTTTATGGTGCTTGTTACTTAACTAGACATCTTTATTTAGAAAACAAAATGCTCAAAATGCCGTAATTAGTATTGTTATTTTCTCCTCATAAAACCAACAAGTAAACATCTGCTCTCCTTTAATCTTAAACCAAATAAAAGCTAATAATCCACTTGCTATCGCTTACACTTACAAAGGCAATATGAATAACTCGATAATTTGTCTTGTTATGGTTATAATTACGAAGAATGGCGTGGATTGTTATTTATAATCCAAAACATAATTCAGAAATTCACTAATCAGCTCGTGAAGTTTTGAAACGTTGCGGTTTTAAATAATTTAATACATCAAACGAATGTAATAAATCAAGCACTTTCTGTTCGGTCCCGTCATGTTCTTTGTACACAGCTGCTCTTTACTTTGTTATATATGTCAGATAACTCTAACTGTACTGAAGTTATCAGACCCGCGTCTCAAAAACAATTAATTTTAACAAATTTTCTCAACATTTGATTTTCAAACCTGTAGAATTTGTTGCAGTAACTACATCTTAGTCATTCTCGTTCGTCTACTGGGAGGACTTTATTAAGGATCTAAGGATCCGTGGAAAAATCTGCTTTGCGAGATCCTGCTTCCGGTTCCTTTAATTGAATCATCATGTGCGGGGTGAGACGTTAGTGTAAGCGTTTTAGTTCTAGCCTTAGTAACTTTGGGTGAGTGATTAACTCGCTACAGGGCACTCCCCTCTCTGCTTCCTTCCATCAAGTTTCCAATAGCGGATCTCTTGACGCACTAGCTTGTGATCTGTTTCTCCAAACTATTGACGCTGATTAGTCCCGTTTCTACTGTTACCGACAGAAATTTATTTAGTGCCGTAATATCACCATAGATTGAACTCGAATCTGTTCCTATTACTAAATTTTTCGAAGGCTTGGTATATTGGGCAAAAAGGAGCCTATTCTCATATATGCATATAATAGGGTTCGAATCCGTAGCAACAGTTGTATTCGTTTGCTATCTAAGGCTTTGCTAGCCCGCTTTAGGGGTTTTAATTCTTCTTTACCCGCCGTAGGAGTTTTAACCCATTAATTTATTCCGTGTAGACGTTTTAACGCTTTGTCCACCTGACATCACCATCAAATTATAGCGCTGACATCCATTGCAACAGACTTATACCAATTATCGAAGAGAGAAAGCTTATTCCAGAACACTAGCTTAGTTTTCGAAATAGATACTCCACAATTGATCAAGTGCACCGAATTACAAACGTAATGGAACAAACGCATGAAGAAAAAAAAAAGTGTGCGCGACCGTATTTTTAGACGTGGCTCAGGCGTTTGATCGCGTATGGCATGATGGTTTATTCCACAAAATAGACAAACTTTTACCGACTGAATACAGTCAGCTACTCAGGTCATATCTGTCTGAGAGATTCTTTTGAGTAAAGCATGAAAATGCGTATTCTGAACTTAAACCTATCAAAGCGGGAGTGCCTCAGAGTAGTGTCCTGTTACCTGTTATTTACTAGCGATTTACCTACATCAAACGAAATCATAGTGGCGACATTTGCAGACGATACTGCGGTCACGGCGATAGACCCAGATGTGAATAACGTGACAAACAAATTGCAAACAGCCCTAAATAGTGTTAATGTGTGGGCTAAAAAATGGCAGATCAAATACAATGAAGCTAAGTCTAAATGTAACCAGGACGTTCTGGTTACAATTAATAACCAAATCATTCCCTTCTCTAACATAGCCCAAGTACTTAGGGATGACTTTGGACGCAAAGCTCAGATGGAAAGAGCATGTAAAAAAGTAACGGCTAGAATTACAGCTAAAATACAGGAAGCTGCACTGGCTCATTGGAAGACAATTTTCGCTTTCCATCTACTGCAAAGTATTACTGTACAAGCAAGTCCTGAAACCTGACCTACGGTATACAGCTGTGGAGAATGCACTAAATCAATACACGTCATGTCAATCCAAAGGTTTCAAAACAGAGTATTGCGGAATATTGTGCGTGCTCCATGGTACATAAGAAATAGTGATCTCCTCCGCAACCTACAAGTGGATACAGTCACTAGTGAAATCCAAAGATTTGCCGAGGCCCACGAGGAACGATTACATCGTCACCCCAACAACGAGGCCATTAAACTACTGGATAATACTTATCTAGTACGGCCTCTTAAGCGAGAGAAGCCATTTGAACTTTTACTGAAAAATGATAAGTGATGTGTTAAGCAGAGCAATGTGTGCTAATTTAAAACACTATGAAAATTTAGTGTGAGTGCAATCAGCAAAATAAAGTACAACTGACTGGAACCACTGGGTAAAAGTTAGACTTAAAAACTCTTTAGTAAATTAAGTTAACGCTAAAATAGCTAATTAGTAGAATAATGTATGTATCTAGACTAAACTAAAAAAAAACTTGCGACCAAATTTTAGAAGTAAGTTGGCTGGGGAACTATTTCGAAGTCCTTTTCCAAATAGTCAATCATGATGCTAACCTGTGAGTCGCAAAAACAGTTGCAATCACTTTTTCCGCCGATAAAATTGTTTCCACTTGTTTCAGTGCACTTTCACCTTCGCCAACCCACTGTTTTGACTGCCATTTTATTTCCGGTGTGTAATGGTGGATCCACGTTCTGTCTACAGTCACAAAACGATGCAGAGAAGTCCTTCGGATTACGGTGCAACTTTTCTAAACACGATTTGTCCTTCCTCGTGCGTTTCTTGTCTAAAATCAACAATCGCGGCACCTATCGCGCACTCTGCTTTTTCATTTTTAGAACTTCATGTAGGATATTATGTATCCGTTCATATGAGATGCCTACCATTTCAGTAAGCTCATGAAGCTTAATGCGACGATCATCTATCACTATACGATGAATTTTATCGACCATTTCTTCAAAAAAAACCGTTCCGAACGGGCAGCATCTGCAGTGTTTTTACCTTTAAATTCGTCTATCCAGTAATAAAGTCTTTATGAACTTCCTTCAGTTTCTATCTGGGCTGCAGTTTTATCTCTGCACAATACTCGGCTTTATTTATTTCTACGAAAAGCGTAACACCTATCACTTGCGATAGCTGCCATCAAACAACTGCGCGTTGCATCTGTTTGAATTCGAACACAACTGGTACAAGAGGCAGGCTTACCAACGGTCATATCATTTCGTAGAAATTTACCAGACTTATATACCCTCGTACTTATTGTGATGCTCTTTGTCTTCCTTCGTTCAGCGCTACACAACACTGCAACTCTCACCACCACGAAACCCCATTTAACTAAATATTTTTAAAAATAAAAAAGCAGACTTTCAATAAAAAAATATTATTTTTTATCAATTGAGCCATTAGTAAGCACATTTGAAGTTTTTTTTTAAATATTGGCTTCACAAATTGAGTGTATTAGCCTAGCCACGAAATACTGATATATTTATAATATATAAATGAAATAATCAACATAGTTGAAAACAGCTGTGTATATATATATATATATATATATATATATATATATATATATATATATATATATATATATATATATATATATATATATATATATATATATATAGACTAGCTGTGCCCGCAGCTCCGCTCGCGTGGACTTGATTCACTATTATTGTCACTGCTTATTCCTTATGATACCTAACGTAATCAAATATATCCTATAACCTAGCCAGAGAACATATGTATTTTATAAAAAAAAAAACACGTAAATCGGATAAGTGGTACTCGAGCGATAAGTGCACTAATGGACAGACAGAGAGACGTTGCATTTTATTTTATATATATATATATATATATATATATATATATATATATATATATATATATATATATATATATATATATATATATATATATATATATATATATATATATATATATATATATATATATAGAACCCCCGATTATCCGAGTTCCGGATTAACCGAGCCAATCTACGAACCTGTTTATCTGAGGTACGCGCGTCTATGCTGCGTATTAACCGAGCTTCTAAAATATGTATGTATTTATTTTCATTTAAAATCGTCGGGGCCTTCGGGGAATCCCCCTGGCCCATCTGAGGGGTTCCCCTATTTATGTTTTTGGACTCTTTCAGCATGTAAATTTGCGTGAATCCAGTGCGTTATAGCGTTTACTACGGAGAAGTACGAGTATACTCACATAATTTATTTGGTTGGAGTTCTGGTAGTTAAGTGTAATTAATACGAACTGCTTTGTTTGAATTTTTGTTTGTAGTATTATAATGGAGCAAAACAAGCGTAAAAGAATCGTCGTTCCTATTGAAGAAAAATTAAAAGCCATCAGAAGAATTGAAGCAGGGGAGACAATTAAGTTGTTGCACAAGATTATGGAGTAGGTGAGGTAACAGTTGGAGATTGGAAAAGAAACCGCACAAAAATAGAAGAGTGGTGTATAAATCAAGCCTCCTTCTCCTCAGCAAGAAAATCAATGAAAACCGGCGACTATGAAAAGGTTAACGAAGCTTTATTCATGTGGTTTAACCAACAGAGATCAAAAGGTGTGCCTCTATCAGGTCCAATTTTACAACAGAAAGCAATAATCATTAGTAGGCAATTCCCAGAGATAGATCAGTTTACCGCCAGTTCTGGATGGCTTGACCGCTGGAAAAAACGGTACGGTGTACGACAACTGACTGTAAGTGGTGAAAAACTTTCTGCTGATGTGTCATCAATTGAGAAGTTTAAGCAAATTGAAGATTGTGGATACACATGTGATCAAATTTACAACTGTGACGAAACTGGTCTGAATTATAAAATGCTTCCATCAAAAACATTGGCATCTCGACAGCAAACATCAGCTCCCGGGCACAAACGAAGTAACTAACTATAATGGTATGTTCCAATGCATCTGGCAAGCACAAAATCCCACTGATGGTGATTGGCAAGTCTGCACGTCCAAGAGATTTAAAAGACATCTCACCCAAAGCCCTACCAGTCGATTACAAAAGTCAGAAGAGCGCATGGATGGATGTGATCTTATTTACTAACTGGTTTCAAGCAGAGTTTGTGCCATCTGTGACTAAATTTTTGAACAGAAACCGTCTTCCTATTAAAGCAATTTTGTTAATGGATAATGCCGCCACTCACCCTGGAGAAGGACTTCATGTGGTCGAAATTGTTGTAAAATTTTTTCCTCCAAATGTATCCAGCATAATGCAACCAATGGATCAAGGCATCCTCGAAAACATTAAAAAAAATTATAGGCGTTTATATCTTGAACATCTGTTAGAATACACAGAAAAGGAGGATATTATCAATGGGATGAGAAAGGTTACACTGAAAAATGTTATTTACTGGGTAAGTCAAGCTTGGGATTCTGTGCTTCTGACTAAAATCTTGGTCAAAAGTTATTGATTTTGAGGACTATAATGACGGTGAACATGATACTCCATTAAATGAATTAGCTTTGAAATTGGGAAGCCATGGAGAAATGTTCTGTTCAAATTTTGACAGCGAGATAGAAGAAAAAGAAAAAAGTTTATTTGAATTGATGCAGAAATTAAAAGGTTGCGAAAATGTGACAAGAGAAGATGTTGCTGAATGGATTATAGCAGATGATTTAGAAGAAGAAATGAGTATTGAACAAATAACGAATGCTTTTCAGGAAACCGAAAAATCAGATGACGATGACGATGACGAAGCGGCGGTGGATGAACAGTCTCCCACTAAGATCTCTCATCAAGAAGGTTTTGCTTCTTTGGAAAAAGCTTTGCGGTATATCGAACAACAACGAGAGGCAACCCCAGCGGATTTGCTTCTTCTTAACAGATGGACATACATTGCAGCCAGAAAAAGAAGATGCAATATGAAACAGAAGCGCATAGATACCTATTTCACTGTTTTATAATGTATGTACCTATTTACATGTTAAAAAAGTTAATACATCGGTTTAAAGTATTGGTATTTATTTTTTTGAATGAATAAAAAAACAAATCCGGATTATCGGAGTTTTCAGTTATCCGAGGAGGGTACCCCTCACGTTACCTCGGATAACTGGGCTTCTAAATATATATATATATATATATATATATATATATATATATATATATATATATATATATATATATATATATATATATATTTTTTGTATTCTTTGTTACATGATATTGTTTCATATTTAACGATTTAGACAGCGTATTGCAAGAGAATGCGCTAGCTTGATTCACTATTATCGCCACTATTTATTTCTTATATTACCTAAAGTAATAAATTATATCCTATAACCTTGCCAGAGAACATATGTATAAATCTAAAAAAAACAGTAAATCAGATAAGTGGTTCTCGAGTGATACGCGCATTAAGTCACAGACAGACAAAGAGCCGTTGCATTTTATATGTATTATAGATTATAGAATATTATTATTATTGTATAACCTGGAAAGAACATATGTATGAATAAAAAAAAAAACACGTAAATCGGATAAATGGTTTTCGAGTGATAAGCGCACTAATAGACAAACAGACAGATAGAGTAAGAGACGTTGCATTTTATATATATTATAGAAGATTATAGATAACCTGGCCAGAGAACAAATATATCAAAAAAAAAACATGTAAATCGGATAAGTGGTTCACAAGTCATAAGCGCATTAACGGACAGACAGACAGAGAGACGTTGCACTTTATATATGATATTCTTCGCTACATGATATTGTTCCATATTTAATGGTTTAGGCAGTGCTAGCGGCAAACTTTTTTTCCGACATGATTCACTATTATCGCCACTGCTTCTTCCTTATGTTACCTAACATATGTTTTTTTAAAAAAAAAGCACGGAACGGAATAAGCGCACTAACGGACAGAGGCAGACAGAGAGACGTTGCATTTTATGTTATATATATTATAGATGTGTTATAAAAATATATAATAATGTTATAATATCTAGATAGGAAAACATATAGACACAGGGATATTAGTTTACGCCACTGGGGTCTCTCAGGGCGACTTTCTTACATTCGAAGTTAGAGAGGTCAAACTTAAATACAACTTAATTTTGCTAAGTAGGGTGTTTATATTTTCTTGGCCTTTCCTAATCAAACATTTACCTTATGTAAAAGCGTCAAACATATTAAATAAACTTACTTGTAATTCTGTTAATAATTCTCCTAAAGCTTCAAAAAGCGGTAGCAATACAAAACCAATAAACGAACACTGCGACGCAGGCTTAGTGATTTTATCTCTGTCCATAAATGGTGTTACAGGTAGGCCTTCCAATTTTTCCGCATCACTTTGTTTAAAAAATTCTTGTAGGAGTCGGTCTAACCAGGGTTCCGCTATGTCCATTGGTCGAGCTTCGTTCGATATGTCTGATACTTTTATTAATACCATACAGAGCTAAAATTAAAAAAAAATAGTTATATTGGAAATGTGGAATCTTTGGCATAGTGACACTACTCAGAATATATCACATTTACACCAAACACTTTGTATAGTCAATCATCGCCCTTATGAAGCTAATATGGTTAGCGAAACAGGCGTCCGGTGCAAAAATAAAGTGTTTGGTGTATTGGTAATATATACTGAGTAGTAAAAAGTAGTTGTTACTTTTTTTTATCATAATATTTAAGCTGTTTCATGCTCATGTTTCATGGATTGAATGGCACGACTCACGAAAAGTAAATTCTGAGAATTTCTATGTCTTGATTTAAAAATTTTAACAACGTGGAAAACCCTACACCTCGTCTTGAGGGCCTTTGGTCCCTTTAGAAAATATTTTTTAAGATATAATTTTTGTCTAAATTTTAGCTATGGAAAACGATTTAGCATTCTAATTAAAAACTAACTACAGTCTGTTAAATAAGAATGTGACCGCTCATATTCTCGAAAAAAATGTGTTTCGAAAATATTTTTTGCCATCAATGTATTCTTTGCTGTACTACCAACGGCGCACTTATCTTAGTAAGTTGTCCAATTACCTCCTGCATCAATATTTGCCTAGCATTTTCGAGGCATGCTGTCAACGAGATTTTCAGCATACTCTGCAATTTTTTCGAATCTCACGAGACAAATGAGTCAAAGTCTTCAAAGTCTTTCCTCCGAGCTTTCTCTTTACAAGAGACCAAACCTTTTCAATAGGGTTGTCGTCCGGCGTTTGTGAGGGCCACTCTAGTATCTTATCGTGGGCCCAAGAAAGCCGGTTACCGATGTGGTTTTCACCCAACAAAGGTTCTTCAAGGTGCTTCGGAATTTGACATCATAAGCACGAAGATGTTGTCGAATAGTCTCATGGGACACATTAAAACCCGATTTTTATAATATAGCCGCACCTTGACGCAGCGTCAACTTCAAGTCCCGTGAAAACAAAGACACGATTCGTTTTTCGACTTTGCCTACCGAGCCGCGTTTTGGTAAGTCGTCGACATTTTTCGTCTCGTTAAAATGATTTACCCACTACTTCGCAAACGAAGCCGACTTTTTAATATATTTAGCGGCCGCGGAATGTGTCATTTTAGGCCCCATTGGATGGGAACAAAGAAAGACTGCCTCGAACCGACGCGCAAACAAGTGATTCATTCTGGACGTGATTTCGACAAAAGTTCGGAATCGACGGATACTTTTACTGAAATGCGTTGTAAACAAATGTTCTTTCTACAGATTGTTTTGTTGAATCGTTAGAATTGCTTCTTCTTTTTCTTCTTCTTCCTCTTACAGTAGGATGAGTCCTATTATTTCTGTTTTTATTTTAGCCTTCTTGAGATGCGAATGTCCAGCATTCATGCCACCTCTTAGGTGGTTTTCCTACTGGGTGACGGGTGTTCGGCTTTTCTGATTTTGCCCATTTTACTAGCCGCTCTGGTCTCGTTCGTGCAGTTTCTCCACCGCGCTCTGACCCATCTGACAACGTCTTATATTTTAAATTCCTCTCTTATTGATTGGCTGGTTACTCTATCGCTTAGGGTTACTTCTTTGGTGCTTCTCAGCGTTTCATTTCCAGTGCACGCAATATTCTCTTCGTTGTTAAGGTGTGGGCTCTCGTTTCTGCTGCGTATGTGAGCACAGTTCTAACGCATGTTTTGTATATTCGGAGCTTCCTTTCTGGTGCCATATATTTGTTGCGCCAGATGCTTAGCTAGCCTGATATTCTTGCGGCTTTATTAACTTGTGAACGTACTGCTTTAATTAAGTTCCGGCTGCTTGACATTTCCACTCCGAGGTAGTTAAAGTTCATAACTTGTTGGAATATCTTGTCGTTCACCACTAGTTTACATCGTTAGAATTGCATCCATCAAAAAGAATTATCACGGACACATTCCTACTTGACAGACTGTATTACATCGATACTTACCGAATTAACATGTGCTTTATCATTATAGTCAAAAACTGGTACGATCTCCTTAAAATGTGTTAAAATTTCATTATGCCTGGCCATGTCGGTGGCCAAAATACTACGGATCATTCCTTCCCGGACTTGTTTGAAATCTTCACTACTGAATGACTTGAAGATATTACAATCGTCCATTTCCAGTATTCTAAATGCCACACTGCAATGATGATTTTCCAATGGTGAGATGTCATTGTATCGGATAGCCAATTCCGTCTAGAAATAACTGGTATATTAAATAAAATAGTGGAGAGAAAATTACTTTCAATTTAACAAAACTCACGTGAGGTATAACTGTAACATATACAGTGTCTTCCAAAAATCTTGCACGATAAGGGGATTTTTACGGATTTATTTGAAATTCATAGAGAGATTTTGCAACGCCGATCTGCAACATGCCTTTATAGTGTAGTTAAAAAAGATTAAAATAGTGATGAGATAGTTTAGATACAGTCATATTATGATTTTATCCTCTCTAGGGTATCACTAGCAGTATTGTCCTGAGCTTTGTTTATAAACAATTTAAATTTTCAAAACGCGTTTTTTGAGCTTAAAATGTGAATAACTCCGATTATATAAGTCGGGTAGAGGCAAAAAAAAACTAAATTCTTTGTAATGAAATTTCCAATATATTCTCGTTGGTTCTAAGTCGATCAAGTGCGTACATAAACCACAAAACTGAAAAAACAGCCCAAAAAATGTTTTTTTTTTTTTAATTTCAAGAAAATATGCTTTTTGTTAAGCAAAAATACCCTGAAATTTTGGTAAAAAAATATTGAGATTTGAATTCCCCGTCATTTTATGCCATGTGGTCCAAAATGGATTTTTCTTGTTTCAAAATTTACGTCGTAACGTTTTTGGGGTTATTTTAACCGTTTTTTTTTTACATTTGTTTATTAAGTAAATAACAACAAATGCGTTTTTTCGGTCATTTTGAAGAAAAAATTGAAATTCTTTTATCATATCTGAAATTCTTTTATCAATTTCTGGTAGAGAATCAGGAGACCTTTAATAAAAAAAATGAAATTTTTTTTTAAAATTTTTTTTTTTGGTCTAGCACACGTGAAGGGACCGAAAAAAGTGCGGAAAAAGCGCATTTGTTGTTATTTGATTGTAATAAACAAGCGTAAAAATTATTAAAGGGATGACGTTTCCATATAAAAGATTTTGAAAAGCGTCGTACGCGGAGTAACAAGCTGAACCTCATACGGATGCGAAGCACCAGCGCGACGTGTATTTCTAACATGCACCGCTTTGGGAGGAATTAAGCGGGCTACATCCTTCGAACACTTTCCATGAAAATACTTGTAGAACAGACTCAAGTCGCCAACCGTTCTTCGATGTTCCAGCGAATCAAGGCCGCCGGTCAATTCCGGGTCCAATTTTCTCTGAACAGAATCCAACAAATGCAGTGTATGTTTGGGAGCGGAGCCCCAAACGTGGGAGCAGTATTCCATAGTTGGTCGAATTTGGCTTTGTAAAGAATTAACAGTTGCTGTGGGGTGTAAAGCTTTCTGGTTCTAAATAATATTCCCAGTTTTTGAGAAGCTCTCCTTGCTATGCCTGCAACATGTTCATGCCAAGACATATTTGCTCCTAAACTAACGCCCAACAAAAACTGAGCGACGATGCTAGGGGAATGGAGTGCCCCGACATAACTATGTCGGGTTCAGCAACGTTAACTTTTTTAAAAAAACTGCCGCTTGGGTTTTGTAGCGTTAAATTCCACTTGGTTACTGTCACCCCAAGATAGAATTTCTTCCAGGTCTTTGTTAAGTTGAACGACCTCCTGCTGTCTGCGGATATTCGCCTGAGCAGCCGATGTCCGAGCGTTCAAGGTGAATGAAGAGACAAGCGTACTGTCATCTGCAAAGCTATAGATTGGATTCCGGTCTTTTCCAGCAGATCGTTAATGTAAATGAGAAAGAGAGTAGGAGACAGTATGGAGCCCTGGGGCACACCGGCGTTGATAGTGAGGGTGTTTGAAAGAAATCCGTCGACCGCCACTCGTAAAGAACGCTCTCTGAGGAAACATGAGAGCCACAAACAGAACCTTTCAGACATACCATAAGAGCGCAACTTAGCCAACAGTCCATCGTGCCAAACACGGTCGAATGCCTTGGATATGTCAAGAGCAACCGCTCGAGATTCTCCAAAGTGTTCAATTGCGTTGTTCCAAACTGGGTTACATAAGTCAGAAGATCTCCTGTTGATCTATGTTTACGAAAACCATATTGGTGATCGCTAATAATATTGAATCAAGATATTTTAGAACATGCTCATTGATACCTTTTCCATGACTTTCGATATTTTGAAAGCAGAATGTTTTTGGCGATCGGCTGAACCGTGGCACATTTCCAGCAGGACGGAATATTCTAGGTTAAAAAGTCTACAGAAAACTGGTGTTAGTTCCCTTGCACAGTTTTTGAGAACTATGGCAGGTATTCACTTAGTCGCCTGAACAATAAAATGAAAAAAGAAACAGTTTTTTGCCTGTTTTTCCAATTTTGTAGGTTATGTAGGCTCTTGAGTGACTCAAAACCAACGAGGATTTCTTGGAAATTTTATTATAGAATGTGTGGTGGATTTTTTTGTCTCGATCCGACTTATATAACCGGAGTTATTCACATTTTAAGTTCAAAAAACGCGTTTTGAAAACTTAAATTGTTTATAAAAAAAAGAGAAAAAGTTTTTCGAGGTTCAAAACTTAGGACGATACTCCTAGTGATACCACAGAAAGGATAAAATCATAATGTTGCTGTATCTAGACTGTGCAATTTCAAATGCACTACTGCACTATTATTCTTATCAAAAGCATGCGCAATATAAACGCGAAGAAATTGAACATAAAAAATATTTTGGAACTCTTCAAACAAGTTTCGTTTTTGTGTTATTTGGAATCACTTTTGTGTTTGTCAGACACAGCCAATTTTTTATAAAACTATTTGACATAGAAAGTTAAAATTTATCACAAATATGGGAATTGAGCCCAATCAGAACCGCGTAGTTTTGAAAGTTAAATTTTGAATTAAGAGATTAGTTTTGGGTCGTGAAATCGGAAGTGAAAAAAAAATTCAAAGGTATCGAGTGGGGTGTCAAATGAAAGCTTGTGAAATCACGAGTTCAAAAATATATATGATGTATTACTCATGCAAACTGTACTTTATATTATTTTAAAAAATTGTCACAAATCGCTGTTCCTCCACTCTGTTTTTAAGAAAATTCTGGAATATTCTTCATAAGGTGTAGATTGAATCAAAATTATCACGAGTGCATAACCTTTGAGAATTTATCCGGTATATAAAAATAACCTTTAAATATTTTAATATATGTTTCGTACTTGCATACAGGTCCCCATCCTGTTTAATAAAAAATGTTATTTACTGTATAAATACAAGTATAAACACAGCACAGCAAGGATCTCAGGTCATTATTATAGGAGATTTTAACATAAATTGTTTGGCATATGTTAATAGTCTGTGCACCTATTTGAATAGCATTGGGCTTATACAAATGATACAGTATACTAGTTCTACTAAAGACAGAACCAATGTGTTTTGCAATTTTCCTAATGATGTAGAAATTCACGTTGTAGAAAGTTTTTTTAGCCATCAAGCAAACAAGTTTGTGTCCGAATCCTAGTTACTTGCGCATGAACGTTAATTGCGCAAGTCCCACTTGCACTAGGCCAGTTTCTAGTCGGATGTAAATCTCCCCAAGTTGTCTCCAATGACTTCTGTTGTTCGCTTTTTGAATCCAATCATATCCCGCTAATCTTTTTATGTTGTCCATCGATCTTGACTGTGGTCTACCTCTACGTCTTTTATGTTCTCTAGGGCTCCATTCAACCAACCATTCTGTTATCGTTCATCCTTGCGATATGCCCCGCCCAATTCAACCTTAATATGCATATTGGTTGTTTTACATCTGTCACTTTTGATCTTCTTCCTATCTTGATGTTAGCAATACGATTTTGGAGTCTAATATTTAGCATTCTCCTCTACATTGCCCTCTGGGTTACCTGGAGTTTATTTATTATACTTTTATTTAAAGCCCACGTTTCAGTGCCATGTATTAATACCGGCAGTACATATTGATTGAACACTCTGGGTTTTCTTGTATTTGGGATGTCCAATTTAAATCTAGATTGTAATCTTCTGTACGCAGACCAGGCTAACGAGACTTCTATCCAAGTCAACCTTTAAATTATTTTTGATATTTCGATTTTTTGTCCTATATGAGTGTTTGTACCTTTTCTATTCTTTCACCTTCTATTAATAGTTCCTGGCTGTTATCTTCACTTTCCTTGTTCAAATATTTGGTTTTGGTGAAGTTTATTTTCAGATATATTTTTCGAGATTTGTTATTTAATTCCATCAGCATTTCTTGTAATTCTTCTTTTGTGTTGGCGATCAGAGTGATATCATCTGCGAACCTTAAGTGATTTAATCGTTCACCGTCCATTAGTATTCTTTTATTTTCCCACTTTAGTGAGTTAAACATGTCTTCTAGAGTCAATGTAAACATCATTGAGGATATTGAGTTGTCTTGTCTAATTTCTCTTCTAATGTTTGATTTTATTTGTTTTTTCTTCAAGCATTATTTGTGATGTGACATTTTTATATATGTATTCCAGAAGAGTCGTGTATCTTTCGACGACTCTGCTGTTACTTAAGGCGTTAAGGACTGCCCATATCTCTATCGAATCGAATTCTTTTTCGTAGTCAACCATTGCTATCTACAAAGTGACCTGATATTCATTTGCTTTTTCCACTAGTAATCTAATTATTTGAAGATGGTCCAAAGTACTGCATCCCCGTCCAAATCCCGCTTGTTCGCGTGGTTGATAACTGTCTAATTTGTTCGTTAATCTATATGTTATGATTCTAGTGAGTATTTTGTATAGTACCGATAACAGACCGATGGGTCTGTAATTCTCCAATTTAAATTTGTTCTTCTTTCTAAAAATAAGCACAATCAAGGCGTTTTTATTCAAGGTGTTGGTATTTTACTTTCTATAAGGTACCTGTTAAATAGAGCTTGAAAGGATTGTATTATCGATGTCATCTTTCTTTGTTGTTATGCATATGTTATATGGCGTTCATTATTCCATTCGTTGTTACATCGGGAAATTGTTCATTTCATCATTTCTTCTTTCCCAAACGGTGGCGACATTTTCGTCTCATATAGTGTTTAATAACTACTTGCTATAAAATTATAATTGTAGCGTAACCGAATATAGAATAAAGTTTTGACGGAGATGGACCTTTATACTTGTGTTAACTTGTTCGAACCGGAAACTTTTAGACTTTACTATATATACGTATAAAGTCTATTTAATTGGATTTAATTGGATATAACGTATATTGAACAAGGGTTTATTTGCAAAAGGTTAAATATGTAATAAATTTATTTGGTCTCAATATTCTGTCTCTTCGTATGAAATTGTAATTAAACTCAAGCTGGAATTTTAGCCATACAAATACTGTCATAATATTATAGTGCTGATTTAATTCGATTAATTAGTATTTGTCATAATAGAAATAGGTGCTGAAAGCCTAAATTTGTATTTTAATTAATATATGATAACTCATAGCTTTTACCACAAGCAATCCCCGCTTTATATTTGTTGGCTAATAGTCTACATTTATTTATAATACGAGGGCCGCCTTTTAAGTTTTTATAAACGACACTAGATGGCGATCTTGAGATGTGATATTACCATTGTTGTTAAATTTGACATTTATTGTTAAAACTTTGGCAGCTCAGAAATTCGCCGAGTAGTTTGTTTACAGTAAGTGCTTAAAAAAAACAGTTTTGTGAACAAATGAAAATTTCAGATGAACATTTTCGTTGGATGATTTTTTACGATTTTAAAGGCCTAACTCCACAAAAATGCTTCGGATCGCTTCGTTCAACTTTTGGTAATGAATCACCATTAGAAAGGACTGTTTCCAATTGGTTTGCAGAATTTCGTTATGGTCGTGCTTCCGTCAGCGATAAGTTTGTTGTTCCAAAAAATGTTGTGCGCAACATGATTGAAGAGGATCGGCATGACTTACCGTGAGATAGAGGAATCCTTAGCATGTCGAAGACTGTAGTACTTTCGATTTTGCATGAACATTTAGCTATGAAAAAGGATCTGTTCCCAATGGATTCCGCATAATTTGACGGAAATTCAAAAACTGGCTCGTGTCGATTGGTGTAAGAAAATGTTCAAAAAATTCGATCCATATAGAACATCGAATCGAGCAGGAGACGAAACTTGAATATTATCGTACGAGCAAAGTTTGGGTGTTCCAAGATGAACCAAATCCAACAAATCGCTTGTTTCTTTGGTTAAACTGGTCATCTTGCCGCCATTGCTTTAGAGGATCGAAGAACAGTTAATGCGAATGGCATACAACAATTTATTTGCCAGAAGTTATCGATGTAATCAGGAAAAACAACCGAAAACGTCGCACCATTTTTCATCATGACAATGCCAACTCTCACACAGCATGTCAAACAAGTAATTATTTGACGGAGAAAAATATCGAATTAATGTCTCATTGCCCGTATTCACCCGATTTATCACCTAACAACTTCTTTTTATTCCTGAATGTCAAACCATCAACTCAAGAAGCTGTTGAATCCTTCCAAAACTATGTTTTTGAGGTCCCAACTTCAGAGTGGAAAAAATGTTTCGAGAATTGGTTCGAACGCATGCAAAAATGTATAAATGTTAAAGGCGAATATTTTGAGAAGCAATAAAACAATTTGTACCAAAATTTTTTTTTATTGTCTTTGTAAAAACTTAAAAGGTAACCCTCGTAGACAGACCTAGATAATTAACCGAATTGCCTTAATAAAAAAAAATGTTCTGGTTATCATTAGCCACTGGCGGATATAGGGGTGGAGGCGAAGGGGCATCACACCTCCTCTCAACTAAAATTTAAATAGGGTGGCGATGTTTTAGTGTTATTTAGTTTTATTTTAAAATATTTGTTCTTTTGTTCCAGGATTTTCAAGTTTCTAATTGTTTTTAAGTTATGTTTAAATCATCTATGTTACTCAATTAAGTTTAACACTTAGGTTGGATTGAGTTTTTCATTGCGTAATTCAGAATAATTTAGCTCTATGGCGTATAGAACCTCATCGGATACAAATGTCTATTTAATAATTTTTTCTCAAAATTGTGGTTTCACCCTTTTCTTCACGTTGATATTAAGCATAGAGATGAGCGATATTTTCATATCTGTGACTTCGATAGACCCAATTCTTAGCAAAGCAGTGACTATAGTAGCCGTTTGAAATAGTCGCTGCATACGTAGATGTCGCAGATCCGCCCGACCTGAACTCAATGATCAGGTGAAAAACTAGTGGCTTTACTGACAAAGATGGTCAGTAAACTTTCCTATTCCGTTAAAAATACGGAAGATTTCAGACAATGAACCGCTTGGGCTTGCTCACTATACTAAATTGGAGCTCGTTTGCTGAATGGAAATATGGTATGCAAGCCTTAATAATTAAACGTCGTAAGACGTCAACTAACAAAAGTCATTTGCGCCATCTTGAGATAGTAACAGGTATATTTAGAAGCACACTGAAATTTCAATTTTTCGCTCAAATTTTAATTCACGAAATCGTGATTCGACACAAAAATAGTCAAGAATTATTAAAAAAAATAAGTAACATTTTTATCCACGTAAACAAATATACAATAGGTCCCAATTTGAATGTCATTTTCTATCGTATTTATTTAAATTAAAATTTCATTCAAAATTTTGTGACTTTTATACGAACGAACAATCCATCAATTACCACCCTAACTAACTTTCTATACTGACTGTTCTAATTTAGATTGGCGAAAAAAAAAAAAATAGAAAAACTAATATCTATATACACAGATATATATATATATATATATATATATATATATATATATATATATATATATATATATATATATATATATATATATATATAGTTATTATGACGTAATATATATATATATATATATATATATATATATATATATATATATATATATATATATATATATACATATATATATATATATATATATATATATATATATATATATATATATATATATATATATATATATATATAACTTTTTGAAGCGATACGGATATTACTCAACAAATGTATTAGAGAACAAAGAATACCTGTACACTGGCAAAAGAGTGAGGTCATACGCTTATTCAAGAAAGGCAATCACGGAAACCTTGAGAACAATCGTCCCATCAGCTTGTTATCGCGTTTGTACAGGGTGAGTCAACGATAGAGTAAAGTTCATTATCTCATTTGTTTCGGGAATGACGAAAAAATGTTAAATACAATAGTTTTAGAGAATGTTAAGGTGCACAGTTTAAAATTATTTTTGAGTATACAGAGTACTTCAAAAAAGTATGGCCGATATAACATCTTTTTTTTTAAATGGAACATCCCATTTTCTAATTTATTTTTAAATTATACGTAAAATTTTATAATTTTTTTATTAATAAAGTTATATACCTAAAACAAGTAGTTTTTCTAACATTTCAATTTTTTTAAAAAAATACTAATTTTCAGTTTTGTAAAAAATTACCAGTAGCGCGATTGTTTCTGAAAGTGGAATACTCATAATTGGTACGAGGGTTCTATAGAGATAAAAAAAAAGATATACGTAAAGAAATTTCAGTTAGATGCTACAGGGTCTTCAAAATAAATTTATGCATTTCGAATATTTTGAACTGAAAAATCTCAAATTTTTTAAATGACACACCCTATATATTATTATTTTTTCTGATAGATTTTACAAAACCCTCCATCTTTTATTAAGTATGTCATATACCTATTTCTAATAGTTTTCAATTTATTTTGAATTTTTCAATTTTTACCCTTGTTTTTAATACACTTACGCTATTGTGAAAACATAAACAAATAGTTAATAATAGTTTAACTTATCTAATGGTTAGTTATTATGACGTAATAAATGTTCAAAAATATGCCCGTCTGCTTGAATACACATGTTTAGTCGTTTTACTATATTTCCCTTCACTTTTCCTTAGCATAAAGGGCGTTATTGTCCTGCACGCATCCCGTATCCTATTTTCCATATCTACTGGTGTTGTAGGGGGATTCACATAAACACGATCTTTAATGTAGCTCCACAAAAAGAAGTCCAAAGGTGTTAAGTCACATGATCGAGGGGGCCACTGAATGAATCCATCCCTATCGATCCATTTTTATGGGTAACGATAGTTTAAAAATCCCGAATTTCCCGGTGGTAATTAGCAGAAGCTCCGTCTTGTTGAAACCACATTTGTTCCCTTTCAAAGTTATCAACTTCTTCAAGAAGCTGGAGTAATTTGTTTCGCAAAACATTTAGATATCTAGGTCGGTTAAGCGGTTCGCGAAAACAATATGGACCAATAATTCGAAAATCTAATATTCCACACCATACATTAAGCGACCAAGGTTTTGGTTTTGAACTTCCCGGACCCAAAATGGATTAACTGTTGAATAATAATGCATGTTATGACTGTTAACTGCTCCATTACTAAGAAAAGTAGCTTCATCAGAAAACATTATTTTGGATAAAAGATTTGGATTGGCCCCTATTGCTCCATTGTGATACAAAAGTTTACTAGTCGTTCAAAATCACGGTCTTGAAGTTCTTGGTGTAGTTTCATATAAAAGGGATGATACTTGTATTTTCTCGTGGTGCGATTAGCCGTAGATTGGGATGTGTCAAATAAGTCAGCTAGTTGACGGCTGCTGATCTGGGAAGTATCTTCAACATGAAGTAAAATCTCCATTTCTTTTTCCTCATTGGTAGCATTCGGGCTTACTATTTTCCGTTTCGTATACTCAACGCTACCTCTACCATTAAATTGTTCCATTAAGCACTGAAAGGATTTTTTAGATGGTATACGTCTATTAGGGTACTTCGCTCCATAAAGCCTTACTGCCAAAAGACAATTTTTTCCCGCCTCGCCCAGTACATAAACCATATCAATTAATTCATTTTTAGGAAAACCCATAACTATTACCTTTATACGTCACTTACTACAACAAATTAAACTATTTTTACTTGCTTAATAGACATGTCAAAATTTGACAATGCCTACAACTATGATGTTATATCGTAAGTGTATTAAAAATTCAAAATAAATCGAAAATTATTGGAAATAGGTATATAACATACATTAAAGTTGGAGGGTTTTGTAAAATCTATTAAAAAAATAATAATATACAGGGTATGTCATTTAAAAAATTTGAGGTTTTTCAATTTAAAATAGTCGAAATGCATAAATTTATTGTGAACACCCTGTAGCATCTAACTCAAATTTCTTTACATGGACAACAAAATTACTTAAATGGAGACCTTGGGAGAGCAAACGAAGTTTAGGAAGACCAATGAAAAGATAGTCTGTTGATAGCAGGCAGTAGATGGCTCCATCTTGTACAGGATAGAGACAATTGGAAAAAAAAAAAACTTGAAGAGACCTATCTCCTGCAGTGGAGAAGCAGTGGCTTATAAAGAATATATATATATATATATATATATATATATATATATATATATATATATATATATATATATATGTATAATATATATGTTACATATACATACGATAAGTTTAAAGCTCTATGCTCCATTTCCCAAGAAACTAATAATATAATCCTTTAATAATTATATCTTAGAGGATTAAGCCTGAAGATGATTCGTTAAATGATAGGAACGGGTAGAGATCTGTCTGTAAGGTTGACAAGATTCTCCCATGTTTCCTTTCTTTAACACCTTAATATTTTACTGTGTAGTACGGATGAACACTTCCGTAATTACCTAATAACTAAGTAAAGTTATTGAGTTAACGATCATGTTAACTCCTAGTATATGTAAAACGATGATCATAACAACAAAAATTGTGTAAAACAGAGAACGGTATTTAAAGCAGGACTGGCGGAAACGGGATTGAGAATTTCCCCTTCCGGTCTTCTCAGGGGACCTGGCCTGTCCAGGGGGTTCTAGTTCTTCCGAGAAAGGCCTTTCCCTGTCTATTGTTCCGATCTGGGTTATCAGTTTTTTTTATCGGTGTACCCTGTAAGTTTCACTGTACGGGGGAATTTTTATTTGGGAAGCCCTCTGCCGAATTATATATTTTTTGTGATCGTATTGAAAAAAGTTGTAAAATTTTATGTTGCGGAAAGCCTCTCTTCCCCCTTGGGCTTCGTCTTTTTTACAGGTTGGCAAATGTTTATGATAGAGAAAGGATTATTCTTTCTAGTAGACATCCTTTGCAGAGGTTAGACTTTCAAAGTTATATTATGAGAGAATTTTATGTTTTTATTTCAGAGCCTACTCTGTTATAAAGGATTCCATGTATAACAATTGTGACAAAGGCTAAATAACACCATACACTCATAATATTTATATAATAAACATTGCAATGCTGCTAAAATAGATTTCCAGACTGAACTTGATGATAGAAAAGCAAAGACTGAAACATATTAGGGTTTGGTCTGGCTAACAAATTTATTTAGACCCTCTGCCAAAAAAAGTCTAGAGCTTTTAAGAGAAAATAAACCATTGGCAAATTAGAATTTTTCCAGTCATTTATTTGAACCGATACACCTTTCTTACCTTCAATGCCGCGCGGCGTTTGGTACTATCAATTAATTCGCTAAACTAGTTTTTTATAAGATTTTCGGGATACTGTTAAGGGTTGTGGTCACTGTTTGTAGGTTCAATAATTTTTCAATATTTTAAGTTAATATTAGATTTATTTAACACTGTTACATATCAACTGATAACAATAATAAATATTAAAAAACTAAATAAATAATTAATTATACTAATGATAACTAAATAAAGTACTGTAAACTATTTGTAAACTAATTAATTACTTTATTTATTACTCGCGTATCTATCGTTACACGTGGTTTGCCATTGTCTTTTCGACTAGATAATAATTGCATTATTCCTGTAGAACCCAATTTATCATAAGAACTTTTCAGATCTTTCAAAGTTATGGTTTCGGGTGCAATTCTTTTAATTATAAGATCTAAATTAACACTTTTTAAAGGCATTAACGATGGCAGTACGCAATTTGTAATTAAATTTTCTCTCTTCAAAAACTTATTTGCTAAATTCTTGAAGATTTTAACGTCATATATCGCCTTATGGGTTTGGTGCTATTTGCAATAAATGCGCTAACTTTCCGAGCTTAAACACTTCTGAGCCTTCTCGGCCAGGAAAGCGTTTTTTAAAAAGATTTACTGTGTCTGAAAAACCAGCAATATTTTTAAAATCCTCGATCATTGCAAAATTAATTATACCTCGAGTTAAATGGGAGGAATCAGAACGTGCACTATGGGCAACAAATATACAAGGTCTTGGAGAAAAATTTAAAAACTGTTGGAATGAAATTAATGAGTCTTTTAGAGTGATTGTTTTGATAGGTTAACCATATAAATACAGGTCGACATTAATATATTCTAAGCCCGTAACTTTGAAAGCGTGGTAATTAATCGGTTGCGTAGGCCTAATATAAATATTAAATGTTTTATCCCGATATTTCGCCGCTATTTGCAAAATGTCTGCTGTACTTAAAATCCCCATGTTTCTAAATCGAAATACACTAAGCCACAACCCTCGGATTTAATTGAAACATTATTCAATCTATTGTTAACGCTTGACGATTATTAATGTCACCAGTATGATAAACGTCCATCTGCAGTCCACAATTTGATTGATACTGTACCAATAAATTTCTAAGTTTTTTCGTTGCAGGCAAATTGGCTCTTGATGCTCTTTATTTTCTTATTTCATCTTTTCTTGCCATGTAAGATCTTGTATGTTTCCCAGGGGGTTTATTGGTGAGCTTTCCTTTGGAATTTTGCCTTTATGTCGCAATTCATTATAATCATTTTTTATTTAAATTATATTTTTTAGTGTTCCGTACGGACACTTATAAGATCACTTTGGTGTCAATCTGTCTGTCACATCCGATTTTCTCCGAAATTATTTGACATAGAAAGTTGAAATTTGGCACTAATATTAAGAATTGATGGTCTCATCAGAGCTGCGTAGTTTTAAAACATAAATTTTGACTTAAGGGGTTAGTTATTGGAGGTGAAATCAGAGGTGAAATTTTTTTTTTTACCAGGTCATCGAGTGGGGTATCAAATGAAAACTTGTAAAAAAATATACATAATATAATACTTGCGCACAATTCTCTATGTATTATTTTTAAAAAGGTGCGAAAAATCGCTGTCTTCCCACCTTATCTCGAAAAGTAATGATCAAACAATTTTGAAAAAATTTTGAAATATTCTCTACAGGGTGTAGATTGAACGAAAATTATCACGAGTGCCTGATCTTTAATATTTATCTGGTATATAAAAAAACAAAAATTTCAAGATCATCAGTTTTCACTACAGATCGGAAAAAAAACTTTGTTGCAAACTTACTTGGGATGTGTTCTGTGAAGTCACTGATCATTTTATACTTCCGTAACGAAAATTTTTATTTTAAAAGCAATCAACGTACGGAACACAAATTGCACAAGTCCAACTTGCACTTGACCGGTTATTTTATTTCAAATAGAAGTAATACGGTCTAAACAGTAAACATACACAAACTATAATAAATAACCTATATAAACGTCATTCTATAGAGCAGGGGTGCTCAAACTTGAACTGCTGGCGATCTACCTCAATATTGTTAGACTACGATCGATCGACTCTGAGAGGCTGCAAGTAAGTGTGATGCAGGATTGTCGTCTAGGTAGGGTGTATCGTGGCATAGATATTAGTTTTCCGCACAATATGCATTTTTTTTAGTCAAGGTAAGTGTAGGTCTGCTCTAAAATGTCAATAAAAAACTCATAATTATTCAAAATTGCGAGTTTATTGGTTCTTACAAAACAAACGAGTTCTAGTGTCTAAACTTAACTAAAGAGTGACTTTGGATGTTGAAGCATGCATGTCCTCAGCATACTTTTCATAAGACGGTACGTAATTACCGAGTGCTAATCGCAAGCATGATGACATATGTATGTTCGTCAGTTAGTCGATTGCGACATTTTGACTTAATTATCTTCATTTCAGAAAATGCAGACTCGCACAAGTAAGTTGACCCAAACATTGCCGTCAGTTGAAGGGCGATTTGTCTTAGATTCGGATATTTATCTTCAGATATAAAACACCAGAATTTTGTATCAGATGCTGTGGCTTTGAGATGCATATCTGATATAATCTGCACTAACTTATTTTCAACAGAACATGAGTCCATGTTAAACTGACTTGCTATTTCAGTAGCTAATTCCTCAATGTTTTTACACGAAAAAGGATAACTCATAAATGATGCGATATTTGCCAATTTACTGAAATCACAAAAACGTATTTCGAACTGGTCCAAAATATTTGATAATTCTGCCTCATAAATATCATAATTCAACTGAAGAATCCTTGCTTTCAAAGACGGAAAATTTTTCAGATCCTTTCTTTTCAGTTGATCTATCATAAGTTGCAATTTACTTTTGAATGCGTTTATTGCGCTAATCATCTCAATAATAGTTTTTCCTTTACCTTGAAGCTCCAAATTAATGATGTTTAAATGCATTGTGATGTCTGTCAAAAATGCCAAATCAGTCAGCCATTTTCCGTTTTTCAGCATCTGAGTGTCATTACCTCTTTCGTCCAGAAAAGCTGTTATTTCGGGCAATAATTCTTGAAACCTTTCTAGGAATTTTCCGCGACTCAACCACCTGACGTCCGTGTGAAGAACTAAATCAGTGTGTTCAGCTGACTCACTATCTTCCAACTGCAATTTAAAGAGCCGTCGTTGCAAGCTACGTGCACGGATAGAATTCACAATTTTTATTGCAATGCCCATAATCTCCTCCATGTTTAGAACTTTTGAACACAAAACTTGTTGATGTATAATGCAATGGAAGGAGAAAAATGAAGGGAAATCATCATTAGCTCGACACAATGCCACAAAACCGTTTTCGTTTCCAGTCATTGCTGGTGCTCCATCGGTTGTAATGCACACTAGTTTATATATTGGGAGCTTGTAATTTGTTACAAAATTGAAGAAAACGTCATATATATCTTCGCCACGGGTCTTTCCTTTCAGAGGAATCATTGTCAAAAACTCTTAGCCGACATGTCATTGAATACCATAAATATAATAATACCAATAAAAATACACAGCTGGGCAGTGTCTGTCATATCGGTGGATTCGTCGAACTGTAAAGAAAAGTATGTACATTCCATGATGTCATGTTTTAGTTTATCTGCCATGTCCTGACTCATGACTTCAACACGCCTTGTGACAGTCGGACGAGATAACTAAAGTTCTCTAATAGCAGACATAATCTCTGTTTTATTTTTAAAATCTCCAAAGTCTCGCCCGCTTCAATAAATGCTTCCTTCACAATCAATCCATCATCAAATGGTTTCTTGTGTTTCGCCAATATATGAGATATTTTAAATGACGCGATTGTTGCAGCTTTTGATTGTTTGGCTGGTCTTGTGAACATGGTTTGTTCTTTTTTCAAACAAGTTATCAAATCACGTACTTTTCGTTTTCTTAATTCACTCTGTGACGGAAAATCCTTTTCATAGTTTTTATGAACCGTTTTATGATGCCTCTCTAAGTTCTCACGCTTAGGTATTGCAACTGATGCACGGCAAATGAGACAAATACACTTATCCTTTACCATACAAAAGAAAAATTCTTCCTCCTAATCGTTATTAAAATGATAAGTTTTACTTTTCTTCGCCGCACTCATTTTGGACTATTTATTAATAAACTTTGTATCGATATATCGCCTTCAAGTTACAACTCAGACTGACTCCTATTCTTGCAGGCGCAACATTTATATCAACGCGAACGAAGTCTCGAATGTTCCCGTCAAACACGCCGCCCGAAGTTTCTAGAAAAATCGGCGGGAATCAAAAACGCGGCTTTTCTTTGACAAGTAACGCGCGTTCCTTTGATAAAGCCGCCTTTTGCCGCTAGCAGGGGGTTATTACGATAAAAGAAAGTGATATCGGGGGTTATTTCTGGCCTAATTGTAGATCGAACAAATTTTAGTACTTTATTCATTACATTTTGTTTTAGTTACCTAAAACAAAATCTGTGAATAATTCTATATCGGAATTTTTTTCTCGAGATCGACTCAAAAAGCACTCACGATCGACTTGTCGATCGCGATCGACCGTTTGAGCACCCCTGCTATAGAGCATTCGGTATACACATTGGCACCGTTGCCACATTTATTTTCATTAAAAGTGTGTGGGTCTGCATATTAAAGTTTCCATGTACCGAATACAGTCTCCGACAAAAATAAAATACTCTGCCATTGAGTATTTTAAACTTTTTGTATTTATTATCGGACTATATTTTTGGCTCCAATTGTCACGAGTGATCTACCTTAATAAACAAGTTAACAAACAGATATAAGTTCAGGTTAAATTTTTATAATTCCACCTTTTTACATGCGAAGTAAATATGATCAAATATTTTTCCCTACCATATAATCCGAAATATAGTAGGGGAATCAATAAATTATTTAATATATATAACTCATCAGACAATTTGAGAAATATCGTAGGACATCCCAAGGCCAAGGTGCCTAATTGTGAGAAACTGGACTTTATGAAATTAGTTGTAATGATAACGACAAAAAGTTTGTTGGGCATACTAAAAGGCCAATTAAAACAAGATTTAAAGAACATTTAGCATATTTAGGTTATGGGAGAACAGAAAAGTCTAGCATTGCCGAACATGCCCTTGAAGCTGATGTTACAGTATACATTAGATAATCTAAGATTAATTAAAGATGTATCTGATAGGAGATTGTTGAACGCATACGAAAGTATGGAAATTATAAAATGTAAAAGTAGTTTAAATAAAGACAGAGGGTCTATTCCTTATAGTCTCCCTTTTCTGGTTATTTTACCAGAATTGATGGCCTTACCCATGCCATTAGTTCCGCTTGAGTAATTCAGAAGTTAGGCTAAGTATAAAGAGGATAGATTTGTAGTTCAGCTTTAGGAAATCAGCGCTCTTAATGAAGCTAACATGGTTAGAGAAAAGCGCGTCGAGTGCAAAAATAAAGTGTTTGGTGTTGTGGTGATATATACTGAGTAGTTAAATAAGGAGTGTAATTTCTTACACGCATTTTACGTTATTTATTTAATATTAAATAAATATTAAACTAATTGTATAGGGGTGCTGTATGGGGAGAAAACAGACATGCCTTTAAATTATTGCCGAATAGAAACAAAACCCGTAACGTGACCAAAACTGTCCAAGAAACAAACAAAACAAAATTAGCCGTATTGGTTTTCCTAATTCTCCGAAAAATAAAACTAAAACTCGCAGCTATCACTAAATTATTGTCCCATAAATTGTTTCTCTCTCCCCTGTGGAAATCGATCGGCGTAATGGTGGAACAGAATGATGTAATAAATTTACAGTTTTATATCCCCCAGGAAATTTATATTAATTGACCGATTTACACAGAGTGACAAGTCGGGCTGTATGCCTACGTAATTGTGATAAATCAGGTTCGCAAATTATGGATTAATTTGCAATTTATTTTTAAAATAATAAATCATTTATCTTAATATTTGTATGCTTCAGCTGTGATAAATTAGACGTTTATTTAAAACTAACTTTAGAAGATGATGTATGCAAGGCATCCGACAGTGTTGGTCATGACAGATTGATGACCAAGGTGCCCCCTTATGGTGTGTCTAAAAGACTTTGTTGATGCCTTTCTAGTTTCCTCAGAGAACTTTTTTTGCAGGTGGCAGTTGATGCATTTATTTAATCCACCATTACTATCAACGTCGGTGTGCTCCGGAGCTTTCCATTGCCTCATACTATTTCTTATTTTCAATACGTATTTTTCGTTGCTTAAAATAAAAATATGAGACATGTGGTTGCCATTTTTTTTTTAAAGGAAGGGATTGATTTACATATATGAAGAATTTAGAAGAATATAGTAGGTTACAACTAGTGGTATAGCTAGGTTTAACAGGCAAGAGGGTATACGGATACAAAGGGCATTTATTTTAAAAAAAGAAGAAAATTACCTACCTAACCACTATATACAAAATATAAACGACAAACGTCAAAAAAACAGTTGCCATAGTTACCGAGGAATAGCAGTTACTGCATCTATGAGTAGAATCCATGGAAAGGTTTTAAAGAACAAAATGGAGAAGGAATATCAAGATTTCGAAGCGGAACTACAAACAGGCTTTCGCACGGGACAAATCACAATATACCACATTTTCTCTTTAACTCATTTAACAGAACATAAAAATGGCACGAAACCAAGAAGTCCACTTGCTGTTCGTTGACTTGAGAAAAGCATATGACAGTGTCCCCTGCAGAAATTGTGGAACTCATCGGAAAGTACTAATATTAACATAGAATTAATTAATCTGTCAAAATACTATATGATCAACCCATAACAAAAATTAAAACAGGAACACAAATAACATTGGGATTTATTACGTCAAAAGGTCTGAAGCAAGGATACTGTTCATCACCAACCCTTCTTAAGATATATCTGGAAACTGTATTAAGGAGATGGAAACCGAAATGTGGACCAACAGGGATACCATTAATTAACACCATGTTGTACACGCTACGCTTCGCGGATGATCAAGTGGTAATGGCCCAATATCGCCACGACCTGAAATACATGACGAGAAAACTATTTGACGAATACAAAGATTAGGGTTTAGAAGCCAATATATAGAAAACAGAGTATCTATGTATTGGAGGGTAACAAAAAGATCTTATACTGGACGATCCAACCACAATAAAACACTGCGGCGAGTACAAGTATCTGGGTATAGGAATTTCCGAGGATGGGAAACTGGAAAGGGTAACAAGAGAGAGAGAAATACAGTAGAATATCCCGCTTCCGTGGGGGAGCGGGATAGAATATCTTCCAAGGTACGTTTTGCCTGCCGTAAAAGGCGACTTAAAGAACAACTTAGATGGTAGATGTCCAGATCCCACCA
This sequence comes from Pachyrhynchus sulphureomaculatus, assembly GCA_019049505.1. Classification (NCBI taxonomy): domain Eukaryota; kingdom Metazoa; phylum Arthropoda; class Insecta; order Coleoptera; family Curculionidae; genus Pachyrhynchus; species Pachyrhynchus sulphureomaculatus. The sequence continues at coordinate 70,145,494 of CM032447.1, read as the reverse complement.
GGCATCGTCCAGTGTGATACCATCGCATCGGCTTAGGCTGCGTGAAGTTGCTTAACGTTTTGTGCCTGTGCCGATGCCCCCGACTGTGAACCAAATAGCATAATGAAGCACGTGGACACAAAAAGTTCCGGAGGTAAATTAGGGGCGTCGACATGCAGAGATCATAATTTTAAAATAGATTTTTGCAACATACGAGGTTTAAACTCGAACATAAATTCAGCGCACCAACACCTGCAATCAAATAAACCTCATGTACTCGCTCTCTGTGAAACCAAGGTCAGTGAATCGACCAGCACAGACATATCTTTATCCCCGTTACAACTTCTATTCCCGATTTAAGCGTATCTTTGGAATCTGTATTTTTGTCAGAAGCGACCTCTTTTTCTAACGAGAAGCTTATTGATGAACCAACACGGATCCCTGATCGAGACTGAGAGTTCGGCAGTCTTCTTGATCTGTTTTTAATCACCAAAACAGAGATTTACACGGTCACCGTAAATCCGCTGTTAGGTTCTTCCCACCATAAACTACTTTCGACATCGAGTATCCTACCAATCAGTAACAGAGAGGCGCCTAAACCGCGCAGGATTTGGCACTACAAATCTGCTAAATGGGACGATCACATTGAATATTTTCGAAATTTCCCTTGGTTAGACGTTTGTTTTCAATCCGACGTCTCATCTGACTGCGCCAGGGAGGTTTCCGATGTTATTTTGGCTGGTATGGAAGCTTACATCTCTTTTTCGAAGAAATGGCCTTCCAACAGCAAGCTATGGTTTGATCGAAAATGCAAAGAAACTGTTGCTTCTAAACATCTTGCCTACTGACAATGGCGTGCAAATCCTAACGCCATAAATCGTAATACCTTTGTTCGTGCCCGGAACAGATGCAAAGAAATTCTCGACGAAACCAAGGAGGCACACAATCAGCGAATTAGGAATAAACTCCTCGCTTGTCCTAACGATTCCAGGTCCTTTCAGTCAGCCGCTAGTCAAAATTTCACCAAATCCACCACTCATACGGCCAGATAATTTTATCGCAACAACACCTGTTGAGAAAGCGAACTTGTTGGCTGAACTCTTTGCTTCACATTCTATTATCCATTTCCAAGGAAAAACACCACCTACTGTTCCCATAGTGCAGTCAAGAATGCCCGATATTGTCTTCAGACAGCGTATCATGAAACGTATTTTAATGATGCTAGACACCAAAAAAGCTTCTGGCGCTGACGGAATAGCTGCCATAGTCCTCAAAAACTGTGCGAGGGAACTAACACCAGTTTTCTGTAGACTTTTCAACTTATTCTATAGAAAGGGAATATTTCTTTCCTGCTGGAAATATGATACAGTTCAGCCGATACCTAAAAAAAGACAAGAAGACTTTGCCAAATAACTACCGACCAGTCGTACTGCTTTCAATAATATCGAAAGTCATGGAAAAGGCTATCAATCAGCATCTTCTAAAATATCTTGAAGGATTCAACATTATTAGCGACCACCGTAAACATAGGTCAACAGAAGATATTCTGACTTATGTAACACATGTTTGGAATAACGCAATTGAACACTCTGGAGAATCTCGAGCGGTTGCTCTTGATATGTGCAAGACATTCGACGGTTTGGCACGATGGATTGTTGGTTAAGCTACCCTCTTCTGGTATGTCTGAAAAGTTCTGTTTGTGGATCTAATGTTTCATTAGAGAGTGTTCTTTACGATGGATTTCTTTCTAACACCTTTATTAACAACGCCGATGTGCCCCAGGGCTCCATACTGTCTCCTACTCTCTTTCTTATTTACATTTACTTTGAACGCTCGGACATCGGCTACTCGAGCAGGAAGTCATTCAACTTAACAAAGACCTGGAAGAAATTCTGTCTTGGGATGATATTAACCAACTGGAATTTAACGCCACAAAAACCCAGGCGGCAGTTTTTTCTAAAAAAAGTTTACGTTGTTGAACCCGACATAGTTATATCGGGTACTCCATTCCTCTAACATCGTCACTCAATTTGTTGGGCGTTAATTTTGGAGCAAATATGTCCTGGCATGAACATGTTGCAGGCATAGCAAAGAGAGCTTCTCAAAAGTTGGGAATTTTATTTTGAACCAGAAAGCTTTACGCTTCACAACAACTTTAATTCTTTACAAAGTTCAAATTCGACCAACTATGGAATACTGCTCCCATGTTTGAGGCTCCGCTTCCAAACATACACTGCATTTGTTGGATTCTATTCAGAGAAGAGATGTTCGTCTGATTTGGAGACCCGGAACTGACCGGTGGCTTTGGTTCGTTGGCACATCGAAGAACGGTTGGCGACTTTAGCCTATTCTATTAGTATTTTCATGGAAAGTGTTCGAAGTATGTAGCCCGCTTAATTCCTCCCAGAGCGGTGCATGTTAGAAATACATGTCGCGCTAATACTTCACATCCGTTGAGGTTGTTACTCCTCGTATAACGCTTTTCAACAAAAAGAGGATATTTGAAACCATCGTGAAAAGTATTACATTATATACCTGTGAAGTATGGCCTTTAAAGAAAAGAGCATTAGCCACACTGAGAGCAACGGAAATGGACTTCTAGAGAAGAGCAGCAGAATTACACAGAAGGGAAAGGGTCACCAACGAACGTATTATATAAATCATGGGAATGAACCACAGTATTACAGACATTCTAACAAAACAATTTATCCAGTTTGGGCACATTCAAAGAATGGACGAAGATCGAATTCCAAACCAAATACTAAAATGGTAACTAAAAGGCAAGAGAAAGCGAGATAGACCGAGAACAAATTGGAGAGAAGGTATAGATAGGAAAATTGAGGAAGGAAACCTGGAAACCTATGGAACGACCGAAAAAGATAGAGATTGGAAGTCGGAAAACATCGTAAACCGATATGTATATATATATATATATATATATATATATATATATATATATATATATATATATATATATATATATACATATATATATATATATATATATATATATATATATATATATATATATATATATATATACATACATATATATATATATATATATATATATATATATATATATATATATATATATATATATATATATATATATATATAGAAAACTAAAAGCAAAGCGATTTCTAAAGGGAGGCGGCGCCAATGTACTAGGACTCTAGAAGATCCTTCCCAATACAGTAAACTCAAAATCGATCACTTAATAGGGGAAATTTTTACAAAGAAAATCTTTTATACAGTGCATTCTTAAAAATCGATGACCGGGAAGTGGGAATTCTTTACAAAAGAGATTCAACACAATAACACTTTAAAAATCACCGCCAAGTAAAAAGCTCTATTTTGAAAAAGGTACTATTTTCTTTATCCATCGGAACGGGGAGGCGCATACGATCCCGCTTTGACTACACACTTGGTAACAACTAAATAGTTTATGCTGTTTAAGTGTAGACTAGTTCTAACATGGAATGATTATTTTCACATTCGTTAATAATTATTAATCACAAAGAGGTCCCTGAAAATGCTCCGCGCAATGGTAGCCGAAACGTCAATTTGACATGATCTATTTCAAAGACTTTAATTTTCATGGAATTTATTTCACGATTTTTAGAATTGGATCCAGGTGAGACGGGAGATAGAATCTACAGGGCGATTGAGAATAAATGTAACGGTAAAAAAGCGCTTTAAAGATCCAACTCACAGACAAAATTGTAATAAGAATCACCCAGTAGATATTGCGGTCTTATGATACATAGGCAGGGTTACAAATAAAATATCCAAATTGTTTAAAATATTCAATATTCATACAATTTTTAACACTTGTAAGAAAATTTGTACAATGCTTGGATTCACCAAAAGATACAATTCAATTACTCTCTGGAAGTGTTAATAAAATTTCAAGTCTTTGTGATACGATATACGCCAGAGAAATTTTGAAACCAATATCCAGTAGAATTAAGGAAAATGAAAGACGTGTCAAAAAGAAACAAACTTCAGACTGAGAGTTGTCGCTGAATATCACCGATCTACTGAACATAACATTAATGTAAAATAAATCAAAGTTCTTGCTTCGATCCCAAATTTTCATATACCAAATTTACCATTAACAGAGAAACGGGTAACGGTCTGCATCACCTGTGGAAACCTATTATTAAATTAGGTAATGGCCTGGTGAGCGCCAGCGTCTTTTAGTGTTCTTAATGTCTAAATATAAAGATCTCTACAAATGCTCGTGCAATCACAGGCAAAACGGAAAATCACTTGAATCTGACATTGTCTAATCCAGTTAATCATAATATTTTATCCGACTAAAGCTGAGAAAGCTTCAGTTTCATATGGTTTAACTTATTTGCGCAGTTGCCTAAACTTTTTTAAATAAATCCTTTCTTGTTGGCGATTGATAATATACTAACCCTGTGTTTCGTAAAACATTTTATTCCATAATTAACTAATTAAATCTGTTAGAGTTTGGGTCTGGTTAGAAGAATAACAAAATATACTGACAGGGCCCATTCACATCGTTAATTAAATTTATTACGTAATTAAATGTATTAGGGAACAGGTCGTAAATACTTTGCATGAACCTGCAAAGAATAAAATTCAATGAATCAATATCCCTTGACGGTCTAACGCGGAGGACTAATTTGGCCTATCCATTAATAGTAGGAAGTTTGATTCAAATGACCTCGTACGGTTCGGGTTAGGTGCACGTGGGCTCTGCCTTGTTAATAGCGCCCTGGTAATTCGGTATATAGAAAGAATAGGTTAAAATGTAGCCAATTATTCCTGCTCGAATGGAAAATCGTTATTAGTCTTTTTTTCTTGTTTCGTGGGAATCTCGTTAAGCGTGCTTAACGTTTTTATGATATTCAAGGGTAAAATGGATGTATAAAATTATGGTGCCTGTATAAGTTTTGAAAAGAATTCAATCTGTTCTTACCTCAAACAACCTCTGTCATTGAAAGTATGATTTTAAAAACAGAATTAAGTATGCTGTCTTTGTCCGTCTGTCTATCCGTCTGCTACACCTGATTTTCTTCGAAACTATTTGACATAGAAAGTTGAAATTTGGTATTAATATAGAAATTGATGGCCTCGTCAGAGCCGTGTAGTTTTGAAAGTTAAATTTTTTACCAGGTCATCGCGTGGGGTGTCAAATGAAAACTTTTAAAAAGACGAGTTCAAAAAGATATATAATGTAACACTTGTGCACACTTTTCTTTATATAATTTTTAAAAAAATTGCCAAAAATCGCTGTCCCCCCTTATCTCGAAAAGTACTAATCAAAAAATTTTGAAAAAAGTCTGGAATATTCTCCACAGGGTATAAATTGAACGAAAATTATCACGAGTGCATTACCTTTAATAATTCATCTGGTATATAAAAAAAACAAAAAATTTCAAGGTCATCAGTTTTCAGTAAAGATCGGAAAATGCTTTGTTGGAAACTCATTTGCGGTGTGTCTTGTGAAGTCATTGATCATGTTATACCTCCGTAACAAAATTTTTTTATTTTAAAAACAATCAACGTACGGAACACTAATTGCACAAGTTCAACTTGCACTTCACAGGTTATTTATTTTCTCTAGAATTCTGCCATTTGAAAATTTTGCTTTCCTAAATTGGTTTTTACTTTTCTTGGTAAAGAAATCACACTTTTCTTTACAGTTTAGGATTCCTAGATCACGAAAAACGTAGTCACTCATTTTCGTCTGCCTGCCTGTCTCTCTGTAGGTCTGTCAGTCCGTCGTACAGTAGAAAATAATGTAGTATTTATGGACAAAAAATTTTTGTTCCGGAGTATAAAATGATCAGTGACTTCACAAAACACACCCCAAATGAGTTTTCAACAATTTTTTTTCCGATCTTTACTGAAAACTGATGTCCTTGAAATTTTTGTTTAGTTAGGAGTTAAAAACGTGCAAATTATTAAATATTGTATAGTTTCAACAGTATTATAAGAATTTAGCCTTGTTTTGTGTTGTGATATTTTAAAAAAGTTAGGTAAAAATTTATAGTAAAAGAGGTATAATGTGAAAGAAATGGGGTAGAGGGTTAGAAGGGTAATTGCCCATATATCACAATACACTTCAACTTCATTATTCTTGCTTTTTCATTATTTCCAATTTTTGACAAAACTAGTACGTAGACGGGATTCAGATTTGGTTACAGAGTAACCTAAAAAATAGTATGGTAATAATGGAAAAAATTTTAGAAATACGAACGGTTAAATTGGCCAACACTTACCTCTGACACAGTAGATAAATAATTATTTTCACTGGCATGTGCCTTGCTAAAGGGCAAGAATTACCCCCTGCAATTTTTGCATTTCTTTACGTTTTACTGTTCTTAAATCGCGAAAAATATATATTTTCATTTTCATTGGTCTGTCGGTCTCTTGGCACATAATACTCGAATGAAATTATATTATAATATTTGAAATAGCGGTGAAATCTACTAGTTTTTAAGCGATATCGTTTCAAGGAAAGAGGGTGAAAGGGATGGATGGGTGTCGATATGTTGTCTGATTTTGTTCATAGTATGAGAATTTACTTTCTCTTTACTTAAGAAAGTCAAATTCAGTACGTATTTTTAGAGCTACATGTTTGTAAGGAAAGTACTGTGCCTTTAGCGATTTTTTGAAAATTAAAACATTTAAAACTTAATTTTTTCAAAATATTGGTTTTGAAAATGCTAAAAATTTATTCTACAATGGTGAGCAAAAAATCGGCTCAACCGATTGTGCTGTATTTAATAGCGATCCTTGAATTTATTTTTCAAACAGTGGTATTATTTTTTTGCATTATTAGAATGCTGATTTTCTACTCTTTCCAACAATATCAAAAACATTTGTATTTCCAAAAAGTTTTACTGATTAAAACGGTTTTACTCAATAAAACCGTTTTTGCTCGCTTAGCAATGTACTCGCTGAGCGCTATTCATTCCTATAAGACAGCATTTCTCAACCTTTCATTATTTGCTACCCAATTCTTAAACATAATTTTCATCGCGCCTCCCCCCTCTCATACAATAACAATGCATGCAATAATAATGTATTTTCAGTATTTTGATGCTAAAGCTACACTATGATCTTAATTACAAACCTTACAAAGTACCAAGAATAAGTAAATTTATTCATATTTGGCTAGAATCGATGCCTCTCTATTGCTCTCTGTCATGTCCACCATATCGGTAGCGGCTTCGCGAGAAGTTCCGAGTTGTGTCGAACATTCGGAAAGTCTGCCCAAAAGTGTATAAATGCTGCACTTCGTTCAATTACAGCCCGTCTCAGTCGAGTTGTTCCTTCTACTGCTATCGGATTTATCGTGAATGTGTATGTTGTAATTTACGTGTTAATTGAAATTCAAGGTTTTAAGTATTCACGGCAATAAATTTAAACGGAATAATGGATAAATTTTTAAGTGGGTGTAAGCGAGCATTAGACGATAGTGAAGCATCGTCGATATATTCGAGAAACTAAATACCTTAAATCAGGGGTGCTCAAACGGTCGATCGCGATCGACAAGTCGATCGCGAGTGCTTTTTGAGTCGATCTCGAGAAAAAATTCCGATATAGAACTATTCACAGAATTTGTTTTAGGTAACTAAAACAAAATGTAATGAATAAACTACTAAAATTTATTCGATCCACAATTAGGCCAGAATAACCCCCTCATCACTTTCTTTTATCGTAATAACCCACTTCTAGCGGCAAAAGGCGGCTTTATCAAAGGAATGCGCGGTACTTGTCAAAGAAAAGCCGTGTTTTTGATTCCGCCGATTTTTCTAGAAACTTCGGGCGGCGTGTTTGACGGGAACATTCGAGATTTCGTTCGCGCCGATATAAATGTTGCGCCTGCAGGAATAGGAGTCAGTCTGAGTTGTAACTTGAAGGCGATACATCGATACAAAGTTTATTAATAAATAGTCCAAATGAGTGCGGCGAAGAAAAGTAAAACTTATCATTTTAATAACGATTGGGAGGAAGAATTTTTCTTTTGTATGGTAAAGGATAATAAGTGCATTTGTCTCATTTGCCGTGCGTCAGTTGCAATACCTAAGTGTGGCAACTTAGAAAGGCATCATAAAACGATTCATAAAAACTATGAAAAGGATTTTCCGTCACAGAGTGAGTTAAGAAAACGAAAAGTACGTGATTTGATAACTTGTTTGAAAAAAGAACAAACCATGTCCACAAGTATAGCCAAACAATCAAAAGCTGCAACGATCGCGTCATTTAAAATATCTCATATATTGGCGAAACACAAGAAACCATTTGATGATGGATTGGTTGTGAAGGAAGCATTTATTGAAGCGGGTGAGACTTTATTTGGAGATTTTAAAAATAAAACAGAGATTATGTCTGCTATTAGAGAACTTCAGTTATATCGTCCGACTGTCACAAGACGTGTTGAAGTCATGAGTCAGGACATGGCAGATAAACTAAAACATGATATCATGGAATGTACATACTTTTCTTTACAGTTCGACGAATCCACCGATATGACAGACACTGCCCAGCTGTGTATCTTTATTGGTATTATTATATTTATGGCATTCAATGACATGTCGGCTAAGGAAGAGTTTTTGACAATGATTCCTCTGAAAAGAAAGATCCGTGGCGAAGATATATATGACGTTTTCTTCAATTTTGTAACAAATTACAAGCTACCAATATATAAACTAGTGTGCATTACAACCGATGGAGCACCAGCACTGACTGGAAACAAAAATGGTTTTGTGGCATTGTGTCGAGCTAATGATGATTTCCCTTCATTTTTTTCCTTCCATTGCATTATACATCAACAAGTTTTGTGTTCAAAAGTTTTAAACATGGAGGAGATTTATGGGCATTGCAATAAAAATTGTGAATTCTATCCGTGCACGTAGCTTGCAACGACGGCTCTTTAAATTGCAGCTGGAAGATAGTGAGTCAGCTGAACATACTGATTTAGTTCTTCACACGGACGTCAGGTGGTTGAATCGCGGAAAATTCCTAGAAAGGTTTCAAGAATTATTGCCCGAAATAACAGCTTTTCTGGACGAAAGAGGTGATGACACTCAGATGCTGAAAAACGGAAAATGGCTGACTGATTTGGAATTTTTGACAGACATCACAATGCATTTAAACACCATTAATTTGGAGCTTCAAGGTAAAGGAAAAAACTATTATTGAGATTTATATTATTGATTCAAAAGTAAGTTGCAACTTATGATAGATCAACTGAAAAGAAAGGATCTGAAAAAATTTTCCGTCTTTGAAAGCAAGGATTCCTCAGTTGAATTATGATATTTATGAGGCAGAATTATCAAATATTTTGGGCCAATTCGAAATACTTTTTTATGATTTCAGTAAATTGGCAAATATCGCATCATTTATGAGTTATCCTTTTTCGTGTAAAAACATTGAGGAATTAGCTACTGAAATAGCAAGTCAGTTTAACACGGACTCATGTTCTGTTGAAAATGAGTAAGTGCAGATTATATCAGATATACATCTCAAAGCCACATCATCTGATACAAAATTTCTGGTGTCTTATATCTGAAGATAAATGTCCGAATCTAAGGCAAATCGCCCTTCAACTGACGGCAATGTTTGGGTCAACTTACTTGTGCGAGTCTGCATTTTCTGAAATGAAGATAATTAAGTCAAAATATCGCAATCGACTAACTGACGAACATATATCATCATGCTTGCGATTAGACCTCGGTAATTACGTACCATCTTATGAAAAGTATGCTGAGGACATGCAGTGCCACGCTTCAACATCCAAAGTCACTCTTTAGTTAAGTTTAGACACTAGAACTCGTTTGTTTTGTAAGAACCAATAAACTCGCAATTTTGAATAATTATGAGTTTTTTCATTGACATTTTAGAGCAGACCTACACTTACCTTGACTAAAAAAATGCATATTGTGCGGAAAATTAATATCTATGCCACGATACACCCTACCTAGACGACAATCCTGCATCACACTTACTTGCAGCCTCTCAGAGTCGATCGATCGTAGTCTAACAATATTGAGGTAGATCGCCAGCAGTTCAAGTTTGAGCACCCCTGCCTTAAATCTTCAACTCCAAGGAACAAATACCCATAACATATATTCGATACAAGTGATAAAATTAATGCTTTTTGTAGATAATTGGAATTGTGGAGCAGAAATGTAAAACATAAAAAAATAGAAATATTTGCAAATATGAGTGAATGTGTTAAAACATACAAGGCTGAAGAACAACATGTGAAAGTTGTTTTAGTAACCATTGAAAATCATCTAGCTATGTTGACAAAGAATTTTAAAAAGTATTTGCTTACTGACGTCAACTTGGTAGCAAGTTACGAGTGAGTTAGGGATCCAATATTCCCGAAGGGCTCTCAACTTCCGAAGAAGAAGTCTTCATAGACTTCACAGTAAGTGGCGAAATCAAAAGGCAATTTAATAATAAATCATTCTTTGAATTTTGGGCAGGGGTGAATGATGAGTTTTCTGCACTAAAAACAAGAGCATTTTGTGTACTATTATCATTTTCAACATCCAACCCTTGCGAAAAAACTGGATTTTCTTTATCTCGACTCAACTAAATATAGAAAAAGAACTCAGAGTGTCTATTTCTAATATTAAACCATCCTTCGAAAATCTTTGCTCTGCAAAACAGGCCCAAGAGAGTCATTAATAATTATTAAACTTGTTTTTAATTTAGTATTGATAAGTTAATTATTAGGCAAATACATTGTACAGTACTAATACAATCCTATTTATAGGTGGATTATATCAGTGTAAATGTGTATTTTATTTTTTATTATGTCAGAATATATTTTGTGTGCCCCACAGGTTGAGAAACGCTGCTATAAGAACACATGCAACTGCATTTTCCTATCATTCCTTTTTCGAAAGTTGAACGGTCAACATCTTTGCTATACCTGCTCACTAATTACGTCGTCGGAAAATGGATACCACCTCATAAGAAACGACACAAGTCATTGCCATATTGCAAGAAGGGCACAGCCAACGTGTAGTCGCTGCAGCTGGATCAGAAAGAAGAAGGTGTACCTCGGAGCGAGATGATCGCTTCATTGCCAAAACAACTTTAAGAAATTGTTACTTGACTGTCGTTGCAGTCCAGCAGGCGCTCCGACAAGTTCGTGGTCGGGACAGTCAGAACAAGACTTAAAGAAGCTAACCTAACTCCGAAGAGACCAGCTAATGCTGTCAACTCATCGACAAGCGCGACTCAGATTTGCCCGAAAATAGAGCAATGGCGCTCCGTTTTATTCTCCGACGAGCCCAGGATGTGCCTACATGGCAATGATGGAAGAAGACGAAGCTATAGGAGGCCCGGTGAGCGCTATGCGCAGTGCTGCATTACTGAAACCGTCGCCTACGGAGGAGGTTCTGTTATGATGTAGGGAGGCATCTCACTGGTTGCGAAAACCGATTTGGTTTTTGCGACTAATGAGACTCGGAGCGGTGGATTAACTGCTCACCGGTACATCGAGAAGATCCTGCAGGAACATGTCATTCCTTATGCTGGGTTTGTTGATGATAGCTTCGTGCTAATGCACGACAATGCGAGGCCACATGCTGTTGCATCGGTGTGACAATACCCACATTAGACTGGCCTGCGCGGAGTCCTGACCTCAATCCAATCTAGCACATGTTGGATGAGCTCAAAATAAGGGTACGAGTCAGAAATCCAGCTTTTGTATCGCTGAGAGACTTAAAGGTTGCGATGGGGAAGGATCCCACAGACAGTGGTGAAAAAGTTCACCCGCTCCATGAAAAACCAACTCGAAGCAGTACTATGGGCTAGGGGGGTAATAAAAAATATCGATTTTGGTTTTTATCAATAAATTTAATTGTTAAACTTAAAATTTGTTTAATTTTTCCTTTCTCTTACCCCTATTTTCAGTCCTTGTTTCCCCTTTCAATCATTTTAATGGTATCATTAGAAAGAGAATAGAATCAACCAAATGATACTAAAATCCGTAAAAATATATGAACACTAAAATCTAGGATCCGTGTTAAATGAAGCCAAATAGTTTGAATCGATTTTTTTACTCACCAGTGTATTACATATATTTTTATTTTATTATTGTACTTGTTTTCATTCTTAATGACATTTTTAATGTAAGAAACAAGTAAATTAAGTTTATTATAATATTATTTAGTAGATACTTACTTTTGCATTAATTTGGTATATGTTATTGTACCCTGGATGGTCCAAGTCATGGCAAATGCAAGACGTAAGTAGAATTAACACTTCTAGGTCACCAATTTTGTTTGGTAGGTCCACACACCAGGAGATCGCATAAAGCTAGAACAAACAAAATTTTATTAAAAATTTATGTAAATTAGTACATTTATATTAGTTCTCAAGAGTTGCAGAAGAACACATTTAGAATATTATTCACAATTTTAAATCGAGTGCTAAGAGAACTGGATCAACTTTTAATAACTCTAAATCTCACTAGCTACATAACTTTTTTATAAATAGCTACTGGTTTGGAAAGAGGCTAATATCCATACGATTTCTAAAATTAATATACCAATAAAAATTATTAATTTCCGTCCAATTGCAGGTTCGATCCCCAACACAATCTGGTTTTCGTCCACTCCAAAGCACTTCGACAGTCTTATTTAGGGTGCCGGACAATTTTTATGTGATCAGAATAAAAATATTACAACGGATTTATTCTATTAGAATACAGTAATACCTTTGACATGCTCGATTATAATTTTCTCTTTACTAAAATATAACTCTTTGGTCCTGACAATAATTCAATAGGATTTTTAATTTAATTTCAAATAATTTCATGTTTTGGGAGATCTCAGAGAGTAATATTGAAAAATTCCGCCTTTGGTTATCTGTAAACCAATAAAAACATTGCACAGGGCAGTGTCTTATCCTTTTTTAACCGACTTCACAAAGGAGGAGTTCTCGCATAACTCTGGCAAATATGTACCGATTTGGATGATTCTTTGTTTATTCGAAAGAGTACATATTCGAGATGGTCCCATATAAGTTTTATCGAAATTAACTATGCAGTTTCTGAAAAAATCCTGAAAAACTTAAATTTTTGTAATAAAACACCGGTAACTCTGGTAAAGGTGTGCCGATTTGGATGATTCTTTTTTTATTCGAGAGAGTACACGTTCGAGATGATCTCATATAAATTTTATTGAAATTCGTTATGTTGTTTCGAAAAAAAAATCCTGAAAAACTTAAATTTTGTAATAAAATACCGATAACTCTGGCAAATATGTACCGATTTGGATGATTCTTTGTTTATTCGAGGGAGTACATATTCGAGATGATCCTATATAAATTTTATTGAAATTAACTGTGCAGTTTCTGAAAAAAACCTGAAAAACTTAATTTTTGTAATAAAACACCTGTAACTCTGGTAAAGATGTGCCGATTTGGATGATTCTTTTATTTATTCCAGAGAGTACACATTCGAGATGATCTCATATAAATTTTTATTGAAATTCGGTGTGTTGTATTGGAAAAAAAAAAAAAACCGAAAAACTTAAATTTTTGTAATAAAATACCGATAACTTTGGCAAATGTGTACCGATTTGGATGATTCTTTTTTTATTCGAGAGAGTACACAGTTCAAATGGTCCTATATAAATTTTATTGAAATTGTTTATGTAGTTTCTGACTAAAAACTTTTTAACAAAAAAAGCCTAGTTCAAAAAACCAGCACACAAAATTTTGCCACTATTGAAACACTGATAAAATATCTCTAAGATAAGATCTTGCTTTAATTTGACAATTCAGTTATTAATTCCGTAGAGACAAATCCTACAAATGTTAAAAATAGCTATTTTTTTTTTCTATGGGTCTAGCACACGTGCTGCAGGGAAGTCCCTAAAGCGCTCCAGGAGCGGCTTGTGTGCGGAAAAAGCGATCCACGTTGTTCTTGAATCGCTGTAAATTGTACTCGGTGGGAAACACAGCGCTGGGCAAATTATTCCAAAGGGATGATGTTCTCCATATAAAGGACTGCTTGAAGCGTTGTACGCGAAGTAACAAGCTGAACCCCATACGGATGTGAAGCACCAGCGTGACGTGTATTTCTAACATGCACCGCTTTAGGAGGAATTAAGCGGGTTACTCCTTCGAACACTTTCCATGAAAATACTTGTAGAACAGACTGAAGTCGCCAACCGTTCTTCGATGTTTCCAGCGAATCAAGGCCGGCGGTCAATTTCGGGTCTCCAATCAGACGGACAGCTCTTCTCTGAACAGAATCCAACAAATGCAGTGTATGTTTGGGAGCGGAGAGCCCCAAACGTGGGAGCAGTATTCCATGGTTGGTCGAGCTTTCTGGTTCGAAATAATATTCCCAACTTTTGAGAAGCTCTCCTTGCTATGCCTGCAACATTCATGCCAGGACATATTTGCTCCAAACTAACGCCCAACAAATTCAGCGACGATGCTAGAGGAATGGAGTGCCCCTACATAACTATGTCGGGTTCAGCAACGTTAACTTTTTTAGAACTTTTTTTATTATTATGATTTGTTTATAAAAAGAACTTTTAAAGTCGGCGCCAATTTTTTGTGTCAGTGTAACCAATTATAAACCTTACTAATACAATTAACACTTAATTAGATAATAAAATATAAACTATACCTTAAATATACATTTAATGATACTTATAATAAGCATAATTATTAGGACATGTAGGCTATTATAAACCCAACAGTTCCAAACTGAATTCTTGAGAATCCTTAGTTACGAATAAAGAGACGTAGGACATTATACTAGAATAAAAACAGTAAATATTCATAAAAAGTTGTTAACAAAAAAAAAACTGAGTTCCAAAAAAAACAGCACACAAAATTTTGCCACTATAAAGTAAATGAAGTCGGTAAAAAAAATTGACATTGACACAATAAATTGGAATTTGTTTATACGGAATTAATAACTGAATTTTCAAATTAAAGCAATATCTTATCTTAGAGGTATTTTACGAGTGTTTCAAAACATTTTTTTTTCTTCATAGTAGCAAAATTTGTGTTTTTTGAAGTCGGTTTTTTTTTGTTAAAAAGTTTTTATTTATTTTCGCGATATACATCTGATTTCACGAAATCTTTAAAAAAATTTTAATTTACATCAATATGCGGACATCTTGTACTTTTAAAACATGTTTAGCGGTCAACTGATTTTATAAATGAAGAGCTTAGAAATGTTGTTGAGTTCTGCAAGGGACACAGGCTGGTATTAAATGCGAATATGACGCAATTCATGAAACCCTTACTGAATGATTTTAATTTTAAAATTAAAATTATTGACCAGCGTTTGCAAATTTCTTACAGTGATAGGAACCATGAGAGATTGACGAATAAGAGAACAGTCAAAAAATGCTGAAAAATGGACTTTGTCCAATTTTAAATGGTTTATATTGATTTTTATATACTTGAGGTCGTACAGAGACTACAGCTAAATGTACTAATTGTTGTATCTTACTTATTCCCTGCGCTAATATTGTGGTGAGTACTTTAAGTTTTGTTCTCTTTCTCCATTGGTTCTAACTCCACTAAGGAACAGTGAAAAATGGAATTTGTCTAAATTGTCGTAGTTTATATTAAAACATAAATTACATTATTTAAATAAAGACTCCTTGCTAGTCAACATTATACTATGTATTATCTGACTTATTGGCTCGCATTGTTGGAGAGAGTTAACGATAATTTACGGAAGATGTGGAATAGTACAAGCTTTTCTTGAAGCTCAAAGCCTTAATTATGTAACAACCCCTATTTAATACTTCAAACCGGCTTAAATCATTTAACTGTGCTCTGAAGCATTTTATTGCAGCCACCAGTAGCTGAACACGGATAATGATGATAATCTCTTAGTATACATATATTGCTAATAATAATTTATTGTTATTCTAATTATTTAATCATGTATTAAGCTCTTTTTCCTTTTATATTTGAATTTAGAGATCGTATATGAGGCGGTTAGCTGGTAGCCTAGATTTCGCTGCTGCCGATAGGAGTTACTGTTTTTAAAATTATTTTTTGTACTTAATAAAAGGAATTTCCTATTATTATTACATCTAAATTTTAATAAAAAAATCAATTTGTTTATTTACTTAAACATGCGGGAACAGAACTTATCTTCCAAAGAACCACATCCACTATCTACAATATAATAATTATAAAAAAATTAATTTAAACTAACCTAATCTACTCTAAAAACTAATCTAAAGGATAATCTAAATATTCGAGTCAGTAACAAGGACACTTGTAAAATGTCTTTGCTACATTCTACAACTGCTTAACGTTTAGCCAAAAAATATCTATGTTTGAAAGATGGACTTTATAAGTGCGTTGCAGTCTTGTTAGCTTGTTAGGGGGATGTTGAGTCTCAAATTCGTGCGGTGATATGGCAAGTTAAATACAAGTAAAATTCTTAAGTCTCTTGTAAGTATATTAAAATTTATTTGACATAAGAGTTTAGGCACATCCAACAAGGCATTTATCAATTTAAAAAGATCCCAGATTCGCCTTCTGTCCGAATGAGGTAATAAGTTGTAAGATTGTGCTGCCAGTTCTCCGGTACAATTGGTCTTAAGGGACACTAACTTAAGAATCTTCTGAACAACGTGGAGTCTTCTTATAGGTGTAAGATACTGTGGGTTGTAAATAACGGACGCAAATGAGAGTTCACTATGTACAATTACAAAATATAGGCGAACAAGAGTTTTTTGATTCTTAAACGCCTTGCAAGCCCTTGAAAGAAATCTCAACATTCTATCAAAATGTCCGTTAAAGGACCATTTAGAATCTGGTGTTACTCCCAGACCTTTATTTGATTAGTTTTAGTCAGAATGATTTTATTAATGTTGTATAAATGGCCAATAACGTTAACATTCTGCGTGATTACTAGAGCATTTTGTTATATTTAAAAATAAACTGTCAAGATCTTCTTGAATTTCAAAACAATCCTCAGTATTATCTATTATGTTATAACTTTTAGATCATCTGGATACAACAGAAAATTGTAGTTTTGAAAAGAGTTCTGAATATTGTTAATATACACATACGAGGGTCGCCTTTTAAGTTTTTACAAACGACCCCTAGATGGCTCTATTGATATTTAACATTACCATTGTCGTAAAATTTGATATTTGTTATTGTTAAAACAGTGGCAGCTCAGAAATTGGCCAAGTAGTTTGTTTACGGTGAGCGTTTAAAGAAAACAGTTTTGTGAACAAATGGAAATTTCACTTGAAGGTTTTCGATTGACGATTTTGATAAAGGCCTAAAACGATCTGTTCCCGATGGATTCCGCATAATTTGACTGAAACTCAAAAATAGGCTCGTGTCAATGGTGTAAGGAAGTGCTGAAAAAATTAAATAAATAAATAAATATCGTCTTTATTAAGAGGTAAATACATGTGATGTGAGTACATATTACCCACAAACATCGTGCGGTAGAAGAGGCGAGATTTAACCATTGGTTACTCTTACATCTAACCGCCTCGACACACAACGCGCTTACAAACAAAAATCAAACAACAATTATAGACTACTCAGTATAATATCACCACTACACCAAACAATTTATTTTTGCACTCGACGCGCGTTTCGCTAAGCATGTTAGCTTCATCAGGAGCGATGATCAATCATCGCTCCTGATGAAGCTAACATGGTTAGCGAAACGCGCGCCCGAGTGCAAAAATAAAGTGTTTGGTGTAGTGTGTCATACATACTTAGTATCATTGTGCCAAAGATTCCACATTCTCAACTTAACAATTATAGACTAACATAGTAAAACTTAATTAAATAATCGAGAAGATATATTAAAATGCAAATAAACTACATTTGAGAATTCTGCTTATTTAACAGCTCTTCCCTTTAGAATCGACGAAGTTGGCCAATAGTACACGTTTTACAGATCTGGTTTGATCGAAGATATGCAAAATTCGTATACAACAGGAGACGAAACAATCAACTGTTTTGGTGTTCCAAGATGAACCGAATCCAACAAAAGTGGTTCGTTCGCGAAGCATTTTTAAGAAAATGATCGCTTGTTTCTTTGATTATAGTGGACATGTTGCAACCATTGCTTTAGAGGATCGATGAATAGTTAATGCTGAATGGTATACAACAATTAGTTTGCCAGAAGTCATGGATGGAATCAGGAAAAACAACTGAAAACGTCGCACCATTCTTCATCATGACAATGCCAGCTCTCACACAGCACGTCAAACAACTGATTATTTGACGGAGAAAAACGTCGAATTAATATGTCATTACCTGATTTATCGCCTAACAACTTCTTTTTGTTCTCAAATGTCAAAAAAAAATGCGTGGACAGCGATTTTCATCACCTCAAGAAGCTGTTGAATCCTTGCAAAATCATGTTTTTGAGGTACCAACTTCAGAGTGGAAAAAATGTTTTGAGAATTGGTTTGAACGCATGCAAAAGTGTATACATCGTAAAAGCGAATATTTTGAAAAAAAAATAAAACGATTTCTACTAAAAATTTCCTTTTCTTTGATTGTTGTTGTAAAAACTTAAAAAGTATCCCTAGTATTATAAAGAGTGACTGCCTTGAGGGATAGTCGGGGTTGCTAGAAATGACTTCGAATAATACCCGTTGATAGAAACACTCTGTCTTCTGTCACAAATGCAGGACCATTGCTAAAGAAATAGATTTTTAAATCTAAAATATATTTCCTTCGCGAAATTATTATTAAATCATGACTTCTTTTTTTACATTCATGATCTGCCTAGACAAAAAATCCAATTTATAGCTTTGCTGATGACAACACGTTCACTTTAATACCCACAATACACTTAACAAAGATTTAGGAGAAAATCTGTCCAAGGGTGTAGTAATCAAGTAGATTTTAATGCTACTAAAACCAGAGCAGTAGTTTGTGTTTAGTGTATGGAACACTTATAAGATCACTCCGGTATCTGTCCGTCTATCCGACCAGATTTTTGACATAGGAAGTGCCGTGCTCCCCCCTCTAACTCGAAAAGTACAGATCAAAAAATATTCTCCACAGGGTGTAGATTGAAACGAAAATTATCACGAGTAAATTTTCTTTAATACTTTAGGTGGTATATAAAAAAAAAAAAAAAAAAAAAAACTTCAAGATCATCAGTTTTCAGTAAAGATCGAAAAAAACTTTGTTGAAAACTCATTTGGGGTGTGTTTTTGTGAAGTCATTGATCATTTTATACCTCCGTAACAGAAATTGTTGTCTTAAAAGCAATCAACGTACGGAACACTAATTGCGCAAGTCCGACTTGCACTTAGTGATTTAAAAAAAAAAAAAAAAACTGCTGCTCAGAATCCGACAAAGTTATATCTTTTTCCGTTAGCATTGTAACTTAACTTACGGGACTTTAATTTGGTGCATATGGCATAATTATGTTGCGTGCATAACAAATAAAACGTTTCAAGAACACAGAATATTATATCGTACTAAAAAGTTGTATAGTTTATAACAATTGTATAAATACCTTAAATTCGACCATCGATAAAAAAACTACAATCAATGAGAGCAGAGCCCCAAATATATTCTACATTTGTTAAATTCCATTCAAAAGAGAGCTATTTCCCTGATAGGGACCGGAAACTCATTGGATTTTGATTTTTTGGTGTTGGTGGTCTATTATTCTTTTATGGAAAGTGTTCAATAAATGTAGATTGCTTGATTCCTCCTAGAGGGCAAGCAGAAATACACATTGCGCTTATACCTCCTAGATTCAACTTGTTACTCCTTGTAAGCTGTTCAAGAACTCATCATCATCTCCTTCGAATAAATTGCTCAGGACTGTGGTTCCCATCGATTTCAATTTTCAGAGATTCAAGACTAACGGCAGCGGTTTAGAGATATCTCTCCAGAGAATGTGCTCATGTGCTATGCCCATAAAGGGAACCTACGACCATTATGAAATGTTTATTGTAGCCTGTAGATTGATATAAAGTGATGATCTTTTAAGCAAGAATTTATTCCATTTTAAATCCGCTATTTACAGTTTAGTTTTACTTATTAATATGATTCCTTATTCATAAATTGTATCACTTCATGACAATGTTGTGAAGAAAAAATCGAAAATTCCTGACTGGTTTAATTATTCGGCGAGATTGATGGATAAATATTGTAAATGTAAATATTTGACAATGACCTATTCAGCACTCCGTTTCGGATACATTGTTTAATTTTAGCTCGCAAAAATCATATTATCAAAGATGAAAACAAACAAATTTTAAAATATTGGTTTTGATTTGGATAATTAGGTAATAAATTTTGGCAAATTTGATTTAACTGTGTATATTTAGTATTTTATCCTACTTTGAAGAAATCGAAAAAGTATACTACGTATCCATACTTTTTCTTGAATCGCGATTTTATCACAGAGAAGTATAAGGAAGGGTTATATATTTACGTAAATAAATACGACAAATAAGGCCACAGCGTAAATATTTTTTTGTACATTTGTTCTAGCCCAGTCGCCAGGGGTTTTGAGCTTTTATTAAATGTTAACAGGCTGCATTTTGGCACACAGGTAGTTTTGTGTAGTTTGCTAAAGTTTGTTTTATGCTAAGCCCACAAAATCCAAAACAAAATCAAAATTTCGTTTTTTTTTTTGTAATATCTCGAAAAATAAAAAAGATATCGGAAAAGTAATAGCACCACGTGAAAGAACGGGAAATTTTACAAAAAAAAATAATATACAGATTTTTTTTTCTCCAGATTTTTTTTTATTAGCGTGAAAATTTATTAAAAATTCGGATAGGGGATCTAAAAGTGTAGCGAGCCAAACTGGTTAATTTGAAAGTTTATGCGACCTCTCAATATTACTTGTTTTAAGAGTGTAAAAAATTAAAAGATTGCTTTTTGAAGAGGAGACTTTCAGCGTTCCGATGATACTAATAGTTTTTATTTTTGTTGCTTTATAATTTGTAAAACTGAAAACGAAAGTTTTGTTTGGATGATTTTAACGGGCATACAGTAAATTACAAATATTTAATAAAATGTAGTATTAAACAAAAAATCTTTGTGCATATATCATTGTTATAGCTTAAGTTTCAATACAAGAATAATTAAAAATACCCACATTGTCTGTGTTATTTAAAAATTGAGTTTTAGAATATGAAAATTTGCCTGTTTGTAGTGCGCCGCCGGAAATTTTAAACGTTCACAGCAGTACGAAAATGGTAAAAAAAGACGTATAATTTTTTTTAGTTACAGTTAAGGGTATACTTGATATTAGAAAATCAATAAAAACTTAAAAAAACATTCTCCTTTTTTGTAATTTTGCTCTTAAAAAGTGTTTATGATAAACGTATTTTTTTGCTTATTATCTATAATATATATAAAATGCAACGTCTCTCTGTCTGTCTGTCTGTCTGTCCGTTAGTGCGCTTATCACTGGAGAACCACTTATCCGATTTACGTACTTTTTTTTTTTAAAACATACATATGTTCTACTGGCCAGGTTATAGGCTATATTTTATTCCGATAGGTAGCATAAGGAATGAGTAGTGACGTAAAATAGTGAACGAAGTCGGAAAAAAAAGTTTGCCGTTAGCGCGTTCCATTGCAATATACAGCCTAAACCATTAAATATGGAACAATATTATGTAGCAGAGAATATCTATAATCTATAATATATATAAAAATTCAAAATTTCTGTCTGTCTGTCTGTCCATTAGTGCGTTTATCACGCGAAAACCACTTATCCGATTTATGTATCTTTTTTTAAAATTCATACATATATTCTTTGTCGCCAGGTTATATAATAATAAATAATCTATATCTATAATATAAATATAAAATCCAACGTCTCTCTGTCTGTCTGTCTGTCCGTTAGTTCGCTTATCCCTCGAGATCCACTTATCCGATTTACGTGATTTTCTAAATTCATACATATGTTCTCTGACCAGGTTATAGATATATATTTTATTACATCTATAATATATATAAAATGCTACGTATCTCTGTCTGTTTGTCCGTTTGTGCGTTTATCACTGGAGAACCACTTGTCCGATTTATGTGCTTTTTTTTTAAAACATGCTAAACCATTAAATATGAAACAATATCATGTAGCAAAGAATATCTATAATATATAAAAAATGCAACGTCTTTCTGCCTGTCTGTCTGTCCGGTAGTGCGCGTATCACTGGAGAAAACCACTTTTTTTGTTAAACATACATATATTCTCTGGTGGTTTATAGGATATATTTTATTACGTTAGGTGAGATAAGGAATAAGCAGTGATGATACTAGTGAATCAAGTCAGAGAAAAGTTTGCCGCTAGCGCGTTCTCTTGCAATACACTGCCTAAAGCATTAAATATGGAACAATATCATGTAGCAAAGAATATAATATACATAAAATGCAACGTCTCTCTGTCTGTGTGTCTGTCCGTTAGTGCGCTTATCACTCGAGCCAGTTTATCTATAATATTCTGTCTAGAATATATATAAAATGCAACGTCTCTCTGTTTGTCTGTCCGTTAGTGCGCTTATCACTTGAGAACCACATCCGATTTAAGTATTTTTTATAAATTTATACATAGGTTCTATATAATTCGATATAAGTCTAGATAATGGGAGATAAGGTGAGATAATGGGAGATAAGGAGAAATAATGGGAGATAGGTCGAGATAAGCTCGATAATAGGAGATAAGTTGAGATAATGGGAGATAAATATAAATAATGGGAGATAAGGAGAAATAATGGGAGATAAGCAGAGATAAGTCTAGATAATGGGAGTTTATGGTGAGATAATGGGAGATAAGAAGAAATAATGGGAGATAAGGAGAAATAATGGAAGATGAGCAGAGATAAGCCTAGATAATGGAAATTATGTAGAGATGATGGGAGATAAGGAGAAATATTGAGAGATAAGGGGAAATATTGAGAGATAAGGGGAAATAATGGGAGATATTTTATTACGTTGGGTAACATAAGGAATAAACAGTGACGATAGTGGTGAATAAAGTCCACGCGAGCGGAGCCGCGGGCCCGGCTAGTTAATCATAAAACTTAAACTTAAAATAAAAAAAAATATCTAAAGGTGGGAAATGAAAGATAAAAGTATAAGCTTTATGTATAAAGTAATTATATTTTATTTAAACATCCAGGTATAAAAAAAAAACAGTTACTGAAAACACAAAATTTCTAAATTACTCGAAGAAATTAAATGGAATACGTACTCTCTGGCCGTTATATTGGATTCGCCATTTTAAACTTTTCAAATCTGTGATCGGATTCTTAATCAGCAACCCGAAAAACCCCTTAATAGCTAATTTCAAAATGTTTTTTTAACGGTATATAGAAACGTTGATTTAATCATAAATGGGGTTGAAAGCATGATTCCCACTAAAACTGAAGGGGTTATTTTAAATAATTTTTTTAAATTACAGTAAAACTAAAAAAAAATCTATATACTATTTTTTTGTAAAATTTCTGTTCTTTCATACGGTGCTGTTAGTTTTTCGATGTCTTTTATTTTTCGAGATATTTGCGAAAAACCAAATTTTGCATTTTATTTTCAATTTTGTAGGCTTAGCGTACACTTTAGAGCAGCAAATTTTTTATAGTATTCTAGGTCCAAAAAAACTACCCGTATGCCAAAATGCAGCCTTTTTTAACATTTAACGAGGGCTTTCCGTCAAAATTTGCCTCTGACGACTGGGCTATTCGAAAAAATTATCACTTTCTCCTTTGGCATTTTGGAATCTTTGGCACAATTGCACTACACAACAGTTCTCAACACTAGACTAAACAATTTATTTTTGCACTTGATGTGCCCTAACCATGTTAGTATCATCAGAAGTGATGATGTTTAAATCTAAGAATATAAACTTCACTATACCCGGAGCATTAGGTCCAGTCGAATACTCCTACACAGAAATGTGAAGAATAGGTCCTCCGTCCTTATTTTTTTCTTGTTTTAATACTTTCATGTGCGTCTAATATTTTCCTACCACCTACATTCTTTATTAAGAGCATCAAGAGCACGTTCGGCAATATTTAATTCTTCAGAACTACCGTTCCTTAAATGAGCAAAATGTATATATATATATATATATATATATATATATATATTATATATATATATATATATACATATATACATATATACATATATATATATATTATATATATATATATATATATATATATATATATATATATGTAAATATACATATATATATATATATATATATATATATATATATATATAATATATATATGTAAATATACATATATATATATATATATATATATATATATATATATATATATATATATATATATATATATATATATATACGAGGCTGGTTTGAAAAGTCCGTGCAAAAATAAAAACTACTTATGTGTTTGGGGTAAACCTTTTTTATTTTTCGACATAGTCTCCTTTTAGGCTTATACACTTCGTCCAACGATGTTCTAGTTTGTTGATCCCTTCCGAATAATAGGATTTGTCCAAGTCTGCAAAATATCCATTAGTGTCTGCAAATCACCTCCTCGTTTGAATAAAATCTTTG